>JAXCMG010000071.1:2328796-2368814 GCA_034642415.1 Podarcis siculus | reverse complement strand
ATTATTATTATTATTATTATTATTATTATTATTATTATTATTATTATCATTAAGACCCCACCCATCTGGCTAGGTTTCCCATAATGCAACAATACATTTATGCAAGTCATTTTCACTAATATATGCATTTTGTGCACACTTTCTCCTAATATATGCATATTTTAAACAATTTTTCATTTGGTAAAGGTAAAGGGACCCCTGACAGTTAAGTCGAGTCGCAAACGACTCCGGGATTGCGGCGCTCAACTCACTTTACTGGCCGAGGGAGCCAACGTTTGTCCGCAGACAGCTTTCTGGGTCATGTGGCCAGCATGACTAAGCCGCTTCTGGCACAACGGAACACTGAAGCCAGAGCAGAGCACGGAAACACGGAAACACCTTCCCACCGGAGCAGTACCTATTTATCTACAGTGGTACCTCGGGTTACAGATGTTTCAGGTTACAGACGCTTCAGGTTACAGACCTGACTAACCCAGAAATAGTACCTCAGATTAAGAACAGTTTCAGGTTAAGAACGGACTTCCAGGACGAATTAAGTTCTTAACCCAAGGTACCACTGTACTTGCACTTTGACGTGCTTTCGAACTGCTAGGTTGGCAGGACTGCCTTATAAAATCTGAATAAGTATGAATTTCTAAGGTTAGCTGTGTGTTGGTTTCCATATTGTTTGGGGAAGTGCAAAATTCACATTAAAATACCGAGTGAACCTAATTTCTCTCCCACCCCTCTTTGTGACTATGGGGAGGGAGTCCAGAACAAACTCTCCCAACACATGCCATGTTTTATTGAGGTTTACCTTGGTGAATATGATAGCCCTCGTAGTTCATCTACTTTCTGTTTCCACTTCTAGATATCTTTAGAATCCAAAACACTTCCATTTGGTTGCCTGGTTTCTAGGATTCCTCATATTAGGCTTCCCCTTTAGCACTCTGTCAGTTCCATTGCGCCCTTTTTGATCTTCCCATCATAAGCAGGTTCCTCAACACATCCATAACCATGTATCATGGAGCTTTCTAGAAGCTGGTTGCTTTTCCCTGTTACACCTCCCAGCTCTGAAAGACAGAGATAGTCAATCAGCTGCAGCAGAGGTGCCGAATCGCACCCAAGATTGAGGAGGCCTGGCATGCATTGCATGCATGTGGCGTCATGTGTGAAACATGTGTGTCATGGCGTGATGTGCATGTGGCGTCGCATCATTGGGAGGAGGCCAAGCACAGAGCTCAGCACAGTGCAGCTTCAATGACCAGTGGCTCCTCCTCTCTCAGGCTGAGGACGAGCTCAGCTCTGCACTCAGCCCCCTCTGTCCCCTCAACATTGAGGGGGCCTGGCCCCCTTCAAACAGATATTGGGGGGCCCAAAGACACCTCAGCCCCACACAGTTGACCCGCCTGAGCTGGAGTGATAATCACTGAGAGGTTGAGCAAATGATAATCTCAGCACTTCAGGTACTCCATCTCCTCCACCACTGATGGGGTTTCAGTTATTGTGGAATAACTGCAATGTGGCTGTGTGGACTGAATGAGTGGATTGAGACGAAGCAGAAGGGGAGTGTCAGTGGAGCGAAGGATGAAGGACAGATAAACACTGAAGTAGGTAAAGAAGGCTGATCGCCGAAGAATTGATGCTTTTGAATTATGGTGCTGGAGGAGACTCTTGAGAGTCCCATGGACTGCAAACCTATCCATTCTGAAGGAAATCAGCTCTGAGTGCTCACTGGAAGGACAGATCCTGAAGCTGAGGCTCCAATACTTTGGCCACCTCATGAGAAAAGAAGACTCCCTGGAAAAGACCCTGATGTTGGAAAAGATGGAGGGCACAAGGAGAAGGGGACAACATGGTTGGATAGTGTTCTCGAAGCTACCAGCATGAGTTTGACCAAGCTGCGGGAGGCAGTGGAAGACAGAAGTGCCTGGTATGCTCTGGTCCATGGGGTCACGAAGAGTCGGACACGACTAAACGACTAAACAACAACAACAACAAAGGTTGCTATGGGTAAACATATGCCAACCTTTCCCCATCTGGCATCCCCCTGATGTTCTCGTACTACAACTCCCATCATCCCTTACCATTTGCTATTCTGGCTGCAGCTGATGGGATTTGGAGTCAAGCAACATCCAGAGGCACCAGGTTGAGGAAGGCTGCATATCTGCGGAAACCACAAATATGAATGAGCTCTATATCCCACTATTCCTCAATAGGATTTATCATTGCTCAGGCAATTGGAGTAATATGATGCATTGGGGAATAGAGGTATTGGATTTTAAAGGTCCCTTCCTGCTGCCTTCTGGCTTCCTATCCCATAGTTGTCTGAGTCAGTGTGAGCACAAAGAGCACTATCAGAAGCAGCAATATTTCTAGGAGAGCTGACTCATCATGGCAAAGAACTCAGAGGCTAGTAACAAGAGCAGGGCACTTTTAAAGTGTATTTAGTCACCAACTTTTTAAAATTAATAAAGTGGGCACACTTTATTCTACAGCTGGAAATAGGTTGCTGATAAAAGATGGGTTTTCATCTTCAATCGTGGCTCCTACTTTTATGTTTTCAAACATCCTGGCAACTCGGGCAAAATGTCTCAGAATATGTGCAGATGCCTTTGCCATTGTGAAAGGGACCAGATTAAGATTTTAAAAGATGTGGGCCTAAGAATATACTGCTTCTGAACATGCATATTATAGCCTAAACATATGCCACTGAATGCTAATATTGACTGCCTGGTGGACTTTGGTAGGACTTTTATAAAGAGCAGAAGGCAACAAGGCAGAGCAGTGCATATGCATTCAGTTTCATGACATGGGCATGTTACCATGTTTAAAACAAAGTCCTTATCACCTTAGTGCACTTATATGTACTATAGCCACGCACACATATACGTGCTGTAGCCACACACTTAACCGAGAAAACAGCAAGGGCTCCCCCCCCCCCGGCTTTGCGTAGCCCCTTGTTCTGGCAGCCACCAGCAATATTACATTCTGGCTGTAGTAGTGAAATTGTAGCTAGTTTGCAATTCTCTAAGGTTTATTTGCTCCAATTTGACTTACGGTAATACCAGGATGCAGTTTTTTAAACAACAACACAGGGGGGATCAAAGGTCAAGCTCACTTGGAGATCTGCCCTGGGAGTTCTCTTCCCAGATTCTAGATCTGCAAGGGTGGGTGACTGTGGCTATTCAGCAATGAACTCTCTCCAAAAAGAAAAATAATTCATTTTTTGGGCTGAGTTTGAAACAGGATCCAAGGTGAACTTTGTTGTAGATATTAATACTGTACAGTTTGAAGAGACTGGAAGCCTAAGAATTGACTCCTTTTGGAAATGAACCATTGTCCAGATCCATAAAAATATTATTCAAACTTTTACAAGCAGAACTTAAAACAAAACATAGGCATCAAATATACAACCACAACATCCATACGATGTATTGTGCTCTCCAGCAGATGCTCAGCATCTTAGAAAATATGAAATAATCCAAACAGACCTATAAACTAACTCTCTCTCTCTCTCTCTCTCTCTCCACAGCCTGCATTCCAGCCTGCAGGCTGTTTACTCTCCCTTCAGGAGAGTTTCATTTACAAAGACTGAAAGGCAACTCCCTTCGAAATAGTGATTTGCAACCCAGTACCTGCATCACATGATCTAAGGTTACAACACTCACAGGTTAGCTACCAGAGAACAACTATCAGTTAATTAATAACGCAGAAAGAGCTCAAACTGCTCTCTTGACTTTAACATTGCTCCATGGAAAATCCACATGTTAAACCTTTTCACCAATACACATTTAGGTGTCAATTCAACTCATTTCAGTGCCAATTAAACTTAAGAAACTTTGACTACAATTCTGCTTGAATACCATGGGAGTTTTGTAAAAGTCTGAAGCACCTCTTGTTTTCCTTTGCTTTCTGTAGCACTGATGATGACAGGAGCCAACTACTATAGAGAATTACTAAATATAAGGGAGCAAGGTAGATCAGGTGAAAACATTTGTCAGCATTGTGCAAGTGCAGAGTTGCACACCAAAGAAAGTTTCACATTTCTAACCAACACTCATTTCAACACCTTCTCTTAAGGTCAAAAAACTCATCCCAGTTTTATAATTGGTGATAAATATATATTTTTAACAGCTCACTTTTTCCTACGGAATGAATATGGAAACTTGCTAATTAAGGTTAGATAGGTACATACTGCTCTGGCTTTCTTAACGTTCATCATGTTATTTGCAGTTAAGATGCCTTTCTGCAGAGACACCTAAAAGTCTCTTCACCAGCGGAGTTGTAGAGACCATTTCTTGTTTCGAATGGGATCCTCAGCAAAACATAGCTTTCCCCCTACCCCATAAGCTTTACATCAAAAGCACACAGCAGGTAAACAATTGTCTGCTTCCACAGTGCAAAGTCATTACAGGAGTTACTAGACTGCTTCCAGTACCAGGCATCAAAGTGACTTGTCACATTCAGCAGAAACTCTAGAAGTCGTATATGACATATTTTTACAGACAGTTCCAACCTTCGCAGGAGATCTGCTGTAGAGTCGCACGCATGAATTCACAAAAGCCAAAGCTTATAACCCACAACTCCTGCAGCTTAAAAGAACTGGAACACTACTTGATGAAATAACTTTTCATACTTGAACATCAAAAGAAGAAGAAATGAAGTACTGCTAATGACTGCATAGGGAGGGCGAGGAAGTGAAGCTTGGCCGGCCACTACCCACTGTTTCTTCCAAATCACCCGCTGTCAAAAATCCGTTTTCTGACCTTGGTTCTTAATGTGATCATTTGGACCATTCCTGTTCTCTAGAAAAACTTATGCAGAAAGCAAACATGGGTAAAATATAGGGATGTGGAATTAGCCACATGTCCTACGTCAGGATAGTTCTCTATATGAAAGGCTGCCACATGGCATTCTTCTATAGAAGGTGTCCTCTACTTGAAGGGTTGCCCAGTGGAAGTCCAATGCAAAGATAAAGACGCTTAAGAAGGCAGAGCAGGAGGACAGCTGCAACATTTAGCACTAACAACATTTAGCACCTGGAGAACAGACTGAGTGGGTATACACCTGCTATGGTGAAATGGATTGCATTTCTATTTAAATTATAGTAATTATTGCTAAATGTGTGTCTAGACATATAAAGTAGCATATGTATAAGTTATGTGGACTGATGTCCTTTTTCATGGTGCATAAGTGGAACCCCAAGATTTTGGTCCAGATTGGGGCTAGGATACTAAAAGGTTTACAGGTGCTGCAGTACTTCCTGGTAACCAGGGAAGCAGTGTGCATGGTAAAAACAAACCATTTGTTACATGGTCTGGAAGTAAATACAGTGGTACCACGGGTTACACACGTTTCAGGTTACATACGCTTCAGGTTACAGACTCCACTAACCCAGAAATATTACCTCAGGTTAAGAACTTTGCTTCAGGATGAGAACAGAAATCGTGCAGCGGCAGCACAACGGCAGCAGGAGGCCCCATTAGCTACAGTGGTGCTTCAGGTTAAGAACAGTTTCAGGTTAAGAACGGACCTCCAGAACGAATTAAGTTCTTAACCCGAGGTACCACTGTACAGTGGTACCTTGGCTCTCAAATTTAATCCCTTCTGGGACTCTGTTCGACTCCTGAAACGGTTCAGAAACCAGGGCGCGGCTTCCGATTGGCTGCAGCAGCTTCCTGCACTCAATTGGAAGCTGCAGAAGCAGCAGTCGAACATTCGGCTTCCAAAAAACATTCACAAACCAGAACACTTCTGGGCTTGCAGCGTTTGGGAGCTGATTTGTTCGGGAGCCACACCATTTGACTACCAAGGTACCACTGTACTACAGAGGTGTCCTTGCCTGCTCTCCAGCTTGCTGAATAATTCAATAATGAACAAGCATTTCTTTGAATCACAGCCTAGTCAAGAGGAGCAGCCCAGTACTCTCTGAGCAGCTGCGGACAAAGGGTTCTGAGGAGTGATCAAGAAGTGAATGAGTCCTGTGCTTCCTGTTCCTCCACGATGCCAAATTGCCCAAAATAAAATTTCATCATGTCCACTAACTACAAGCTATGAAAGATGTGCCAGCACGAAGACTCCCCCAAAGAGGAGTGATATGGAAGTTGCTAACAAGAGGAAGCCCACTGGATATTTACTCTTCCTGCTCATGCTACAGTGTCCCACATGCCACTATCTCAGCTACTTTGGAAGCAAGGACTTTAAATGGACTAAAGGACATGGCCTTGTAAACTTTGCCACAGCCTCTATAAAGAGTTAGTTAACCTGTTCTTTAACTGTCAAAGGATGCATTCCCTCTGGAAATCTGCCAGAGGCTTCATGAAGAGTCAAAACAATGGGAGGAGCCAAAAGCATCTCTGTCTTATCTCTCGTTTTCTGCTACTCACTCTTTTCTCTTCTTCCCACTCCCTTTTCTCTATCTCTCTTTCCCTACTTAGTGGGCTGTTGGGAAAAACACAGATTGCTCTTTCCAGAGATCTGATCACAAGAACGGCAGATTGCCCACCTCTGCTCTAGGTCTGCAAGTGACCTCTTAAACATAGGAAAGGCGACTCATCAGTATTCAAGCTTTTATTCTTGCATCTTGCTGTAGGGCTATTGTCTTCTGTTGCTTCAGAGCACAGCCAGGGCTGTGAACTACAGAATATCAACAGCAATAAGGCACAATTAAAATTACAGAGAGAAGGGGGAAGGGGTTTATTAAAACAGAAATGCTACTGTACAATCATTCCACGCACCGGTGAAAATCGATAGGCAATGATTTTGTTGTAAACATGAGAAGTTAACGAAAAAGTTGTAGTCTAACCAAAAAAATAAATAAATCCTAATCAATTTATTCTTTGTTTCCAAGGGTGATAAGAGAATGCAATCAAAACGAAATACTCACAATATATTGAATGTACATGTTCCTCTGTGTATTATTTGTTCTTCATAGCAATGCCTATGTTTCGCTTTAATGAGTTATTTTCATTCATCCATCTCCAGGCACACTGTGAATACTGTGCATTCAATTTGGAAGGCTATTGACTAATAACAAAGGCTGAGGTCCTATGTCTTACTGTTGATTCACAATTCCCACTGGAGTCAATGGAGCTAAGGTTTCTTAGTGGTGTGGGAGCCATTGTTCTTTCCATCCTCCCCATACCACTCCAGGAAAGCCAGTTGTCCCAGGATGGATGGAGCCTACCCTTGTTATACTAGATCTGCTCAAAATTCCAGAAAGGGCAACACTGGTGTCAGAAGAATTTTCATTTCTGGCATCTCCAGTGTGGTCTTGAACGTTTATCACAGGGGGGCAGAAAGTACACGTGCTGGACCAACCACCACAAGAAGGACCACAACCACTCTTAACACCATGCACCCAAGACCTGCTTCAGAGAAGCAGTCCCAAATGATACAGTTGTGATTTCAATGTCACTGAGAAGTACAGGAGAATGTAAAAGGATTGAATTCCTCAATCCATTTCCCAACACAGGTCATCCACCAGCATGACCAAAGGCGGTTTCCATTCTGAACCAGGCCAAAAGCTGTACCTGAATGAATAATAATAATAAAAACAGTCTGGAGTTGAGATTTCATAGCCTTTTCCAATACCTTGGATGAGAATGATAAATTTGACCCTGACAGTAGCTGACCAGATCATTAAATTTTAGACCAGTGTTTCCTAAACTTGGGTCTCCTCTCCAGCTGTTTTGGGACTAGAACTCCCATCATCCCTAGCTAGCAAGGCCAGAGGTCAAGGATGATGGGAATTATAGTCTGAAAAGAGCTGGGTTTGGGAAACACTGTTCTAGACTGTGTTGCTTTAACAGAGGCGGAGCTACCACCTGCTTCAGTGTGGGCACAACCATCCTTTCCCTTAAGGAAGCATTGGTAACCACCAAAGCCCTAATGAGAGCCCAGCTTCAGTTGCTTTCAATAGCCAAGTTGTACGAAGAACAAGTGATAGGTGTCAAACATCCAAGAAGCTTGTCTATATACTCAGTCTCCTAAAATTATGTCCGCCTACAAGTTATATGTGGGAATAAAGGGATGTAGGTGGCACTGTGATCTAAACCACTGAGCATCTTGGGCTTGCCGATTGGAAGGTCAGCAGTTCGAATCCATGTGACGGGGTGAGCTCCCGTTGCTCTGTCCCAGCTTCTGCCAACCTAGAAATTCGAAAGCACACCAGTGCAAATAGATTAATATGTACCATTGCAATGGTGGGAAGGTAAACGGCATTTTCGTGCACTCTGGTTTCCGTCACAGTGACCCATTGTGTCAGAAGCAGTTTAGTCATTGCTGGCCATATGACCTGGAAACCTGTCTGTGGACAAACACCGGCTCCCTTGACCTGAAAAGCGAGATGAGGACCGCACCCCATGGTCACCTTTGACTGGACTTAACCATCCAGGGATCCTTTACCTTTTTACCTTTTTTATATGTGGGAATATAAGAATGGTTTAGCATGGATGCATGGGGTAAACAACATGGAGTCATCCTAGATCATTGACATGCTGGCTGGGGATGATGGGAATTGGAGTCCAACACCTGGAAGGCAGCACAGTGAGAAACCACTGGACTAGCTATTCCACTGAAATACTGTAACATGGGTCCTTGACCTTATTGCTCTGTTCTAGGAGTTTTAGGTTCTGTACCAATTCAGGTTCTGCAAAACCCTATCCCAGCATGAAATCTAGTATGTAAATGATCAGCCAGGATTTAGAAAAACAGCTGTAAATTAGATTTCCAGAAGCATTTCTTTATCACATGAGCATTAAGTGAACTGGGTGGTCTGTGTGTAAGTCAATAATCCTGTGAAATCTAGTTAATCATATGTAAAAGGCTTACAGCTTCCCTGCTATTTCAAGGGAAATGGGAACATATGGACTTCCGTTATTACCATAACTAATTTATACTCTTCAGGGCCTACTCAAAATGGTTAGAAATGAAACAATATATGCTATTTCCATCTAATTATCTAGATACTATATTTAGCACAATCCTTGTTTTATCTGCATGCTGTTTAGATGGCAAAAGAACAACAGTCTAAATAAATAATGTTTGGTGTAAAAAAAGGAAAGAATCTGTCATATTATATAAAATTACAGACCACACAGTCTCAAATTGATGTCGCTCTTACCCTTGTGTGTTAAAATGGGATCCTGTCACTGGAATAGAACAGCACAAAGGTTTTGGATTTAACCAAAGTGCCTTCTTTCTGACAAAATCCCTAAAAAAATACATGTGGCGTACCTTCCGAGTACAAAGCAATGATGAAAAATCCTTGGAAAAGATGGATAAAGGCAACGTGGAATTATGAAAATGAAATGAAATGAAAGCTGTTCTCCACATGAGGAACCTTCCAGCACCTGCTTGCCTTGCTCTGGTGACCTTCCTCATACCATTAGCAAAGGACTTAGTGGCCAAAATCTTTCATGAAACATAGTTCTTGCATAAAAACATTTACAGGACTTAAAGGGTGGAACACTCTGCTTATTAATAAAACTGCTTATGAGACTTCCAGTCAGGCCTGGCATCCAGAACCCAGCACACTGGGACATCCACTGTTTTAGTGTGTATTTTTCTTAATATGTGCATGTTTGTATGCAACTTTGCCTAACATACACGTTTTTGCAATGCAGTTTTCCCCAATATAATGCATATTCTCATCAATATACGCACTTTTATGCACACTTTGCCCCAGTGTATGCATTTCTGTGCATATTATTTGACTGGAAAAAATGCATTGCAAAGTTCAGAGATGTGCGAATTCTGAAGGATGGCTGTGTTTCAGTTTCAATACAGTTTCAGAAAGTGCAAATGATGTAGATTCGTCTTTAAATGCGCACTGATTCAAATTTCTCCCCCATCCCTACTCAGAAGTGACTGGTCCATGCATGAAGCTAACTTATGAAAATGGCTACAGTTGTTCTTCAAAACAGCCAAGCAGGGATTTGTATCCAAAGCCAGCATTGCTTCTCACTCCTGCGATGCTTAACTACTGGATTAGATAATTTACGACATGGACCAAACTGCAGGGCTCATAAACTAAATTAATTTACTTGCAAGGGAGCTAAGTTGTCTGCCTTACAAGTACAAGACACAAACGTTCTTCCAAAGCAGCAGGGAAAGGATTTGTAGCTAATGCCACTGTCTTAAATTCTTTAATGCTCAACTATTGTATTAGATAACTGATGACATTAAGATGGGGTGATGGGGGTATAAACTTAATCTGGCTATAATACAAAATTCCGAAAGTAAAACCGTTTCTGCTAAAATTATAAAACGCTTAAGACAGGGTTTATTCCACATATTGGATCCCCAGAGTAAAACTTTGCCCTTTCAGATAATTTCTTTTTAAAGTGCATGACAAAAATTTCTGCTGAAATATGCAAGTTATAAAAGAGCAGCACAATTAATGCAATGGCCTCTCCATTGATTATATACTAGTAATGATATTTCTGTATGTAGAAAGCCTGACAGAATTAACCCCTAGTTTAGTTCAAATTAATCAAAGACCATACTGCAAGGGGGGGGGGGGAGAGACCAATATAATCGGCTAATGGACAAATTACATCTTTCAAGATTTCTATAGCTGCAGGAATTACTCAAAATCTGCACAATCTTGTTTACAACTAAAGAATGAATTGAACAGCTAACAGTTTCCTGAAATCACATCACAAAGAAAGATTTATGCACTCTGGAATGCATTATGGCGTGTTGGAATGCACTGATGTGCACAGAACTGAGATCTATATGTTAGCGTCTCATTTCACATCCGTCCACAACCATATGCACAGATGCATAAACGACTCCCACAGCATCAGGCATTATATGGAAATGAAATGTACTCTGAATGGATTGACCATTTCAGTCCTGCTAGGAACCTATTTGTAAAATATAAACAAGATCTTGAATACTGCAACTGGAAAGAGTTGAACCTTTGATGCTATGTGGCTTTGCTAAGACCAGTTTTATGAATTCTTATCTAATATTTAGAAGCTACCTTAAACACTAATATCAAGCAATTGCTAGTAGAGGGACAAATCTCAAGGAGGTTCATCAACTTAGGCTGCAGTCCTATAAACACTTACCAGGCCCATTTAATTCAGTAGGGATTGCGCCTAAGTAGACATGCAAAGGACTGCACTGTCACTGTATTAGTTGGGAAATATCAACCCAGGACAATCACTACCTTTTAAAACTTCTAGCTGCAAAATTCCTTTTTAAAGCATGAAATATTCATTTCAGTTTATTAGGGACTACTTTAAAGTCTTGCCACCTGCTGTTCGCTGAACAAGAATCATGCAAACCTTTTAGCTGTTGGAAAGGCAGATTCTTTTGATTTGGGAAATAGTCTCAATGTTATTTTGTTTTTACAGCACAGTCTAGATATAAATATTGCATAACCAACAATACTGAACCATGTGGCTAACGCAGTTGTGCATGTTCGAATATTCACTAAATTCAGCGAGCTTCCAGAAATCACCATCTGTTGCAGATGATTCTGCAGAGTGTTCTAGGGGTGCAGGCTCAGTTCATGCAGAGTTTTTTCCAGGCTTATTTGGCTTCATTCTGCCTCCCCCCCTTAACTGAAAGTGCACTACAGAAGATACCAAAGCATTGCCAACAGCAGTACATTATCAACACTCATAGAGCACATTCTTTGCATGCAAAGGTACCAGATTACTAGCATTTCCGGGTATCATTTCCTAAGAGCAGACAGTGTACACCTTGGGTCTGACTACAACTCCATAATTTCTTATCACTGCCCATGCTGGCTGAGGTTGATGTGAGCCACCTATAGCTGTCCTATAATATCTGGCTACTCTTAACATGGCCAGGGAGAAACATATACAGTCGTACCTTAGAAGTTGAACAGCTTAGTTCCTGAAAGTTTTGGCTCCTGAACGTCGCAAAGTGACTGTTCCAGTTTGCGAACTATTTTTGGAAGCTGAACGTCCAGTGGGGCTTCTGTGGCTTCCAATTGGCAGCAGGAGCTTCCTGCAGCCAATCAGAAGCCGTGCTTTGGTTTTTGAATGTTTTGGAAGTCAAACGGACTTCCGGAACAGATTCTGTTCAACTTCCAAGGTACTACTGTAATGCCTGCAGCATTGGAGTTGTGTTTTTCTAAGCTGAATAGGCATTCCCAAGAGAATTATACACTGCTCTCCCAAGGTCATGCACAGTTACACATAGGTTGTCTCAACAAGCGACTCTTGCAGGGGTGGTCAGAAGTAAGGTATTGAACATACCAGACTGCAAGGAAATGGTAGGATTTTCACATCCTGATGATCAGCAGACAGACCAATGAGTCCAGCAACATCTGCAGTCCAACAATATATGGAGGCAGAGACGGATTTAGGTGAGCATGACCAATTCGGTCACAAAGGGCACAGAGTCTTGGGGATGCCACACCCATGATGTAGAATGGAGGGTGAGAGGAAGGAGCACTGAATTTGGCATTGCAGAGGGTGCTGTGGAAATTTGAGACCCCACCATATTGGCTGTCATGCAGTGGACTAGGCAGCCCAATGATCTCTGACTTAGTATCCAGCAGCTCCCATGCTATTAAAATCCATTTAGGTTCAGGATAACGATGATGCAAGCAGTTCTGTAGACCTTACTGTTCTTCCTCATCATCAGCCCATTCAAAATGAACCACCGAAAAACATGCAGAAGCCACAGGTTTTTGGGGTACAATGGACATCTTTCACTACCCCATTTTATCTGATCCCACTGTAGTATGTTTCAGCTGCTAGCCACTATACTGTTAGCTCCGTAGAGAGATGTAAGAAAGAATCAGAGAAGGGGCTTCTGAAAAGAATGGGAGTCTTACCAACTCAACTCCTTGTAGGAATGGATTCAGACACTAGGAGAGGGTGTTTCTTATTATTCTTTGTTGCTCATGTCAGTGAGATCAGCAGAGTGCTATCCTCGACAGCTTAAACTTGGAAGCTAAGACAAGGTTGATTTCATCTTCTAGAAACACTAATCCATGATGTTTAAGGCAGACTGGATTTTCCTGGTATTCTCTTCCCCTTAAAAACAACAATCACACACACACACGTTGAAGAAATAAAAGTAGTATCTACTTACATAATCTAGGTCTTGAAGCAACAGTTTACAGTGGCAAAACGAGGGCAGGTTTATAATTACTATAATCTAAGTTACAAAAATACAAAATGTAAGTTCAAAAATGGTGTCTGAGCTCAGACATGCACGTGTGGTCAGCTTGGAAACATGATGAAGAAAGAGATGGCTGCTGGTGGTTTGACTGCAACAATGTTCCACACTCCTTCCTTCAGAATTTGCAAAATAGCCAGCCAGGAGCTGAAACACTATTGAAAGCAAGTTTCTATTTGCACATAGCAATCTTTAATTACTCCTACACACCATCAGCTCTTGTCCAGAAAGGAAATGTTTGTGCTCCCTTGTCATGCTGAAGTAAGTTGGGTATATTAGCTTAACTGCCTGTGCGGTAGTTATTCACACATCTATCCAACTCCCATTTAAATCTCATTAAACTATTTGATTCAATTTCCCCGTAGGAGGGAATTCCACAGATTAATTATGTTGTGTGAAGGAGTTAGTTATCTTTTTCTAAATTTATCTACGGTAAATTTGCTACCGATCTATTCCAGTAAATGACCACTGATTTGCTGTATCCTTGTATTTCAAGACTGAATATAAGGGAACCAGCCATCTGTCTTCACTAACTTCCTCATTATTTTACATTCTTCCTGTCGTGCCTTCTCTTGCTGTCTTTTCTAAACTAAATGATCCAAATCTGCCCTTGTATTTTATTTTTTAAAAAAGACTGTTCTAACCTTTAAACGTTTTCATTCCCTCCTTGTGAACCATTTCAAGGTCACCAGTATCCTATTTCAAGTGAGGTACGGTTGACATGAAGAATTCACAATCTCATTCTTTTTCGGTTTCACATTTCCGTTACCCTCTTGTCTCAAGCCTACACCTTATTAATTTCTGTTCTGACCTAATGCAAGATGATGCTCAAAGTAGATCTGATTATTGGTTTCCTCTACAATCTTGTCTTGCTGGGCTGCTTGAAACAGAATGTACCCCACTAGAGTTTTCCCCATAAATCTCTTTACTTCCTACATCCACAATGCACTGCATTTCAAATTCTACCACAGACGTGGGGAACCTGAGGTCATCCAGATATTGTTGGCCCATGAATCCAATCATTCCTGACCATTGTCCATGTTGGTTGGGGCTGATGTGAGCTGAAATCCAAAAACACCTGGAAGACCATTCCTGTTCTGTCAACTTCCTACTCTTGTTTAAGCTTTTAAAAGTACTTATTTTTATTACTATTATTTATTAAATTTATATACTGGCCTTGCCTTCAGTCCAAGGATCACAGGGCAGTCTACAGTATGAAAACACATACTGAAAAAATACATACTGAAAAAATACATTAACGTAATAACAAACAAAACAATACAATGGTACCTCAGGTTAAGTACTTAATTCGTTCCGGAGGTCTGTTCTTAACCTGAAACTGTTCTTAACCTGAAGCACCACTTTAGCTAATGGGGCCTCCTGCTGCTGCCGCACCACCGGATCACAATTTCTGTTCTCTTCCTGAAGCAAAGTTCTTAACCCGAGGGACTATTTCTGGGTTAGCGGAGTCTGTAACCTGAAGCGTATGTAACCTGAAGCATATGTAACCCGAGGTACCACTGTAACTGCCCCACACAGTTTAAAGGGCAATGGTTTGTTTAATTCACCAAAGGCTTGGGAGAACAAAATAATATGCAAAATACGTATATGATAATATAATGTGCATATTATATTAATATAGATATACTCATATACAGTACTTGAAATATTCTATTTCAAGCAGTCATTTCTATAAGTCATCAACACTCTCATCACTTGTTGACTTTAATTTAGGGATAATGAACCTTTGGCACGCTGGTTGTTGTTGGACTACAACTCCCATCGTCCTTAACCATTGGCTATCTTGGCTGGAGCTGATGGGAATTGGAGTCCATCAACATCTGGAGAGCCAAAGATTCCCCAGCCCTACTGTAATTCTTGGGACTTTCTCCACTGCCTTTAACTAGGCATTGCGGGACATTAAAGTTCTACCCAAAGTGATAAATCTGTCATGGCTCATCCAAGCCAACATGACAAACATAGAGGTGTGAATTGTAGGAGCTCTGTCGCTTTCATTCTTAGAATGCCTGCCCATATTTTCAACCAAGCTGCACGCACACAGAAAAACATCTTTACAAAATGCCACCAAGACAACTGAATCAGAAGTGCCTAGGAGCTGGCAGAACAAGGCCATGGCAGTAGCATGCAGCGAGTTACATGTGAGGAAAATTGTACAGCGGACTCCATCTGTACAATAGGGATAAAGGAAGAAGCAGGCTTGTTTTTACGCGCATCAGTGGAAGAACTTGCATTATTCATGACTGCAGCCTCTTTCGCTCCCCCCCCCCCCGAAAAGAACATTACAAATAAGGCATTTTCTCTCTCCGCAAAAGAAACCAAATCTGCAGTCCTTGCGCAGGCTGCTTCGGGTGTCATCTACAAACACTACGTCCCAAGAAACAGCGTGGGCTAGAAAGGCGCTGCTCATTGACAATCTGAGATAACCGAGGGCTTTATTGATCTTCTTTGTCTCCTCCTTTCCCTCCACTAAGCGAATGAAAGAATGAATGGTAAAGAGCCAGTGTCGAGATATACGGTATTCAAAAAAAGAACTAAAAGAACATGCAGCGAAAGCATCAGTCATGGAAACGGAGAGCGCAGGATTATTAGCTCTCTGAGCTGCTGCAAAAATGCATTTTCCTTTCTTCGTACTCTATCTACAGGTGAGTTCTCAACCTTCAAAATTAACACACACACACACCCCCCAAAAACCCATATAGCTGCAGGGTGGGGGTTTTTTAGAGATAACAACACAACATCCAAGACCCAAACTGCCAAAAAGATTCTATCATTCTGCTATGTGTATAGAGTCCTCTTTGGAAAATAAACTGCCATTTCTATTCTTCAGCATTTTTCATTGGTATAAAACCACGACTGCAGGCAGGGAAGCTACACAGACATAATAAGAGGAGAATTATGTCTGGTGGCATTTGGAAAGTATTATTCCTTTCCCCACTCACCTTTTTCTTATTTTACTCCCTTCTCTTCCTAGTGTCATATACTGTATTTCCTTTTTAAAAAAGTAATCTAGATGAAATAAATGCTGATTATACTCCATGCAGCCCAACCGTAAGAACTCATGACTGGACAATTAATACTCAGTAGCATATTGAAGTGGCAGTTAACGACTGGCATTTTATAAGCTGGGAAATAAATGACTAGCAGCCAGTTGTAAGATTAATTTATTAGTAGACTCTTCTGGGAGTTTACAGAGAGGAAGTTTCTTATCTTTAGTGTAGATCCTATTCAACACAAAAAAAGGCAACAATTTGTTCTTGATAAAGGACAGCTGTACATATAAAGGGCCCCATTACTTTCAGTAGCTTAGGGGTTCATCAAACCTAAATCCGGCCCTGGGTGTAAGGTCAAGGTAAAGGGACCCCTGACCATTAGGTCCAGTCATGGCTGACTCTGGGGTTGTGGCGCTCATCTCATTTATTGGCCGAGGGAGCTGGCGTACAGCTTCCGGGTCATGTGGACAGCATGACTAAGCCACTTCTGGCGAACCAGAGCAGCGCACAGAAACACCATTTACCTTACCGCCAGCATGGTACCTATTTATCTACTTGTACTTTGCCATGCTTTCGAACTGCTAGGTTGGCAGGAGCAGGGACTGAGCAATGGGGACTCACCCCGTCACGGGGATCCGAACCACCAACCTTCTGATCGGCAAGTCCTAGGCTCTGTGGTTTAACCCACAGCACCACCCGTGTCCTGTGGCCCTGGGTGTACTCGAGTACAATTGATTACCATGTGTACTAAACAAGCTGCATATGAGTCCAAGACACACATGCCTCTGCACCCCACAGTTACTGTGATCTCAGGAAAGTCCCAAGGCCCGGAGATACAGGTCTAGAAGGTCACATTTGGCAACTTGGCCTGCAGTTCACTACCTTAGACTTAATGCTATACAGTACACACATCCCTCCTCTCTGAACTCATGTACAGTGGTACCTCGGGTTAAGAACTTAATTCGTTCTGGAGGTCTGTTCTTAATATGAAACTGTTCTTAACCTGAGGTACCACTTTAGCTAACAGGGCCTCCCGCTGCCGCCGTGCCGCCGCCGCGCGATTTCTGTTCTCATCCTGAAGCCAAGTTCTTAACCCGAGGTACTATTTCTGGGTTAGCGGAGTCTGTAACCTGAAGCGTCTGTAACCCGAGGTACCACTGTATAGGACTGCACTGTGATAACTGTAAAGCTAGCATCTTTGGCATCTTTTCTGAGAGACGAGCACCGCTGGGACTGTCCTTAAGGCTATGTGATCTTATAATGGCAGATGGCTCACTGCCCGGCTGATCCCGAGTGCTTTTGGAAAGATACCAATATCGAGAAGATTTATGCACCTCTTCCTTCATTCAAATATGCTTTGAATTATAATCAATCAACATGAGCAATACCGGACAAAGAAGGAAGCTTCTCGGGTTAAAGAAGGTAGTGAGAATGAATTATACAAATCTGATGTTATCAAATTTAGGCTGGAAATCAGACAAAGGACCTAAACGTAGGGCTACATAAATAAGCAGCCCCAATCAGTGAGCTGAGGCTGAATTTAAGGATTATTCTTATTATAAGCACTCATAAAATTCGCAGTAGGCAAATGCTATCTTGAAAGAAAAATTTCTTCTTTTATTTCATAAAGGAAAGAGCCCAGCATCTAAGAACTCTGGTACAACGCATACACATGTTCTCTAAAGAAGAAGAAAGGATGTCTCCTGATGTTTGGCTCAAAACAAATTCTAATTGATTGCTTAACCAATTAAACTTCATTAATCAACAAAATAATTCTTTCACTGGGTGACTGGCCTATTTTAACTGTTAGATGTATAATCCGTTGAGATCTTGCATGGCAAGACTCAGTGGCTGGCATTTATCTTCAGAGACAGCCCAATACTGATATATGGGTTTCAAAGTATTTGTTGGTTTCACTTTATACATTTCTACCGTATCTTTTAGGGCAAGCACTCACAAGGAAAATATTAAAAGCAAAACAAACAAACAAACATCAGATTAAAAACATATTTAACCAGCCAAAAATAAAACAAATGAAAAGCTTGGTAGAATTACAATAAGTCTTTTTGGACTACATAAAAACTACGAGGCAGGAGGTCCTAGAGTTCTAGGGGGGAGGAACTCAACAATTGTGGAGTCACAACTAAAAAGGCCCTCCCACAGGAAGCCACCAACAGAGGCAGATGTAGGGGACAGCAATCGGTACAGCTGCACTGGGTGCAAAACCCCAGGGGTGTCACAGGTGTGCCACAACTATTCTGTAGAATGGAGTATGAGAGGCAGGGGGCAAAGAATTTTGGTGTTGCACAGGGCACTGCTGAAATTTGAGACTCCAGGGTCCGCCACTGCCACCAAGCTGATCAACCTTTAATGATCCTCTTTAGCATTCACATGCATTTAGCCATTCAAACAAAGACAAGGCACTGTGGCCAATGTATTGCTGTAAATGTTGTTGCTTTTACAAGACAGTCTTAATTAGCTTCCCAAGATATTGGCTATTCCCCTCCAATTCATGTGTACATAAACATTTCTGTGTATCGTGTGGGCTTGTATTATATGAAAAACGACTACTTATCAAACTCATTTCAGGCAGGAACGAGGCACCGTTTCCTTTTAAAATTGATGTGTTTTTAATTAAACAACTAGCTTTGATCAGCTTCATCAAATGGATTCTCCCCCCTTTTCTTTTAAAAAAAGCAAGGATTTAGTGAGGCAGACCAAATAATCCTATTCCTGACTAGCATTTCGCAGTGAGAACTCATGTTTTGCTTCTCATTAATATCGTTTGAGATGCTCTGAAGAGTGGTTTTTGTTTGTTAAGTGCTGCTGCGGAGCCAGCAGAGGAAAGCTAAGAAGTTTTTGCAGAGCCTGGTGCAAGAACACAAGCTGTGACCTTTCTCTCCCCCCTCTGAACAAAAAAAGTATTTGTGCAGTTGAAAGCACAATTTAGGAAGCGATAAACTTGAGCACATGGGAGCGAATGTGTAGCTGTTTGGAAATAAAAACACTTCTAGAAACACCTGTGGTTTCCAAGAGCTTGCCAGACAAACCCAGTTGGAGCAATGCAAGTGAAAGACAAATGCTATACAAACATTCATCCTGCCAAGTGCGGCAGAACCACTGAGAAATGCTAAAACATGTGTCATGCATTCTGAATTTTAGCAATGGGTGCCTCCAGACCGTCCTCATTTTCTGTCGCAGACCGACAAATTCAGGTTGTGCAATTATGGTTGATTAGGAGGTCTTGCACAGCAAGTCCGTTTCTCAAAAAATATCGGACTTTTTGTGATAAGTAAAGAACAGAGAAATGCATGGGGAAATGTGGAAACTGGAGGATGTGAATGCGACATCCTCTAACCACCCCACAAACAAATCACAATGAATGTCATTCAAATAGGCAGCGGTGTCTATTCTCCTTTCAAACATATCAGGGTCCTCAATAAACAATTCATTTGAAAGCACCCAATATTACATGGTGGGACACAGTCAGGGCCGTCTTTAGCAGATGCTGCGCCGGGGTGCAAGTATCCGCCCAGCGCCCCCAAATTACCATGGCTAATGTTGGGGCGGCTGTAGCTGCGCACTGCCAGCCATCCGGGGTGTGTGTGTGTGTGCGATCCCCGCAGAGGCTTGGGAGTAAAGTTGCACCCCTCCCAAGCCTCCGCAGGAGGAGAGTGATCCCTGCAGAGGCTTGGGAGGGAAGCTGTGTGCCCGCCAGCCTTATGGTTGATAGGGCGCAGCTGGTGGGCATGAAGGGAAAGGGGAGGCCATCGGCAAAGCCCCACAGCTCCCCCACTTGCCCCCTGAGAGGCTGGCGCCCTGGTGCGACACACCACTAAGCCCTATGGGAAAGATGGCTCCAGACACAGTCCTACAGGGGGGCTAGCCATTTATTTTTTTAAGAAAGCAAAATCCCACTGACTCTAATGCAAATTCTCTATTTCATTTTGCATTGTTTTAAGAATCAGTATCTAAACAGCTTTAGCAGCAATGATAATTGGTGGCAGCTGTATTCTTCGATTTACATTTTTCAGCATGCAACCCATTCGTGACAGATCACATGTGGGTCCTGAGGCATTTTTCACGTGTTCAACTTAAAACTTTGAGAATTCCAACTCCCTTTTTCAAAGTAAGTTCCTAGCTCTCCTGCCCCTGTGAGAGATAATATGGCATGTTAAGAAATCAAAAGCAAAGGACGTGAGGCAGAGGGTCTGATTTCATTCATGTTTTTAAACCTCTTGCTTCCATAAATCAATACAAAGGCCATTTTCAGAAGCGTACGTTTTGCCTCTCTTTCACTTCTCCTCCCATTTTGGCAATGTTCACAAAATGACACAGTCCAATGTTTACCACAAAAAAGCCAGAGACTTGTGGCACCTTCAAAACTAAAATAGTTACAGTGGTATAAGCTTCCACTGAGCAGTTTCACTCATTTAATGACTTAAATTACAAAACCAGGACCTTGTAGAAAGCATGGGCTCTACCACTGATAATCTCCAAAGTTTCTGCAGTGAGGAACTTAAAAAAGCACAGAAGAAGAGAAGGTATTTTTTAATGCTTCACATTTCCAGGTAAAGGTGGGGGAAAACCTTTGTCTGAAACCCTGGAGTACCATTGAGAATCGGTGTAGACCAGAGATGAGGAGTCTGTAGTTCTCTGGAAATAATTGGACTTCAACTTCCATCAGCTCCACCCAGAATGGTCAGTGATTGGCATTGTAGTCCAACAATATCAGGAGGGCCATAAGCTCCTTATCCTGGGTAGGCAATACTGAGCTAGATAAAACAACCATCTGATTTGGTGTAGTACAGCTTTCCCTGTTCCTATAGTTAATGTTTCTTCTTGGAGTGGGGTATTAAATTTCCATGTTCATTGTCTTCAAGACATCCCATTGCCAAGGCAATCAAAGAAACATTAAGGCTGCCAAGCACACAGAAGGTTATACCCAAAGTAGGGGCAAATTCAGTGAATAATTATTTGGGATAACACACTGCTGAAATGTATCTTCAGAATCATAGCTGTCAGCTGTCCCTTATTGGCGGCAAAGTCCCTTATTCCAGCGCTGTGTCCTGCTGCTGTCCCTTATTGATGATGTCCCTTAAATTTCCCGGGTTTCAAAGGAAGCAGCTCCTCTCCCTCCCTCCCTGCCGGCCAGGGAGGAGGGAGGCTCCAGCTGTGTTGCTTGGCTGTGTTGCTCACCCAATAAGGAGTCTAAGAACGAATGGGGGGTGGGGCTTGCATGCCTTGTGCTGATCAAATTGGCCGCGTTGCCTGGGGACTCGCCTTTGCTCAGCACTTCCCAGCGGAGAGGTGATGGTGGTTTTCCTTGCTGCATCCCCTTTGCCTGGTTGCTGCGCTGTGGGAACCACTGCTTGAGGCTTCGTTTGGCTGCTGCCTGGGCTTTCTGCCTTTGGCTTGGAGGGGCTCAGAAGTTGAACATACCTGTGCTTGGAAAATCCCTTATTTTGGCTGCTGATCCCTTATTTTCGAGGCAGCTGGTCCCTTATTTTCAAATCTGTAAGTTGACAGCTATGTTCAGAATGCTAAGGTTAAGGAGCAAACCCTACACAAATCTGGAGTGGCGTCCCTAAGATGGTCAGATGGTGCCTTGTACGCCTCCTTCCAGCAACTCCTGCAGCCAAGCTGGTGCCAAACATATTGTTCTGTTTTCCTTTGGCCTATATCAGTGAGGCCAAGAGGGAGTTCTTGTCATCTGGGCAGCCCAGGACGTCCAAACACACTGTCCAGTTTTGTGCCCTGGAGAGTGCCAGGAGTTCAGCCTACACTTGAGTAGGACCCTGGCAGAGACACATGCCCGACTGGCATGTTCTCTCCCACCTGGTCGATCGTTCGGGAGCTTCATAAGCTTTCTTCAGCCCGAACATCACAGCGACTGATGCCAACAGACACCGCCACACTTAGGGATCCGCAGAGTTTGCGCAGTTGCGTAACAGACCTCAGCAACTCAGCATTTTGGCTAATCTACTTTATTTACATATAAAAACACACAGAGCACTGCAACATGGCTCCCTCTCTCTCTAGCATCAGACAGAAAAGAGAAAAAGAACAAAGGACAATAGTCCCACTTCACAGAACACAGTAACACAAACATCCTGTCTCCGTCACTTCCCACTCTGTGGAGTCAAAACATATACCATCATGTGATAGACAAAAATCCTATGACTGCAATCATGGAGCAGGAATTCTAACAGGGAGGTCACTTTGGTGCTACTAATGCAGTGGTTTGACTTCACTCCTGGAGACACACTCCATTGTCTCTCGAAACAGACAGATGCCAACAACAACAAAATGCATTACAGAAAAGCAAGTCCTATACTCCACTAATGTTCTTTAAGTACCTTAATTTGGCGTCCTTGTAAATAAAAATAGACACATTAATTCCTACTAGAATATAGCAGTCCAAGCTCTTAAGTATGCATGAACACAATACGTCTATGCAAATATATTAAAACAAACTAGCCTGCTATGAGTCAGTCCCTTTGAAATCAATTCTGTCCCCCGATGCCAGGGAAACTTTTGAGGTTTCCTTCTTTCCTGAATGAAGTTGTTGTTGTTTTTAAGCACAATCTTATGTATGTCTACTTAGAAATATGTCCCATTGAGATCAATGGGATTGCTCTCAGGTAAGTCTAATTAGGCTTGAAGCCTGAATCACTGAATATCGAGTTTGAAGATGGGGGACATCAAGTTTGTTCTACTCAGCAGGAGTGCAAGAATCCAAGCCATGTGGAACCAATGGGATTTCTCTCTCTAAAGGGATCAGTAATTGCAGAAGCAGCAACCTCACCATCTTTGCCTTTTACGGAAGGACTGTAGCTCAATGGTAGAGCATCTTTCTTGCATGCAAATGGTCTCAGGTGTTTCCACATAGGGCTGGAAAGCCTAGAGACTCCTGCCTGAAACCCTGGCAGTCAGAGTGGACAATGCTGTGCTAGATGGACAAATGGTCTGACTCAGTATATGTAATCCTAATGTTAAGTAATTTCAGGAGGATGCCCCCAGGTGTCCCAGAGTTACCTCAGAGTTCACCTGGGGAATCTCTAATACTAAAGGGGATTAAAAGCCCGACTCATCACAGGACTCTTCAGGTCGGCTTTACACATAAAGTGAATTTACTGGCTCGCCACCAAGCTGACAACTCAGAAAAAGGTTGACATAAATGATCGTACACTCCCCAGCCTTCCCTTCAAGCACTCAGACACAGACTTACATTCCAACAACCCTCGAGGCTCAGTCCCCAAACCCCACACTAAGGCTGTAAATAGATTTGAAGCACTTTTGTCAATTAGAGTCTCTCTCACTCTCCTTCTTCAGCTCAGTTTCGCTCCATAGTAGTCAATCTCACTCACTTTAGGGTGCCCAAAACCCCACTTTATCCTAGCATGGTGCACCACTGAGCATTGTTTTAGAACCACCACAGTGGTCTTCTTCTTCTGGCCCACCTGTCTTTGCATCCAGCAAGCAGGATGGAGCAGGATGTTGCTCCCTGTATTAGCTGCCTGTGACAACTATTGTCATCCACTGGTCTGCCAGTTCTTTCTCTTCACACCCTCTTTCTTCCCTGCCAAGCCCTCTTAACTCCCACTGCCATGATCATCTAAAAGGCCCAGAGATTGTTTGTTGTCAGAAAAGGCTCAGAAAAAGAGGGTTGACCTTTCTGAGGAAATAAAACAGAAGAGCAAAGGCTGGAAAGGAAGGGAAAATGAGAGAGGACTACATCCTGGAAACAGGTGATTGTTAAAGTGAGCTAGGGTGGAAGATCTATATTAGCCAACTGGAAACCAAGGGAGCTTAGAAACTGTGGCTAAACGAAGTGTCTGTTCTTTTGGGAGCAGTCTGTTGAAAATGCCTTGCTTCAGCCTTGACTTCATCTCCTATATGCTGCCCCCTAACTGGCTGCAAGCTTCCCAGTTGGACATACTCTATGAAACCACCTGCTGTGTTAACCACATTAGAGAAGGTCCACACAAACCCCTTCACACGTTAAATTATGAAGGGATGGTTGGACTGAGCCGGTGAACGGTGCACAGCAAGCACACACAGTATTAGAAGTATGAGAAGCAGTATTGCACCCATAGAGATGTACAGGCATAGAACTCCTCTACACAAAGGACTGGGCTAGAATCCCCTCTTGTGTGGAAAAGCCCAATATGCAAAGGGCCACTAAATATGCAGCTGGAAGTGGACATGTCTGGTGCAAAGATGGCTCTAGCC
Source organism: Podarcis siculus (assembly GCA_034642415.1). NCBI lineage: Eukaryota > Metazoa > Chordata > Lepidosauria > Squamata > Lacertidae > Podarcis > Podarcis siculus. Next base: position 2,344,416 of record JAXCMG010000071.1, on the reverse strand, counting down.
AATGAAAACCAGAGAGCCCCTCACATGTGCTTTGAAGTGATTTCTGGAACCCACCTTAGTTAGCAGAGAGCTAACTAGCATGGCGGGACACAGGTGGCACTGTAGGTTAAACCACAGAGCCTAGGGCTTCCCAATCAGAAGGTCGGTGGTTCGAATCCCCGCGATGGAGTGAGCTCCCGTTGCTCGGTCCCAGCTCCTGACAACCTAGTAGTTCAAAAGCACATCCAAGTGCAAGTAGATAAATAGGTACCACTACGGCAGGAAGGTAAACGGCATTTCTGTGTGCTGCTCTGGTTCGCCAGAAGTGGCTTAGTCATGCTGGCTACATGACCCAGAAGCTGTACGCCGGCTCCCTTGGCCAATAAAGCAAGATGAGCACCGCAAACCCAGAGATGTCCGCCACTGGACCTAATGGTCAGGGGTCCCTTTACCTTTACCTAACTAGCATGGCATAGACATTGGGCTGATTCAGACCACAACCTGATCCTGAGTTCATGGCATACTGTTGATTCATCCTCTCATTACACCAGGGGCCTTTGGTGAAGACAAAAGGTACTGCTCTGTTGACCAAGCCCAGGTAGATAGCAAAGCTCCTAGCACTTACCCTTGGCCAGTCCAGCAGTTTCATATTGCCAGCTTCACAGGGGCTGATATGGCACATGTTTATGCCCTTATGTCCCTAAAGAGAGTCCTGAAACCTCAGCCTGCACAGTCCTAGATAACCTATCAAGCTAGGTAGAAGCCCCAGGCGAAAATTGTGCTCACAGCCCAATGGAGTTCCAGTTGAATGGAAGCAGCAGCCTCGCTGTGCAAGATTGCAGCTCAGGATCCACGGGGCTCATTCTTAAAGCCCACCACCTATTAGCTGGCTGAATTCTTTAGAAGTGCCGCTGGTAATAAAATTCCCTTTCATCCCTGAATAGTTTGCTGGATGCTAGAAATTTCACTTCAGAGGCAGAGCTGAGAAGACAGAGCAGCAAAGTGCATCTGGAGCAAGATCTCGACACGCAAATATTGCTGTGCTTTTGCAAAAGCACAGCAATATTTGCATGTCGAGATCCCGAGACCACCCCCTCGTCGATGAATGAGACACAAGGACACAGAATTTAAGTTAATGTTATTAGGCAAATTTAGGCCACAACTATATTGGTTACAGAATGTGAGCGGTATTGATTTAGGCACTGGAATTGACCTGACTATATCTGACTCCTGCCCATCACACAGGGAGTCCAGTAAGGATCAACCACCGGTAGGGGGAGCTCTGTCGATGCAAACCAACTTGAGCTCTCCCAGCTTTCCCGACGGGGTCATGGCATGGCCCTAGCCCAGCCCCAGACATCGGACAAGATCCACACCCTGGATTCCTTTAACAGAATACCCTTAAGCTTGGAGGGGCAGGTGATGGCCACACCTCCCATCTACCATCACAAGATCAACCAATGCCTAACTGCCAAACCTTACAAAGTTGTGACAATTGCTACGAGGTAGGCGAAAACCAAATGGCCATTCCAATCTGCCAAATGGAAAAATTCCTACCAGGCCCCTCAACGGCGACCAACCACGGTCCATAGCAAGGCCAATGTCGAAACCTGCAAATTAGGGAGGGAGGGCAGGAGATTGAGAAAGCAAGGAGAGAGGAAGCTCTCTGGTTTGCGCCTTTGTTTACATGGGGCCCGGCCACGCCTCCCCAGCCAGCGGATTGGCTGGTTGGCCGATTGCGTGACCGGAAGCCCCCGGGTGATGTGGGACTGTCCCCCGCCCCCTGAGGGGAGTGGGTGGCCACGTGGTCCACCGCAACTCCTCCCCACTGGGAAGTGGAGCGGATTTTCCACCTTTTCGCTTTTATCTGAGCAGCCTTCACCATGCCCTGCCATTGGGATTTGTTCCTAGGACTGCCTCCTTTTCACAGCATGTGCTTCTGGGCCCTTAACAGCTGTTTTACACCCCAAAATGTTAGGAGCTGAAGCTTTTCCCATTTCCTGTGCCCAGGTAGCAAAAGCAAGGGGTGCTGAGCATCTAGGATTCAGACTGCGGTTAAAGGCTTAGAATACGGGACATTAGGAAGATGGCAGCCTTGAGGGCAAGCTTATTTCTTCTTTCGCCATGTGTCAAATGGCAGGAAGGAAGGGAACTTCTCTAATCCTGGCGATGCACTTTCTTTCTTTTCATCTTGTTACTCCAAAACTCTTGGAAACAAATTAATCAACTCCCTACTGTCTTAATGCCTTTCTTAGGATTTTGGTGCATTTTGTGTCATAGATTAATTTGTATCATTTAGTTCTTGACTTACGAATCAATCTCTCTGGTTCCTGTCCTTTTGAGGAAGGGAACAAGGTTGTTCTTTGAATCTTAACTTTTTTTACTGTTATCATTTCAGAGCCAGCATTTCCATAAAATGTATGGAACTGTAGGAATGGCGGAGAAATTTGAATCCGTTCTCATTTAAAGGCAAACTTACCCGGTTTGCACTTTCTGAAGCACAGTGCTAACTGAGACACAGCCATCCTTTGAAATATGCACTTCTCCACATTTTGCAATGAAGTTCTCCAATAATGTGTACAGAGATGCACGTACCAGAATAAACTGTGCATTGAAATGTATGTATTAACAAAAATATCAAAAGCAAAAGCACATATACTGTGGGGAATCACACCCCAAAAAATGTGTATAGCAGAAGAAATTCACACTAAAATGCTGATGAATAAATGACTTTTTTTCAAAAGGAAATCACACACTAACACAGAAATGTGTTAAGGGAGCTGTGCCTGGAGGAAGAACTGTGAGGGGAGAGACTTCATCAGGCAAAGCCTTCTTCCACCTGCCTTGCTCCACCCCCTAGTCTCTGCTTCTCAATTTGTATTGTATTATTTTATGCATTGTGGCTTGCCGTTGTTTTATTGATTGTAGTTTAAAAATTATTTATTGTAATTATTTTATTGTAATAAAAATTATTTATTGTTAAGAGTGAAATTCTGTTCAATTTTTATATGCTGATATTATTCTATACTATTCTAATGATTGTTGAATGTTACTGTTTGATGGTTGTTGCTTATTTTAAAGCTATGTTTTCTAATCACATTTTTGTATTGCATTAGATTGTTATAAGGTGTACATTCCTTGTTTCTTCAGCTTGTAAACTGCCTTGGGTATTGTAAGCTAGACAGATGGTATACAAATTAAAAGTGGTGGTGATGATGGTGGTGGTGGTGATGAAATGTGGAGAACTGAACTTTGGTTTGGAAAAATGAAAAGCTAGCCATGATAGTTATGCTCTGCCTCTATGGTCGGAGGCAGAAATTCTGAACACCAGCAGCTGGGGGCCACCAGAGAAAAGAGTGTTCTTGTGCTCTTGCTTGCAGGTTTCTCCACAGGCATCTGGTCGGCCACTGTGATAACAGGATACCACTGGCCTGATCCAGTAGACTATAATGTTCTTACTGATCATAATGTGGACATACTTGAAGGAATTTCAAATGGAGGCTCCAGCATGAAACTGCTGGATTACAGTTCCACAAAAAGTTTTATTTATTTATGCCAATTCCAGTGCTTTTTTCCGGGGGGATGTAGGGGCACACATACCCCTAAACATTTTGTGAATAGAAGTTTGGCCTCACTGAGGGGCAATATTTCAATACGAGTAGGAAAATGAGAGTACAGTGGTACCTCGGGTTAAGAACTTAATTCATTCCGGAGGTCCATTCATAACCTGAAACCGTTTTTAACCTGAGGGACCCACTTTAGCTAATGGGGCCTCCCGCTGCCACTGTGCCACCAGAGCACAATTTCTATTCTCATCCTGAAGCAAGGTTCTTAACCTGAGGTACTATTTCTGGGTTAGTGGAGTCTGTAACCTGAAGCGTCTGTAACCTGAAGCGTTTGTAACCCACTGTAAAGTGGTACCTCTGAATACGAACTTAATTCGTTCTGGAGGTCCGCTCTTAACCCGAAGCTGTTCTTAACCTGAGGGACCACTTTAGCTAATGGGGCCTTCTGCTGCCACCACACAATTTCTGTTCTCATCCTGAGGTAAATTTCTTAACCTGAGGTACTACTTTCGGGTTATCGGAGTCTGTAACCTGAAGTGTTTGTAACCCGAGGTACCACTGTACCCCTAAACATTTTTTAAGAAAAAAAGCAGTGGCCATTTCTAAACCCACCTGAAAAGCCCCAAAGCAGAGTAGAACGGGTTTCCTTTCCCACTCCAGATGTTAATTAGCTCAGCATTGCCAACTTGACAGCTTCGCAACTGATGACTGCTTTGTTTGCATGCCTTCTGGTTCCAATTGATTTCTCACTATCTTTTTTGTGTTTTGTTTCCCTTTGACCCCACTGCTTGCTACTCCCTTCTTGTGGGTGGGTTTATATATTTCTGGAAACAGATGCTTACACTTCATGCGTCTGATCAAAGTGGACTCTATCCACAAAAGCTTACATGATAATAAAAACAGTTCGACAACGAGACTGTTGTTTTCACCTGCATTCATCATAGACTCTTACAAATATACCTACAGTGGTACCTCTGGTTAAGAACTTAATTCATTCCGGAGGTCCGTACTTAACCTGAAATTGTTCTTAACCTGAGGTACCACTTTAGCTAATGGGCCTCCTGCTGCCACTGCGCCACCGCCGCGCGATTTCTGTTCTCATCCTGAGGTAAAATTCATAACCTGAGGTACTACTTCCGGGTTAGCGGAGTCTGTAACCTGAAGCGTTTGTAACCTGAAGGGTTTGTAACCTGAGGTACCACTGCATTTAAAGAGGGGGAAAGGCAGATGGCAGAAGATGAACCTCACCCACTATCTATGCAGGTTCTCATCCTCCTGCTCAGGAAACGACAATTTATTTCCTCTTGGAAAACAAGTACAGTTCTCTGAGGAACAGAATGTCCCAGGCCTGGTTTCTGAAAGTATGAGCAGATGCGATGGTACAGATGGAAGACGTGTCAGGAGTATCCTTGGCGATATCCTTGGGGCAAAGCGACCAGATGTCCTTGATTGTCCAGGATAATAAAGAAATAATGCCACCTATTCTGGGAAGATGGCAGACCGGGAGGTAACATAATTGTTATGCATTACAAAACATGACGGGAGCTACATTGCCGGCCAGGGCTGCACACTCCACACTAAAATTCTCATCACAGCCACTATTTGAAGAAGACGTACTAATGGTGGCCATGAATGATAAATAAATAATACGCCAATAAATAAATAACACAACAGCAAGGTTCAGTGTAGTTAAACATGAATGTCAATAGCAGCCATTCATCTTCTGCTTATTGTCTAGCTCATACCTTGCTTCTCTTAGCAGTGGAAGAATTCGGCAATCTTATTCCCTATATCCATGCACCTGAGCAGTACCAAGCGGTGACTGCAGGGGCCTAGAGACCTGCGCGCTATGACTGGGTCAACCAAATGCAATAGGGCAGGGATGTCCAACAGGTCAATCATGATTGACTGGTCGATCCCCGGGAGGTTTCGGTCGATCGCTGGCTCCTTTTCCTTTGAGGTGGCATAAGAGCATCCAGCCCCACCCCCTCGCCCCATCCTCCATTTCCGCATAATCGCTGGAACGGAAGACGGAGTTTTCACTGTGAGGCAGATTGATTCCTTAGCGATCATCGGGTGAGCGACTTTTGACATTTATCTCTGCATAACTGGATTTTTCTCCCTAAAGAAAGCTCAACAACTTTGTCCTAACCTCCCCCCCCCAAAAAAAATGGGACATTGCTCCCTAAAAAACAGTCAACAGCTTTGACCTGAAACACCCCCCCAAAAAAGGGGTAGATCACTGCCAGTTTTTTATTCTGTGAGTAGATCACAGTCTCTTGGGAGTTGGACATCCCTGCAATAGGGGACAGGGGTTCTTTATATTTACGTTTGCATAGTGCAGCAAATGCTGGCAGATGCATTCCCTCCCTTCACCCTTTCTAGACATATGGTATTCTAGGTTCCACTCTTGCCTCTGTGCACATCTTTGAACATCTGATTGCCTTCAGCAACATAGTTCATGCTAATGGAATGGTTCCGAAAATGAGAAGCGCAACGTTTTCAATTCCAATGTACAAATGTTGCTGAGCCCAAATTTCTCAGAAGACATTTTTCAGAGGAAATTTGCAGAATTTCCCCCTTTTTAAATGGTAGCAACCATCATTTTCTCCCACCACCATCCCTTGCACACACGCATGTGCACATGTGTGCACACGGTGCCCCAGAATGCCTCTAGGTCTGGGGACAATGTGGATGATGCAGAATGATGGCCAGGCTGCTAACACATTTGCTGCTAACACAGCCACACACACAAAAAAAAATCATATGAAAAAGAAATAAACTATGCTAGGGAGCCCTTCTGGTGATTAAGGTAAAGGGACCCCTGACCATTAGGTCCAGTCGTGACCGACTCTGGGGTTGTGGCGCTCATCTCGCTTTATTGGCCGAGGGAGCCAGCATACAGCTTCCGGGTCATGTGGCCAGCATGACAAAGCCGCTTCTGGCAAACTAGAGCAGCACACAGAAATGCCGTTTACCTTCCCGCCGGAGTGGTACCTATTTATCTACTTGCACTTTGACATGCTTTCGAACTGCTAGGTTGGCAGGAGCAGGGACCGAGCAACGGGAGCTCACCCTGTCGTGGGGATTCGAACCACCGACCTTCTGATCGGCAAGTCCTAGGCTCTGTGGTTTAACCCACAGCACCACCCGCTAATAAATACAACAACAATTTCTTGCTGCTTTCTCTAACTTCCTCAGTGTTTACTATATCAAAGCCAACCTGCTATTAAAATGATAGCATGAGTATTAACAGTATGATACATTTTTTCTAGGATGAGGGGGACGGGGACCTGTGGGATTCCAGATGTTTCTGGACTCATCAGCTCCAATGAACATGGTCAATTGTCCCACTTCACGGAACACAGTAACACAAACATCCTGTCTCCATCACTTCCCACACTGTGGAATGAAAACATACACCGTCATGTGATAGAAAACAATCCCATGACTGCAAACACAGAGCAAGAATCCTAACAATTATTACTCCAGAAACATCTGGAATGATGTAGGTTCTCCAGGTCTAGGACAATAAATAGACAGACTATATATTGAATTTTCACTTCCTTTCAGCAAAAGTCTCCTTCAAACAGATCCTTTTTTTCACCACCAAAGGATCCACACAACAAGAGATAATTATGTTATTTATTGAGGAACATGGCTATTTCTTAACACCCCAGCTCTCATAGCACACAGATGCTTCATGCACAAATCCCAGTAGAGTAGAACCCTCTGCAAATAGTTGTGCAGAATGTAGTATTCCACTTCATTGTTAATATCAAGTGTGATGCTATTCATTGTGCCCCCCTCCATTTTCTAACTGGGCCCTCCTTTAGAGGATTTCTGTCCCCCATATTCCAACCAGATTCTGAAAACAGTTTTGGATTTTACAGTAAATATAAAAGGTAAAGGGACCCCTGACCATTAGGTCCAGTCGTGACCGACTCTGGGTTTGCAGCGCTCATCTCGCTTTATTGGCCGAGGAAGTAAGTGTACAGCTTCCAGGTCATGTGGCCAGCATGACTAAGCTGCTTCTGGTGAACCAGAGCAGCGCACAGAATCGCCGTTTACCTTCCTGCCAGAGTGGTACCTATTTATATACTTGTACTGCATGCGTTTGAACTGCTAGGTTGGCAGGAGCAGGGACTGAGTAACAGGAGCTCACCCCGTCAAGGGGATTCGAACTGCCAACCTTCTGATCGGCAAGCCCTAGGCTCTATGGTTTAACCCACAGCACCACCCGCGTCCCACAGTAAGTATAGGGTGGGATTTTTTTAAAAAAGAGTGATCCTCCCATTTTCTTTCTGAACTTCCAGAGTAACACACAAACCATGTTCAATAAGAAGTCCAAAGGAAAGGTAAATCTAGCCAATCTGCATGGACTACAGTTAACAGACAAGATTAGGCCAGGAAAGCAAACACCACAGAAGAAAATGAGATTTGGGCTTCCTTAATATTTGCATTGGTTTAGCCTATTTTTAAAAATTCAAATTGCATGTCACTTCCCTTCAAATCACAGCAGGTCTGCAACATCACATTTGTTAAATCCTCATGACTTTAATGCAACTACCTGTCTGTGTGAAAACCCAGTCACTCTAGTTTTTCTTTGCATGTCTGATCCAATCGCCATGGCCCTTATTCATTGCCCAGCTGCCTCTTTTAATAGTGCTCTTGTTGTTGCAAGTGCTCTTGGCAATAGTCTGTCTTCAAGGCAGTGGCTCCAAGGTGCAGTGGTGAGGCATACGAATAACACCATGCATAGCTGAACTATGGAATGTGATACAATGGAATGCGGTGGTGGTTGCCAACTTGGATGAATTTAAAAGAGAACAAGACATATACATGAAGCATGAGGTTATCCATGGCTACTTGTCATGATGGCTATATAATACCCACAGCATCACACCCAGTATGCTTCTGCATAGCAGCTATGAGGGGAAGAGTGGTACATGCCCTGGTAATCTTACACTTGGACTACTGGGGCTACCTTTGAAGGTGACTTGCAGACTGGTGACTGGGAGTGGCTGCTGGGACCATATAACACCGATCCTCAAAGACCTACATTGGTTCCCACTATGTTTCCAAGCAGAATTCAATGTGTTGGTGTGGACCTTTAAAGCTCTAAAAGGCCACAGACCTGTATACCTGAAGGAGTGTCTCTACCCCCACCGTTCAAACTGGACACTGAGGTCAACTTTAAGAGCCTTCTGTTGGTTCTTTCATTGTGAGATGTGAAGTTACGGGGAACCAGGTAGAGGGCCTTCATGGTAGTGGTGCCCACCTGTGGAATGCCCTCCCATCAGATGCCAAAGAGATGAACAACTGCACAACATTCCGAAGACAACTGAAGGCAGCCCTGCATCAGGAAGTTTTTAACATCTGATGTTTTGTTGTGGTCTTTTATATTCTGTTGGAAGCTGCCCAGAGTGGCTGGGGAAACCCAGTCAGTTGTCGTTGTTGTTGTTGTTGTTGTTGTTGTTGTCGTCGTCGTCATCAGCAGTACAGGACATTTTGCACATATGCATTTTTCCTGCTGTTGCTTTTAGAGCAAGTTCTTATTCTTCAATCAAGTAAGAGATTCTATGAGAATGGGGTCCCATGGGGTCAAAGGGCATGCTGACAACTGTAATTATTCTCTACAGGAATCCATCTTAAGGAACAGCATTTATTTGTAATTTAGATAATCAAATGTTTGTCTGAATGATAATGAACTCCAGATAAATAACAGTGATCTGTTTAGCAACGTAACTCTCAAGATCAAGCCCACTTCCCCTGTAGTCCCACTCTCTTCGCCAGTTTTGTCCTTACTTTATCAACCAGGCAACCATCTCCATCAATCATACAAAACTTTCAATATGTGTCACTGGATTAATCCCAAGGGAACCACAAAGCAATCCATTCACGTAGCTCTGGCAGAATGCTGCAATATTTGCATCGTGGTGTTTTGGCAGCAAGAAAAATGGACGAGGAACTCATAATTCCTGAAGATGCATTTCTTCTGCCACTACTTACAGGAAACCAGTTTGTTACATGATATACTCCTCATTACTTTCATTTGTCTCAAGAGTGCGCTCTCCATGTGGCTGTGGGGCACATGGAGGAACAGCGTCCCATATCAGCAGAGAAGAGGCTAAGAAGATGGACTTCTTGATAGGAGAGACAATAACAGAAACTGGTAGCACTCTGGTGCTGACATGAATCTAATACGAGACCTCAGTCAAGTTATCTGCCTAATCTCATCTTTTACCATCTTTTCCTGATTCACTTAATTAGACCAGTGTTTCCCAAACTTGGGTCTCCAGCTGTTTTGGGACTACAATTCCCATCATACTTGACCACTAGCTAGGGATGATGGGAGTTGTAGTCCAAAAACAGCTGGAAACGCAGCTTTGGGAAACACTCAATTAGACTGTTTCTCCCAATGCAGTTGGCATGTAGGGAGTCATGTTTGCTGCTTCCACATGACTGGCACATCACATGATGAGCTGTTTCCTGTGTGCTATCTCACCCCGCAAAGCATGTGTTTTCACGCTGCAACAAAACTGATTGCCAGAAACATTTGGAGTGGAGGCAATCTACTAATTGGGGGATGGCTCACATCCTTTGCCAAACTACTTGGGCAGAAACACAGTTCAGTTGTGTGATAACGAGTACATTTATTGCACATTATTCTCCATAGAGGCTACGTGCCATTTACTCTGTTTTCTGAAGGAATTTCCTCACATTTGAACACTAAACAGCAGCAGCAGCAGCCAGCACTGTTGAGGGCCTGGTGACAGACGTTTCAAGCCAAACAGAACACATTTAGATACAGTATTAGAAGATTGCTCCTAAGGCTTGTTTGGAGGCGTGGCTTACAAGGAAATAGCTTGGTGGTTAAGGTCAACCATATATCAGCACTGCAATGTGGAGTCCCAGTCACTGTGTAGAAGTGGCTTTGTGTTGTGTTCCAGATGAACCAGTCTTAAATCTCTGCTAAAGTCAATGGGCATAGAGAGGCCTTTGTCTGGTGGTAGCTGATGCCCATTGGGACTTGTAGGGAGGAAGGTAGGGTGACCAACAGCAGGTGGAGACAAAGCGAATGACCAGCAGAGGCAACTAATTCTAGTTTTCTCCCAATCCTCCTCCCCGCTGAGTTCTACAACACTAAAACTCAGGAGGCTGTCAGACTGTGCTTTCCTCTGGACTGGTTGTCAACAACAAGGCAAGCAGATAGGAGCTAGGGCTGGGCGATATATCAAAATATCACCCAAAACCGGTTTGAAGTCCATATTGTGATCTTGGTTTCATAATTTTTGACCTGGCAATATATTGCAAGTCATGATGTGTGTGTGCGCACACACAGGTGTGCGTATATACTATGCAAAAATCACAATGTGGGAAAACAGTGAAGCCAGCCATTGCCTCTACATAGCGCCATCCTCATTTCAGACACTGTGATAGATCAGTATACCACGATGTTTAGATATATCATGAAGTTGAAAACCAGATATCGCCCAGCCCTACTGCTCGCCTCTACACAGTTCCAACCTTATTTCAGACATTGTGATATATTGATATATCGTGATTTTCAGCTGGTGATATATCGTAGGGTTGAAAACCAGATGTTGCCCAGCCCTAGCAGGGGCTGGTTGAGATCAAACTGAGGTTCCTGAGGCAGCACCCTTTTAACCTTCATACACCAGCATCCAGTGGTTTGGCAAGCATTGGATTGCAACTCTTTTAAGGAGAACAATGTGGTGTAAACTTTACTCCCAGTGTAATGGAGTAAAAGTCACTTCACCTTTCTACTGGTTGAAAAACACATCTCTTACTCAACGTTCTCCTTACTCATCCTTCATCTAAAGATGATTCCAGCTCAATCACTGAAATTATCTGCAGGAGCGATGCTGGTCATTCCCCGAATTGGCAAGGCTCCTTTGATAACAAGAAGAAACCTTTAGTGTCATTGGCCCAGAATTGTGGAATACTCTGCCAATAGCGACTCAGCTGGCGCCTTCTGTTTCAACTCTTCCATTCTGTCAGGCTTATGCGGACAACTAAGAATACATTTTTCTATAATAGTTAGCTAACTTCTGATGTTAACTTTTTATATATTCATTTTTGTATGGTTTTATGGTTTCCTCAGCACTTCTAATATTGGATACCTTTAGCATACTCAGGAATCAAAAGCTTTGTGACCCTTTTGTAGGAAATGTATACTTTCCGTTCAGATTTTTAAAAATGTAATAGTGGTATATACCGTATTTTTCGCTCTATAAGACGCACCAGACCACAAGACACACCTAATTTTTGGAGGAGGAAAACAAGAAAAAAATATTCTGAATCTCAGAAGCCAGAACAACAAGCGGGATCCCTGCGCAGTGAAAGCAGCGATCCCTCTTGCTGTTCTGGCTTCTGGGATAGCTGCACAGCCTGCATTCGCTCCATAAGACGCACACACATTTCCCCTTACTTTTTAGGAGGGAAAAAGTGAGTCTTATAGAGCAAAAAATACGGTAACTATTTTTTAATAAATAAATAGTAAGTACTTCACCGGCCTTGAACTGAAGGACTGTGCGTTTCTGAAACACAAACATTTGGTTAATACTGCAGCTGTTTTGTTCTTTTTGTTGTTTTCTGAGCAACGCAAGGTAAATGTCATAACACAGAAATGTGCTGGTGGGTTTTGTCTTGGTTTTTGCTTGTTCATTGGGGGTAAATGATTCCTCCCCTGAGAAAGCCAAGATTTAGACATGCCATCTCAAGACTAAGGAAGACAAGGCATTGGAAGAGTCCCTGAGGAATTTAGCAGTACTGAGCTAATATGAAAAAACTCCAAGCCTCCAGGTATTTTAAGGCAGGAACTACATAGTTTTCAAGTCCCTGGGTGGCTGCAAGCCAAAACTGTAAGCTGGAACGATACTATATAGAGCAATACAAGGAAATTATTCGGCCACTGCAAGAGTTTCTTTCCCTTTTTATGCTCATCTCACCTCTACATGCCATTAGATGATGTATAAAGTAATTAGCTGGTGTGTGCAAAAGGAGTAATAATATCTTCTGAGGTTATAAAAAATCTCTTTAAAATTGCTTTACTTGAAGAACTGACAAAGGTAATCAATATTTCCTTGAGTCACCTGAAACAAGCCGTAATTCTTCTCTAAAACACTAAAAAATAATGCAGGAGACTGGCTAGATCTTTCAGCAGGGGAAATCTTGCTAGTACAGCAGTGTGTTTTTACTGGACTTGAATACCCTCTACTCATGTGCATAGGCATAACATGGAAAGCAATCAACAATAGGCGAATACTAATAACTGTTTTTTACCAATGGGAAGAGATGAAGTTATGGTACTGTTTTTGACAGGGGAATGTTGCAAGAGGTGCCATTTCCTCATAGTGAATGCTTTCTTCTGAACACACAGGCTGATACATATTTATTTACAACATGGCAGGCTTTAATTTTTCAATAATTTTGAAGAGCATGTTTTAACAGCAGTTGTACTACACAAAGGGTTATTCTGGGACAAAATCACTACTATGGGAGAATGAAGAGATACAATGCAGGTTGTGGCTTCATTTCGCTATCTGAAATGATCCCATAAGTTCACCCTACGGCCAGATACACTGCCCATTATTCTATATTTATTGAATTTTTAATTGTTACTATTCGTAATGGTAACGATGACCAAGAGCTTCCTCGATCAAGCAATGTATAGGTGTTAAAAAGAGTTCTTCTTCAGTGCAAGGTATGGGAATGTTAAGGATAGTAGGAGAGGATATATAGAATAAGTATCATCCTTCCTTCACTCACGCTAGTGAGTGATGTAGCAGAGGACATTCCCTTCAATATAGCAGGAAGCTAGATTGCAGATTCGTTTGAATCTCTTTAATTAAGCAGATTGGACTTTTCCTGGTGTCCCCTTTTATCCCTCTTAAAATTGCTATGGACTCCGGTTGGTCGCCGCAAGGGGCCTGGTAGGAATTTTTCCAATTCGGCGCACTTCGAGCCTTTTGGTTTTTTCGCCTACCTCGTAGGAAACGTCACAACTTATTCGGTATTGGCGGTTAGGCATTGGCAGGGGTTAATTGTTATGCAAATGAAGGGGGAAGGAAGCGCCATTACCTTCCCCAAAAAGGGAAGGGTAGTCCGGTAGAGGACTCTGGGGGGCGTTGCCTTGTCTGAAACCTAGGGAGGTAAGGGCCTCCGGCACGCCCCAGAGCAGTGACACCCGTGGGATCCTAGTTGGCGTACTTCAACAGGACTCCCACGGCTTGTGGACAACCCTTCCTGGTCCCCATGCCGGGTAGTCGATAGGAGCCAATGCCTAAGGCCAATACCTTCCTATTCTGTAATCAATAAAGTTGTGGCCTTTTTATGCCCATTAACCTTAAATACTGTGTCCGGTGTCTTCATTTCACATGGGGGAGGGGACTTGCCACGCAACAAACTGTGAGTTTGTGTCACATGGAGATTGAGCTCATGTGTGGCTGGCTGAGAGCCAGCAGACAGCAAAATTACAGTAAGAGAACAAAATGGTTGCAGGAAAGCAGCATGGCAGCAAGAGAGCAGCAAGCAAGAGAGGAGGAAGAGGAGGAGGAGGAGGAGTTTGGACTTGATATCCCGCCTTTCACTCCCCTTAAGGAGTCTCAAAGCAGCTAACAATCTCCTTTCCCTTCCTCCCCCACAACAAACACCCTGTGAGGTGAGTGAGGCTGAGAGACTTCAGAGAAGTGTGACTGGCCCAAGGTCACCCAGCAGCTGCATGTGAAGGACCAGGGAAGCGAACCCGATTCACCAGATTACGAGTCCACCGCTCTTAACCACTACACCACGCTGGCTCCCATCACATGCAGGGGGAAGATGCTCCAGACCAGTGGAACAGGAAGTTATACAGATTGGAGTAAGATCCCCTTGCCTGTGCCCACACTAGGGAAACAAGGAATGTTGTACTTGACTGCTCCAATGGATTACATCTCCCACAAGGTACTGTATTGTGATCAATGTCATCCAGAAGAGTGATTGCACCAGAGCTGTTTTTGTCCACTATGGCAGCAACTGTTGTTTAAACAGTATTTCCTGAAGTTATGAGGAGCTCTCTGTTACTGTACTACCTCAGCCGCAATGCCTCACTCTGAGGCACAATATCTCAGAAGGATGCATGGGGTAGACACTCTGGAAGGCACCTATTGGCTGGTGTGCAGGAAGAAGGGCCCCAGGAAGGGCCCCAGGAAGTGGGCCAAGTAGCCAGTAGCAACACTCAGGTGGCTACTCAGCAATGAGAGTGGCATCTGAGAGTCACAATCTGTCATTCTACCTGATCCGCCATGCTAAGCACATAGTCACCATTAGGGTTGGGCAATAACAGCTTTTCAACATCACAATATATCACCAGCTAAACACTGCAATATAGTGATACATCGCAAGTTTGAAAAGTGGAGGGAGGAACATGCACCGTTGGCCCTGACCCCATGAGGAACTGGGGTGAAACTGGCATCACTCTATTGGGAAATGATCCATAATGAATTGAAAACAATGTTTAAAAGTACTCCCCCCCCCCCCTGCAAAAACCCAGATTTCTTTCTGATGGGTATAATTCAGACTGAAATTCCCAGGTGTCAGAAAAGGTTATTTATGTATGCAACAACTGCGACCCATATTTTGTTAGCCCCCAAATGGAAAATGAGCAAGGTCCCAACCAAAGAAGAATGGCAACTTAAGTTGACAGAATATGCACAACTTGCAGACTTAACATATAGAAATAAGAGAACAAGAAGAACATATGTTTGAAGAAGATTGGAAAATGTTTATTGAATATATGGGAAATAATTATATGCAGCTGAAAATGCTGGCAGCATTAAGGTAAATTCAACAGTGTAAGCAACAGTGTAAGCAAATGGTATAGTTTTTGTAAAATATGCAGGGCTTTATGATATGTAAAATGAACCAAGGAAAGAGAAGAAAGGAAGTTATTGATATCTTAAGGATTGAAAGTGAGTATTTTAAATTGTAAAGCAGAAATTTTAAGAGAGAGAGAGAGAGAGAGAGAAAGAAAGAAAGAAAGAAAGAAAGAAAGAAAGAAAGAAAGAAAGA
>JAXCMG010000071.1:2307140-2328786 GCA_034642415.1 Podarcis siculus | reverse complement strand
AGAAAGAAAGAAAGAAAGAAAGAAAGAAAGAAAGAAAGAAAGAAAGAAAGAAAGAAAGGGTCATCGCTCCCACTCCTGCCTCTGCCATGCTCAGCACAGGGAGGAAGGAAGCAGTGGAGAAGGAAGGTAAGGGGCAGGCAAGCCCCACCTGTGATATATTATGGGAGGCACCATCACCCTTTAGCCCTCAAACCAGCCCTTGCCCAGGCTTAGTCACCATGGATCAGGAGGGAATCCTGTGTGGGCAGCCTGAGTTGAGAATGCTACTCAAAAAATACCCTTTAATGTGTTGGGCTCCACTCTGAAAGTGTGCCTGACAAATTTATCATTTCATAAAACATCTATTAAACATTCATTAACACTTTATAAACTATTTATAAATGTTCCTTTACTATATTGAAGTGTATTTCAGACATTTCTGCTCAAGGACTTCAGCTAAGCCAGTATTTCAACGAAGCTTCGCTGTAAACATTGCCATTCGTGGGGAAAGTACCTCGGATGGTGAATTACTTTATCACCGCAGTGTGGAGAAAACTCTTGTCAGCTCAGATGAGCTTCGCCTTCAGGGAGCCCTTATGCAAGACAAACCCTTATGCAAGACAAACACACACACACATTTCTGGCCCCCTGATGGAGAATGCAAAACAATGGAACTCCACTCAGCCAGAGCTCCCCTCCCCATTCAACTTTTCCCCAAAAATCATCCACCTATGTTCAGATTTATCTCTATAGGAAGTAAACATCAAATGTGGCCCTCCAGGCTTCCCAATGCGGCCCATGGAATTCTTCCCGGGCCACACAGCCATCAGCCTTTGTATCTTTTAGCTGCCTGTGGAGCAACCAACTTTGAAGATGTTCCTTTATTTCGCCATATTATTTCAATTCTAATTTCCCTTCTTGTTCTATTAGCAACTCTCTATATGTCGGCCAGTCTCCATTTTTCCCCAATACTTTTAATGATAATGCCTCAATAGCTGATAGCCACCAAGGTGTCTTGGGTCCTAATAATTCTTTATATTTGTCCCATACCTTAAACATTGGTTTCCTTATTATATGATTGTGGAATCCTTTATGAATTTTCACTTTTCCATACCATAAATAAGCATAATAAAAAAAATTCCTTCCAGTAGCACCTTAGAGACCAACTAAGTTTGTTTGTTTTTTCAAAAAAAATATTGATTTTCCAATTTTATATCAAACAAAAGAAAACATCAAAAAACATACATACAAACAAACAAATATTTATCCTTACTATAATAATTCCATATTTTTAAAATATTGTTAAATGACTTCCCCTAGCTGAGTTTCCATATAGGCCATTGTAGCAGTTTTCCAAAACTATTTTCACATAAGATTTACTTGGTCAAATTACATCTTTCTTTCTTTTCATTTTAACTTTAACGTAGTATTTTACAACATCACATTTTTAAATCCTAGGCCTATTTGGTACTCTCAAGTAATTCTATTTATGTTATCTTAACATATTTAGCTAAATAATCTTTGAATTTCTTCCAATCCCCTTGGTGCTCCTCATCTCTCTGGTCACGGACTCTTCCGGTCAGGTCAGCTAGCTCCCAAAAATCCATCATCTTCATCTGCCATTCCTCCACTGTTGGGACCAACTAAGTTTGTTATTGGTATAAACTTCTGAAGAGTGGAGATAAAGTTCATCAGTGTGGATTAAGGATTTTCGAATATGGCTGTTCAACAGTTGTGGTTGGGGTTGTTGTCGTTTTTTTAAAAAAGTAGATTAGTCACAGTGGGCTGGAAAGAACTGTCATATTATTCCCAGATCTAAGAAGCAGCATAAGGGATGGCTCAGCCCCCAAACACATTAAAAGTAGAAAATGGGGGGAGGGAGGAACCATTGGGTATAGCTAATAGGGAAACATGGCAAAGCAGAATGTGCAGGTGAGAAAAATGAAACCTTGGGGAGGGCAATATAGTTATGTTGTGCTGTTGATAAGAGATGAGAAGCTCATTAAAGGACAAGGTGGCAGACGAGTGACATCTCGGTAAAGCAACAAGACAGTCTCCTGGCAGAATGGGGAGGGGGACAGGAGGGGGGAACAGCAAGGAGAACTAAGTATCTTCAGTAACTAAGACATATAATGGAGTGGGTGAAAAGGAAGAGGCTGAGTAAAGGACAAATGAAAGAGGCAGGAGAGATGGTGTAATAGACACTAACAGGAGGAGGAGCAGGTATGGGATTTCAATGAGAATGTGTCAGGCTGGTATTTTTCACTCGTAATGGGCTACAGAATGAAGCAGCAGCCTTAATGCAGAAATGGAGCTAGCGACAGATGAGCACTTTCTCTCTCTCACGGACAAAATAACAGAATTTTTTTTTAAATAAACAAAATAGAGATGGGAATCCCAGTTGTTCATACGGGTGGGAAACAGATTTCTTCTGAATTCCACAAACATGCTATGATTTGTCATGGAATCATAGTGTTGGAAGGGACCCTTAGAATCATCTAGTTTGTGGGTAGGCAAACTAAGGCCCAGGGGCTGGATCCGGCCCAATTGCCTTCTCAATCCAGCCCGCGGACATTCTGGGAATCAGCATGTTTTTACATGAGTTGAATATGTCCTTTTATTTGAAACTGCATCTCTGGGTTATTTGTGGGGCCTGCCTGGTGTTTTTACATGAGTAGAATGTGTGCTTTTATTTAAAATGCACCTCTGGGTTATTTGTGGGGCATAGGAATTCATTCACCCCCCCCAAAAAAAAATATAGTCCAGCCCCCCACAAGGTCTGAGGGACAGTGAACCGGCCCCCTGCTGAAAAAGTTTGCTGACCCCTGATCTAGTTCAACAATCCCAGCCATCTCTGGGTAGACCAGGTAAACCTTCTGATTAACCTGAGATAGTTCAGCACCATGCTCTAACCCAGTGTTTCCCAACCCTGGGCCTCCAGCTGTTTTTGAACTACAATTCCCATCATCCCTGACCTTGCTAGCTAGGGATGATGGGAGTTGTAGTCCAACTCCCTTGCCAGCTAGGGATGATGGGAGTTGTAGTCCAAAAACAGCTGGAGGCCCAAGGTTGGGAAACACTGCTCTAACCAGCACAGCTCATGTGTTCATTTATTAGTATTTGTATGAAGCTTTTCCTTATTCCAGTCGGCAAAGCAATCAAACAGTTCATTAAAGAAAAACCATGAAATGCAAAAGGCACCTGCTTTCTGATGGTCAATATCCTAGGAAGTTAGGGCATAATCCAATAAACCACCCAATAATAAATTAGCTATCTTTGCAGAAGAGTCATGAACTGCTCATCCCATGCAAAATAATGGACACCGTATTTAGACTGGATGTGTGTGTGTGTGTGTGTGTGTGTGTGTGTGTGTGTGTGTGTGTATGTTGGCATTTTAATGTTTGAGTAGCTCCCTGTACTGATTCTTTACATTCTTGCAGAAAGGATCTGCTCAATGGTTAAACCACAGCTAGCAAGCATATCTAGAATAGTTTACCTTGGGGAATTACATCATACAGTAATAACAGACCAGCTCTGCTCTGCTCCAGCTTGAAAATGCTGAAATCACCGCAGCACATGTGTTCAAATAAAATCACTAATGGAACGAAAGTTGCACAATGACGTGGTCATGCCACAACATTAACCCAGCCAAGGGAAGCCTTCCACCTGCAATTTTAGCATTTGTTTTCATTTTCACTCATCGAGAACGACCTGCATGAAACGATAATTTACACTTCTGACAGAATTCTGCATTGAATCGAGAGTAACCCATTGCTGCCTTTCAAATCACACTGCTGTGCTGACAAATTACTTAGTGGCATTAAAGTTATGTTTGTGCAAAAGAGACGGAGCCAGCGAAACCTAGTCTTCCACCTCCTTTCACTTGTTCTTTTTTCCTTTTTTCCTAGTTGCATATTTCAGAACAATATACCAACTGCTATGCCTGTTGAGCAGCAGCAGGTAAGCCATGCTGATGAAACCCTTCATCTTGTTACTTCCCAGGGGAGCTTCCTTACATACCGTTTTTTACACACACTATGGGAAACCCCATTGTATACTAGGGGCAATTAAAATGCTGGCATTTACAATCCGCAGCAGTTGATTTTACTGTGGCATTTGCACAATCCCAGCCACTAAACAGAGAAAACAGGAGCAAAACACGGCTGGCAAGGTAAGCGGAGCAGTAGAATAACTGCGGGAGCATTTCGGGGAGTCTCGCAGTACACAGATGCTAAATAATTCACTGAAAATTAAACGTTGCACATTTCTTACTCGTTCCCACCCTCATTCATAACTGAGCTGGAGGCAGAAACAGTCTCGCAACAGTGGTCCATAATGCCATACCCTTCCAACATTCCTCAGGTGAAAATAGGGACATTTCCCACTCCCCCCCAACAGACTCTTCTTGACCCTCCCCGTATTTGCCCCCGTCCTCCACAGAGCGTTTCCTATCAGATGAGTGTGAACACATCTTCCACTGTCCTGAGAAAACCCCTTAATCCCAATTTTATTTTATTCTATGGGGTGCGGGTGGTGCTGTGGTCTAAACCACAGAGCCTAGGGCTTGCTGATTGGAAGGTCGGTGGTTCGAATCCCCATGACAGGCTGAACTCCCATTGCTCAGTCCCTGCTCCTGCCAACCTAGCAATTCGAAAGCACACCAGTGCATGTAGATAAATAGGTACTGCTCCAGTGGGAAGGTAAATGGTGTTTCTGTGTGCTGCTCTGGTTTCACCAGAAGCGGCTTAGTCATGCTGGCCACATGACCCGTAAAAACTGTCTGCGGACAAACGCTGGCTCTCTCAGCCAGTAAAGTGAGATGAGCGCCGCAACCCCAGAGTCGTCCACTGCTGGACTTAATGGTCAGGGGTCCCTTTACCTTTATGGTAGATTTACAAAAGAAAAACACATACCAATAAATAAATTTTAGAAAGGGGCAAAAATACAAAGTATTATAAATATATGCACAGTCCCAGCTGCTAAACGGAGAAGACAGGAGCAAAACATGGAACAAAAACATATATAAAAACAAGACTCCTTGTGCTCCATTCTGCTCCCCCTTTCTTCCTGCCCAGGGTGGCCCTGCCCTCTGCCTGCCCTTCAGAGCCGGTGCATCACAATTGCCCAAGCCCAATTGTGATGTATGGGAGGTGTGCCACAGTTCAATGAGTGGCTTGGTGGGAGACTGTGAACACTGAATTTAATATAATCCAGACTGCATTATCCACTATCATTCTTCATGAACCTGGGGCAGCACCTGAAGGCCCGGCCCTACCGTTAGGTAGCATGAAAGTGCTGCCCCAGACAGCTGGTTTTGAGTGTCATGAAATGGCAGCAAATTGTTGTCTATCTTTGTTGTATTTTTACTGCCAGGGTGGGGGAGAAGCAGTAATCACCTCAATGTATAACAGGTAACCTCAATTTGGAGGGGAGGGCAGGAGACCATCTCCTGCCCTGCCTCAGGCTCCAAAATGTCCGAGACTGTTCTTGATGCCATGATGATCATAATGGAGCCAAATGCTATTTGAATGAAAACATCCCTGACTGTCCTCACAAATTGCAATGGTGTGAAGCATTTTGGTCTCCCCTTTACTCTACAAATGATATCCTTTATGATGTTATACATTTATATTTCTGAGATGAAGCCATCTTTCTTTAGTGGAGTATCTGTCTTGATTCTTAAGGGAAGCATTCCTTCCCTAGAATGGAGCTCTTATACTTTTATAGTAAATCACCCAGGTTCTCCATTTCCTTCTTATTCCTTTCCCTCTCTCCTGACAAAGACATTTCTCTTCTTTGTTTTGTCTGGATGAGAGCAATAAGCTGCTGTCTCAAAGTAAAGCTTTTAGTTTGCCAGGAGCCTAATGGCAGACTATATATGACACTGCATTTCCCCTCCATCTACTTCCGATAGCTTTCAAACAAGGAGATGCGAATATTAACAAGTGCCGTTGCCTCCCTCCCTCTGCCCCATCTGAGCAACATTTGCTACTTCAACAGTGAATGTAGAATAAAGCAGGAACTATATTAAATCAAGAGATGTATAGCACCTAAAAATACCACACGCAAAATGATTCTGTTATAAACTCTAATTTCATTAGCTGCGGATGCTGAAAAGGCGCATTCAGCAATTAACAAGATTAATGGACAAAAACAGCAGGTCTAGAAAAAAATAGTTATTCAATCTTTTCTCCTCTTACGACTGTGTTTGATGAATGATCCCCATACTTCAGCTTTGTACTTAACCTATCACAAGTTCACTTTACTTATACAACAGAGGGAAGGGTTTAACAAATGGCCTACCTCGCAGGAAAAATCTCTGAAAATTCCCGCTGTGGGTTTGTCTGGGGGAAATGAACAAGACAGTAGCTTAGATCATAATGCAACCCAACCCTTCAGGTGTTCTCCTGCGCAGGACCCACTGAAATGACTGAAAAGCACATTAATACTCTTGCATAGGACCCATTCATTTCAATGGAACTTAGAATCATAGAATTGGAGAACTGGAAGGAGACCCGAGGGTCATCTAGTCCAACCCCATGGAATGCAATCTTCCTACCCACAGCCACCCCTGGGTGGGCTCAAACCACCAACCTAATGGTTAACCTAAGATAACTTTCTAGTGGATTATGCCTTAAATCAGGGGTAACCAAATCATTATCCCTCAGCTCCGTCACCTCTCAGGTGGGTGCCATTGCCATTCTAAGATAACAAGGGAGAAGTTCACTGCCATGAAAAATAGCACCTTCTGGCCCCTGAGATAAGATTTTTTGAATGTGTTTGAAACAACATACAATGAGGAAGTTATGTGTTACTCCAACCATATGGTCAGTCTAGAGGTTCCACAAGTGTGTGGTTTTTTCTTTGTTCTGATGCACAGATGACTACATTTCTAATTGAAGGAGAGTTAAATAGAAGGCTGATCACCAAAGAATTGATGCTTTTGAGTTATGGTGCTGGAGGAGACTCTTGAGAGTCTCATGGACTGCAAGAAGACCAAACCTATCCATTCTGAAGGAAATCAGCCCTGAGTGCTCACTGGAAGGACAGATCCTGAAGCTGAGGCTCCAATACTTTGGCCCCTCATGAGAAGAGAAGACTCTCTGGAAAAGACCCTGATGTTGGGAAAGATGGAGGGCACAAGGAGAAGGGGACGACAGAGGACGAGATGGTGGGACAGTGTTCTCGAAGGTACTAACATGAGTTTGACCAAACTGTGGGAGGCAATGGAAGACAGGAGTGCCTGGCGTGCTCTGGTCCATGGGGTCACGAAGAGTCGGACACGACTAAACAACAACAACATTAAGTTTCACCTCTGACAGTGCAATGCTATCTAGCTGCTCAGAAGTGAGTTCAGTAGAACTCGCTCTCAGGTAAGTATATACAGGAGAACAGATTAAGGCTGCTAATCTGGGAGTCTCTCTCTGAGCTTCTGGTGCAGCTGCTATA
This sequence comes from Podarcis siculus, assembly GCA_034642415.1. Taxonomy (NCBI): domain Eukaryota; kingdom Metazoa; phylum Chordata; class Lepidosauria; order Squamata; family Lacertidae; genus Podarcis; species Podarcis siculus. The sequence goes on along the minus strand of JAXCMG010000071.1, from coordinate 2,321,358 downwards.
GATCAAGAGAACAAAGAGGCTGGAGAAGGAAAGATACCTGCAGGTTCTGAAGAAAGATTTCAGCGCTGTCCTGTGATGTTGCTCTAAACAGAGAGAGAATGAACAATGAGTTTTCACTGTAAGAACTTTGCAGAACAGAACCAGGGCTGAAGGGCAGAGGACAGCTGTAGCTGCTGGAGACTGTTCTTGGAGTTCCTTGTTGGCTATGATCATCTTGGAGGTGAGTCCTGGAAGACCTGCTCCCTGCCTTGCTGGCCTTTTCCACCTGGCCCAGGGGGAAGGGCCGTGACTGACTCCAGCTACAAAAACTGAGGCTGATGAACAGACTCTTGCGCTTGGGTGTTTTTGTGGGTGGGGGCTTGTTGCTGTTGATATTCTGTATCTTTATTTTTAATTGTGATTTAGGTGGAAGTTGTTTGGTTCGGTTGTGTATTTTGGGATGCTTTATTTATTGTTTATGACTACTTTTGTTATGTTGCAGTTATATATTTTGTTCATGTTGTAAGCCGCCTTGAGCAGGGTTTGAACCAAGCTGGTGTCCTCCAAGTGTTGCTGGAACACAACTCTCATTATTCTTGGCCCCTGAATTTGTATTTGGGAGATCATCTGTACTACCAAGTTATCTGATGTTGTTAGCCATACTGAATTAGATATTGTTTTGGGGCACTGAACACCAAATTGGCTCTTGCAGGAAAACTATTAAATGTCCCTAAATGCAAATTAGCATGTGTAATCTTACCAAGATTTGAATTCATTTTCAAAGGTGAAAGATTAGTGTATTAAGAAATTCATTATGAGATTTGTGATTGAGGGATTTTTAGGTTTAAAAAACATCTGAATAGAGATTAACAAGAAATCCAGCAGTGTATGCAACCAGGTCCAAATTCCTATCTGACCTATTTCCTTTGAAATTGCATTGATCTTAATAAGTGATTTCTATGTTATATTGAAAGATGTTCTGCTATATAAACTTGTGGGACCTTCTCATTCAGCAAACCTGTTCTGTGCTTGGGTTCTGCAGCCGCCAGTGCTAGTTTCACTGGTAAGATAAATGCATTTTCAAGTGAAAAGCATCATGTCTAAAGTAAATCCAGATTCATTTATTTTTGCTCAAAAATATGACAAACTCTGTTAAGGATATTCAGGACTAGTATTGACAGTGTCCAAAATAATGGTAATCATCTCACTGATACTAAACAGGACAGAGTGAAATATTAACTCAAAGCGCTAGGTGATCAGCAAAATCACAATGTGCAGGCAGCGACTGATCTGCACGGGGGTTAAGTTCTGAGGCACCCATTGAAAAAGCCCGCAAACACCCTGCTCCTCACACCCTGCCCCCACCCCACTCCTTCTTGTGACGTTTCAGTGACATTTTCAGGTCACTTCCGCTTTCGGCAAGATGCATGGGTGTGTGGTCATTCACATATCAGACCAGGAAGAGTGAAGGAGAATTAAAAGAGAATTAATGGGCAGCGTTAAGAGAGACCACGGATCATACATTGTCTCTATATCAGGGGTCGGCAAGGTTATCGGTCATGGGCCAGATCACTCCCAAGGAGATCATCTGTGGGCTAGACTGGTGCAGCGCGATGCTGGAAATTGCGTCTGCGCATGCCCACAGCACTGGAAATCGCTTCTGTGCATGCCCAGATGCCGGAAATTGTGCTTGTGCAGATACGATTTCCGGTATCTGCGCATGTGCAGATGCAATTTCTGGTGCTGCTTGGCGAGTCCCCGCACCGTGCTGCGCTGGTTTAGCGCACTAGGCGGGCGACTTGCCAAGTGGGCGGCTTGGTTCGGGCGCAGTTCGAGGGCTGGTAAAATGGTCTTTGTGGGCTGCATCCGGCCCATGGGCTGCACATTGCTGACCCCTGCTCTATATCCTGAAGGCGGCACTATCTGGGACTTTGCCAAACACATGCATCTGATGACTTGCAGGCAACTCCCTTTGTAGCTACTTCTTATATCCCATGTTATAGTGGCTTTGAATTACAGCTCTTTTATCCTCCCTATTTTCTGAAATTGGGGGGCAGGGTGACAATTTTATAGTCCAGTAGCTCTTATGTGCAGAAAAATACTGTCCATAAAAAGCATCTCTTTGATTAGAAAACAACAACTTATGGAGACACATACTTCTGAAGCGAAATGAGAGCCAGAGTTGTGTACGGATAAGAATGTTGGCCTATGGCTAGAGAGTCCCAGTCTTAGCTCTCCATTCAACTATGAACAGTAGGCCAGCCACAGGTAAAAAGGTAAAGGACCCCTGGACGGTTAGTCCAGTCAAAGGTGACTATATGGTTGCAATGCTCATCTCGCTTTCAGGCCGAGGGAGCCGGTGTTTGTCCACAGACAGCTTTCCAGGTCATGTGGCCAGCATGACTAAACCTCTTCTGGTGCAACAGAACACCGTGACGGAAACCAGAGTGCAAGGAAACACCGTTTACCTTCCTGCCACAGCAGTACCTATTTATCTACTTGCACTGGCGTGCTTTCGAACTTCTAGGTTGGCAGGAGCAGGGACAGAGCAACGGCAGCTCAGTCCGTCATGGGGATTCGAACCGCCAACCTTCTGATCGGCAAGCCCAAGAGGCTTGGTTGTTTAGACCACAGCACCACCCACATCCCGCTAGGCCAGCCACAGGAACATAGGAAGAGCACTGCTAGATCAGGCCAAAGGTCCATGTAATCCTGTTCTCCTGGTAGCCAACTAGATGCCTGTGGGAAGTCCATAAGAAAGAATGTAAATGCAGCAGCATTCTCCTCCAAACACATTTCCCAGCCACTGGTATCCAGGGATGAACTTGAGTTGACAGTGGAGGTAGAACATAGCCATCCTTATCTCTGAGGCTAGCATAAAATGGCAGGAAGAAGAATCATTTCACTGCCTTGAGATCCTTAGACAAAAAACTATATATATATATGGTTGTGTTTTCAAAATAAGCAAATAAATGCTGATATGCATGAGTTGCAGAAAAGCTTTTGATGATACATGGAAAAGAATGAATGTTCATACAATAATGCTAGCCAAATCCCTCATTACCTGATGTGCCTAAAATCAATAAGCAAGCTTAATTTACAAGTCTCTGGTAAAGACCTCATTAGCTTCTAAACTTTGGTTGATATCCAGCATTTGTCATACTCAGAGTAAACCTACTGAAATCAGTAGATTTAAGTAGCCCAAGTTACTTAACATACAGCAATTCTGCTTAGTTGGATATCGCCGGTTCTATTGGATCCATAGTCAAAGAAGATCAATGAATTAGGAAGCCTATTTTCCGATTAGCGCCAGGGTGAAAAAAGGAAGCAGAGAACTCTCTAACCAGTTTGGGGGCGGGGGGAGGTAGAGGATAACTTCATTTTTCTCTGAACATCATGTACCGAGAAAACAGAGACTCCATTTCTGGACTTGAATCTAAAAATGCCTGATGGGAATTCGAACCAGCTATTATGGCTCTTTGTGAAAATTGCCTTGACTATTCCACTCATTTTTTCTTCTCCTTCCCACCCCCCTTATTGAAATAAGCCTGGTAAAACGTGTGTCATGTGTATTTCTTTCCTTTTCCCTAAATCTTTTATATGTTATGTCTGCTTCTCCTCTTGATCTTTTTCTTTTTGAAACAAAAAGCATGGGCTTTCTTTTCTTTCAGGAGCAGCATATGCTTTGAAAGAAGGCCTAGGTCCTTCCAAGATAGAAACACCAAGGGGCTTGTCACAGCAGGAAGGGGAGGCAGCCATGACTCTTCACCAGAATAACTCATTTCTGCCTCTTCAACTCCATCGTCCCACTCGCCAGCTTCTGATTCTTGACTTGTCTCTGCCACAGACTCTCCCAGCTCACTAAGCCCTGTTACCCCTTCAGCTTCCAACACCTTCTCTTCCCAGTCTTCTCTCTCTGGCCACGCATTGTCATCCCACCACCGCTCCCCGGGCACTGAGCTTTCTTCCTTTGATGGTTCCCAAGCTAGTTGCTCCCACCATTCCTCTGTGTCCAGCCAGACCATGGCAAAGTTGTAGTCCTGGCTGAAGAAGGCTGGTGCTTTAAGGCAGGTGGTTAAGAAAGCCCAACAGAGACTCCATCTCCTCAGAGTATTGTGAAAGAATGATGTCAATCAACATTTGATGATCTCCTTCTACTAGTCCACAATAGAACGTGTCCTTTCATACTGCATCACGGTGTACGCTGGTTTGACATCAACTGATAGGAAGTGTCTACAGAAGGTGGTGAATACAGCACAAGATATTATGGGCTGTCCCGTGATCTGCTGGATGAAATAGCGGAAGAACGTTGCCTCAGGAGAGTGAGGAAAATTCTCAGGGATGATTCACATCCTGGCCAGCACTTTCTTGATCTCCTGCCCTCAGGCAGAAGATATAGAAGCATGATTAGTGGCACCAACAGGGTAAAGAATAGCTTCTATCCGTGGGCTGTTAGGCTGCTGAATGAAAAGGTAACAACTGGGCAAGTGACTTTTGGGTTTGGTGGGTGTGCGTCAGTAAACGAGGGGAATTAAGACTAAGAGAGCTGAGTGGGGGGTGCTCGTGTAATCTCACTGTATACAAGTTGTACAAGTGACAATAAAGTATTTCAATTCAATACTGAACTTCATGGAGCAATGGTCAGACATGGCAGCTTCCTATGTATTTTGGAAGCATTCCATAAAAAGTAAATGCATATATACCGTACTTAAGCAATTAAAAATCATATCCAGGAGGAAACAGGTTTGTTTTCTTTCTTTGAAGAAAACCTTTGGGTTGATCTTGACCTCCCCACACCCTAAAGAGAACTGAAGACCATGTCAGCCAGAGGGGCTTCCCCACAAGCCTGCAGCACACAAACATTCAGAAATCCCATTATTGTCCTCCACCATCAACCAGTTTTATAACAAGGATCATATTTCTCCTTTCAGAATTTAAGAAAAATAATTTTCCTTTACAAAGGCAATCCTGGAATTTTGCTGACATTTAGCTTTCCAAACAAACTGAGAAAAAGAATTAGACATTTGGCCAACTGAACAGTGACCTCACAATCTTAAACATTTTTTTTCAGAAGTAGCCCCTCCAGATGTCCTTTTTTTATTGTGCACCCATGATTATTTGTGCTCATGGCGATATCAAGGCCAGTTGCACGCAACCGTGTTCTGAAAGCCATTTGCACCTGCAAGTTTTGGGATGGCCGTATTGCTTTATTTCCAGTCAGTAATGTCCCATAGCTTCCTGATGAGAGCCTGTAACTTTGCATACCACGAACGTTCCGAGAGGGAGGGGGGGCGGTTCTTCTGCTTTTATTGCATTACAACACAAGATTGTCCCTCTGGACAGCAATAATGCAGGATGCATAATTGGGGAAGTATTGTAGAACAGCTAATAAAGTGTAAGGGTGAACAGATGGTCGAGTATAAATACACCACTAATGTACTATCAGTGAGGCAAAAATACACCTGCAGAAAACAACCACCACCCAGCAACCTGGAGAGATCTTAGCTCAGTGGGCCTTAGTTCAGTGGGGCTTAAAGGTAAAGGGACCCCTGACCATTAGGTCCAGTCGTGATCAACTCTGGGGTTGCGGCGCTCATCTTGCTTTATTGGCCGAGGAAGCCGGCGTACAGCTTCCAGGTCATGTGGCCAGCATGACTAAGCCACTTCTAGCAAACCAGAACAGCACACGGAAACGCTGTTTACCTTCCTGCCAGAGCAGTACCTATTTATCTACTTGCACTGGTGTGCTTTCAAACAGCTAGGTGGGCAGGAGCAGGGACCAAGCAATGGGAGCTCACCCCATTGTGGGGATTCGAACCGCCGACCTTCTGATCAGCAAGTCCTAGGCTCTGTGGTTTAACCCACAGCGCCACCCGGCTTACTCCCTTGTAAAAGTGCTGCAGGGTAGCAGACGCCAAATACAATGGAACTACAGCCCCAATTGTGCATTCATTCCCCTAGTGCAGGCTTCCTCAAACTCGGCCCTCCAGCTGTTGTTGGGACTACAGCTCTCATGATCCCTAGCTAGCAAGATCAGTGGTGAGGGATGATGGGAATTGTAGTCTCAAAACATCTGGAGGGCTGAGTTTGAGGAAGCCTGCCCTAGTGCAATGGCAATCAAATGAAGGGTGTTGGAAGTAGAACAGCAGGGATTATTCACCTTGTAATTTAAGAATTAATTGCAACAGTGTTGAAGTCAACTAGCGAAGAATGGAGGTGGGGTGGAGGTGTTGCTTAACAGCCAAGAAGAGTGACATAATATTCAGTGAGGTGGCATGTGCTCTCATTGGCTACATAGTTCTCAGGGGTTCCCCACCACCACCAACATATATTTAGTTGAATGACCCTCTGCTGTGTACAAGGGCTGAGGTAAGAAAGGCAAAACATTTCTGTCCATCTCAAATTATACACTGCTTTTGTTCAGTTTGCTCGGTGAACTGTTATCAAGAATTTTCTCCCTGAACTCTTCCTGCATGATTTAAGTGAGTTTGCTAACAGCGGGGGCATACTGGCAAGCTCTGCCCCCTCCAGAACATTGTGGTTTCCATCTTTTCAGTTCTCTGTGTGCTGAAAAGCACTATTCTGAAGCAGAGAGCTTCCTATGCTTGTGGAAGATTCTTGCATGCATAAAAATCGTGCATAATCAAAGGAAGGGGGTCCCCACTTCAGATAGGGCCCCCCTTCAGTATGCCCCCACTCTCCCTACCATGATTGTCAGTACATAAATGAAAATAATTCCCAAATAGGTCTTAGAGCACACCCAAGATTTTTGAATTGTCAAATACAACAAAACCTCTAGATCGTATATTTTATTTAAATATATTGCATACATTTTCCCTATGGAATCAACTCCCCTCTTGATTTATGGCAAGTTCCAACACTGATTTTTTGGCGCTCGTTTTTCACCCATTTATTTTCCCATGTATTCCACCCATTTCTTTTCTTTCCCAAGCCTTTCCGGGCACTTAATATTGGTTTGTTCTTAATGTGTTGCGGTGGCTCCTTGTTTCTCTTATTATTTCAGTGTGTGCACTGGCTTCCCTTGTGGTTTTGTTTCTGCATGATACACCACTTAATGATTTTAATGAAAAGCAGCAGAAAACATACAATCAATCAATCAATCAATCAATCAAATCGTCCATGATCACATGCCTACATGCACACCCCAAACCTAAGCTGTTCAGTATGGACTAATCGGGTGATTATCATTCAGCTCATCCACTGTGCTAGCAGTAACGATAACAGCGTTTAACTTTGGGGCTGTAAGAGAATTGCTCTATTTCCTGACACTCAATTGTGCTCAACACAGGTAGTTATGATCTACATAGAATTTATGATGACAAAGTGGCAAGAGCAAACGTATTGGTGTAGGCGAAACTGCACTCTCTTCTTACCGTTACTGAGTTGTTATGAAAGAGTGTGATTTGTAAGGCCAATTAGCAAAGGCCACTTCCTTTGCAGCAAGGACTGGGAAGCCGGTGTCTTGATCTGTAGATGCATCAGTGTTACGAGAACTGCCCCCCCCCTTCTAATATGCCCCAGGAGCCATAGCTGTCAAGTGTCCCTTATTTGGCGGGACAGTCCCTTATCCCAGCACCATGTCCCGCTGCTGTCCCTTATTGATGAGGCTTCGTTTGGCTGGGCTTTCTGCCATTGGCTCGGAAGGGCTCAGAAGTTGAACATACCTGTGCCCGGAAAATCCCTTATTTTGGCTGCTGATCCCTTATTTTCGAGGCTGCTGATCTCTTATTTTCAAATCTGTAAGTTGACAGCTATGCCAGGAGCAGACCCAAGCAAAGCCGACAGACTGGGTTGAGCCTGCCCCCTAGGCTTGGCCAGCCCCCTACCCTGCCTGCAACAGGCCAATTTTGCGGGCAGGCTTGCATCCGCAGCCAAGGTCATCAAGGTAGGCTGTAAAGTCTCCAATGGCTGGTGGCTGCTACCAAATAGCGTCCCTTCGTTGGGTTGAATCGGGAGAACGGCACTGGTCCACAACACTGCCATGCCTGAGAGGCCAAGTGTACTTCTCTGAAATAATAATAAGACCCAGAAGAAAGCCAGTGTGGTGTAGTGGTTAAGAGCGGTAGACTCAAAACTGGTGAACCGGGTTTGCGTCTCCGCTCCTCCACATGCAGCTGCTAGGTGACCTTGGGCTAGTCACACTTCTTTGAAGTCTCTCAGCCTCACTCACCTCACAGAGTGTTTGTTGTGGGGGAAGAAGGGAAAGGAGAATGTTAGCCGCTTTGAGACTCCTTTGGGGATATCAAAGGGGGATATCAAATCCAAACTCTTCTTCTTCTGAAGAGCCAAACAATAAATAGAGCAAAAATACTGTTGGGACTATGCTAATTTGGCTGTAGGGTCAAGATGCTCTATGGCCCATATGCATGGAATCCTGAGAGGATTTCTGTCTAATCCAGCACTCATCACGTGTAACAGGAAGAGGATGAGTGACAACCTGACTGGTTTCTGCTACTATTGTTTGCTTGTTATATTTATATACCGACCGTCATCCGAAGTTGCATTACAGGACTAATTTTGACATTGACCGAGTTCAGTCTTGAATAGAGCCTACATGAAGTGCCAAGGATCCAGGGGATTGTAGTGATCAGGCACAGCACCATCAGTGACCCATTAAGCACTCCAACTCAATGGTGTAATGTTGGGAAATGTTGTTCACTTCTCCTATCTGGGAAGTTATCTTTCCACAAGGGCAGACATTGATGCTGAAATCTAGCATCACCTGAGCTCTGCAAGGGCAGCTTTCTCCCAATTGAAGTGCAGAGTGTTTGAGGACCAGGACTTTCACAGGAAAACCAAGATGCTTGTTTACAAAGATATTGCACTACCAACCTTACTGTACGCTTGTGAAACGTGGACCATTTATAAATGCCATCCCAGCTCCTCGAAAGATTCCATCAATGGTGTCTCCGAAAATTTTTACCCATCACTTGGGAAGACAGGTGGACTAATGCCAGTGTACTGGAAGAAACAAAGATCACCAGTGTCGAAGCAATGATTCTTCAAATCAGCTTCATTGGACTGGTCACGTTGTGCCTGATTATCATTTTCCAAAGCAACTACTCTATTCTAAACTTAAAAATTGAAAGCATAATGCTGTTGGTCAACAAAAGAGGTTCAAAGACTCTCTCAAGGCAAACCAAAAAAATGTAGTGTAAACACTGACAACTGGGAAACACTGGCCTGCAAGTGCTCCAATTGGAGAACAGCCTTTACCAAAGGTGCCATGGCTTTGAAGACAAACTCATGACAAAAGGGAGAAATGCACTAAGAGGAAGGCACACTTGACAAACCCTCATCATGATCAACTCGTACCCACTGTGGAAGGACCCACTGTGGAAGGACGTGTGGATCCAGAATTGGCCTCCACAGTCACTTACAAACTCACTGTTAAAACTGTGTTTATGGAAGACAATGTTACTCAGCTACGAGTGATTTCCAAAGAAGAAGACTGGCCGGTGGCCCAGCCTGCCATCCACTCATTCACTTACTCACTGCTGGGTCCAGCTCCCATCTGTGGTGGCCAGCTAGCCAGTCTCCTCCACCTCCCAGTCTTGGCTGGGATCTGGTGTAGGGCAGGCATGGCTAAACTTGGCCCTCCAGCTGTTTTGGGACTACATTCCCCATCATCCCTGACCACTGGTCCTGTTAGGTTGGGATGATGGGATTTGTAGTCCCAAAACATCTGGAGGGTCAAGTTTGGCCATGCCTGGTCTAGGGGGTCCTTCTCAAAGCCTGGTATTCTGGGCTTTGAGAACAGAGATCACTGCCTTCTTACGTTCCTATGTTTAAGCCATCCTTTTCCAAACTGAAAGATGTTTCTCCTTTCCACAGGACTCCCAACAGACTTGTGCATCTTATCACAGTAGAAATGCATAATATGTGGAAAGCATGAAAAGAGGAAACGTAGACAGGACACACTTCCTGCCCCCTATTTCTGTGCGCTCTCTGATGTAGTCCTTATTTTCAAAAAGGCCAATATGAATTGCTAGGGAAATGCCAATGTCTTAGATAGAATTTCAGCATCTGAAACAATGAGTTCTAAATGAATTTCAGTGAAACAGAAATCTTAAAATCCAGATCATTGTAGCACAGCACCAAAAGCAAAAGTGACAGAGAAGACACAGCAGAACTCCTAAGTAAAAGAAAAAGATCTCCATAACTGGAGAAACAATTTGTCTTCCAGCCAGGGATAAAAGCTTTTTTTAAAAAAAAAATAAAAAAATCTACAAAATATGCATATTGCTGCAAACTCAATTTATAGTGATTGTATCACAGCTTGTAATTTGCATTTAAATCAGGCATCTTTTTTGCAGAAAGAGAAAGAGAGAGGGATAGCAGTCTTTCTAAGTATTACAGAGGCACAAACCAATGCATATTTTTCTCAAATGAGTAATGAAGAGCGGTGCTTTCAGTCTAGAATTAGCACTGATTTCCAGAAACTCTATAAGTAGTTCTCAAGGTAATGGAAAAGTACAGAACATTTGGATAGGTAAGAGAGTAAGTTGTTATCACAAGTTTTAAAATGTTCCGGTTCTCAGCCAATGTCCAGAAGAAGTCTTTAGCAAATCTGGTGTGGTTTCACTGTACAGATGATCAACAGAAAAACAGTAGAATAGAATGCAAAACATAAGATTTCCATTTTCTACATAGATAGAATCTGGTCTATGTTAAACAGTCAGCATACCTAGGAAAATGTGTGCATGAAAATGAAAATGTTAATGAAAATGACGTATGGAAAGTTGCTTGCAAAAATATGTACAAGAGTCAAAATTGCATATAAAAGTATATTTACTAGGAGAAATTTGCACTGAAATGCTGGCGCTTTTTCAGGGGGATCTTTTTTATCTGCAAAATGCTACAGTGTAGAGAACTGAATTTAAGATTGGAAAAATGAGAAACAGAGAGAAGGAAGATTGACAGATCCTTCCATCCCTAATGAATCTATCAACCATTTTCTGAAGTAGATGCTTTCTAAAATCAAGGTCTGTTTTTGTAAATTTAACCAACCTTGCAAAGTCTTCTGATTTCACTTCACTATTTGTGCACACACAGACACATGCAAAAAAAGAGGTTTTCAGTAGAAGCCATCATTCCCCTCTTAAGAATAGCTTTTTCCTCCTCTCCTGAGGAAGAAAAGTCACAAGAAGTGCTATTCTCAGTGTGCAGTATCCTCCTAAATCAGAAGCCTCACAATTTTATTACTAGGGAGTAATTTATCTTCTCTTAAACTCCCCAGGAAACAGATCACATTGCATAATTAAAAATGTATTAAATTTGCTTGGGAAAAAATAGCAGAAGATAATTCTGGCAAATCTTTGCACATATGAATGTCTCCCATTTTAATACATTTTGTTTCAGGTTCCTTTCAAACAGTGTTCCAGTTAAGTATGTGAGTTGGCCATAAAAAATAAAGTATGGTTCGCCCTTTTATTTATAGAAGGAAATGGTTTAGTGCACAAAAAGCTTCAGTTAAAGTCAACAGCAATGTGTATCTATTAGGGATGGAGGAAGAATTTGTTCAGATGATGCACTCCTGGACTTTGCCATGTGGTTTTGGTGAACAAGACGTGCCCGTTCTCCTGAACCTTCCTGAGAATAGGAGGACAGTATAGATTTAGAACAGTGGTTTGCAGAAGGGCACAGTTCAGAGGCTGCAGAGTGGAGAAGCTGGGAATTATTGGAAGAGGAACAGCAGGAAAAAGAAGAAGCACCAGGGGAGAGACAGCTGACAGATTCAGTGTCCTTGGAAAGCATTCCTGACCACCACCCCCAACCAGGACCAGGCGGGCATTGAGGGTAGTACAACAGAGAGCTCAGGAACACAAAGCTCAGATTAGCCGATACAGGGGTGAAGTAGAATAGGGACGACACAGAGGGGTAGGACTTTACTCAAAGCCAGTGGCGAAGCTGCATGATCCACTACCGGGGGCGAAGAGCAGGCGGGGAGGTGGCTGTGTTCTAGGGGCGTGTGGGGGGGTGCCTGTGGGGGGGTGGTGTCTGGTGCGCACGGGGGTGTGCGGCGTGTGTTGGGGAGGCCAGCCGCGTAGCACCCTACCAGAATAGTGGTGCCGGGGGTGGTCCGCTTCCTCCGCACTCCTGTTCCTCCGCCAGTGCTTGGAGCAACGCCATTAGCTAGATAGACTGCATTCTTTTCTCTCTCTCTGTGAGTAGTGAATAAATTACTTGGTAATACAGTGGTACCTCAGGTTAAGTACTTAATTTGTTCTGGAGGTCCGTTCTTAACCTGAAACCTGAAACTTAACCTGAAGCACCACTTTAGCTAATAGGGCCTCCTGCTGCTGCTACGCCGCCGGAGCACAATTTCTGTTCTCATCCTGAAACAAAGTTCTTAACCCAAGGTAGTATTTCCAGGTTAGCGGAGTTTGTAACCTGAAGCGTATGTAACCTGAAGTGTATGTAACCCGAGGTACCACTGTAACTGTTTTTTGGGTTTATCTGCTTCTTGGCTGCCCCCGTGGGAGGGATCAGATTCCCTTAAGACATGCACACGGAAATATGTATTTTACAATTGAAATGCATATAAAATGTGTATTTGACAAGAAAATGCATTGAAAAAGAATGATGGATATGTATTTCAAGGGAAATGTATCCAAAAGTGTGCACAACGAGGCCTACAATTGGGGCTGGGCAATATCTGGTTTTCAAGATCACGGTATATCACTACCTAAAAACTGTGATATATCATGATGTCTGAAATAAGAATGGAACTATGCAGATGTGAACAGTAGGGCTGGGCAATATCTGGTTTTCAACATTGTGATATGTCACCAGCTAAACATCATAATATATCATGTCTGAAATATGGATGGAGCTATGGAGAGGCATTGGTTGGCTCCATGTTTTTCCCCACATTGTGATTTTTGAATAGTGTGTACACACACACACACCATGATTCGTGATATATTGCTAGGTCAAACCAATATCATGATATGGACTTCAAACTATCTACAGTGGAAAAAAATGCATTTTTTGGGGGGGGGGGGGAAATATGCACAGAATAGGACAGAACAGACCTATGCCTGGAAAAATGAAATGGGACAGACATAAGCTGATTTGTCTATCCCCAGCACCTACGGACAACTTTCATTAATGTCACTACCAAAGACTATCTATCTAACAGGAAACCGCTAAAAAATAAGAGGTATAAATGGCCTCGGTCCAGTATATCTGAAGGAGCGTCTCCACCCCCATCGTTCTACCCGGACACTGAGGTCCAGTGCTGAGGGCCTTCTGGCGGTTCCCTCACTGCGACAAGTAAGGTTACAGGGACCCAGGCAGAGGGCCTTCTTGGTAGTGGTGCCCACCCTGTGGAACGCCCTCCCACCAGATGTCAAAGAGAACATTTAGAAGACATCTGAAGGCAGCCCTGTTTAGGGAAGCTTTTAATGTTTGATGCATTACGGTATTTTAATATTTTGTTGGAAGCCTCCCAGAGTGGCAGGGGAAGCCCGACCAGATGGGCAGGGTATAAATAAATAAATAATTATTATTATTATTATTATTATTATTATTATTATTATTATTATTAAACTGAAAGGTTTTCAGAATAGAAAAAGAACATCTAAGGGGGGAAATATGAAGGGGAGGTCAAACACACAAGCTTAATGGCAAACTTAATGGCCACAGAATGCTAGGTGTCTATTGCTGGGGCAGGGAAAAATGGGCAACTGGGAGCAGGGAAGGAATAAAGAGGGGATTGATAGCAAGCTGGAACACTGAACGAGAGCATTCTACACTGCAACATTTTATAATTTTCTGTAAACATGCACTTCATCCAGGCAAAAACTGCAGACAGAAGCAGTTACAGTAAAACAAACAAAACATTATCAGCGAAATCTTGACGGAAGGAATTCAGTGCCAAAATCCTTATTCCTTGAAGGGGAGCCAGGACTGTACAGATTCAGCCTTCCAGAATACCATCATCTGAAAGCAATTTAGAGTGAATACACACTTTATTTTAAACATATTGGACCGGATTCAACTACCCCATTCCGCTAGCGGAAGCCAGCTTCAAAGACTCCTACTAGCGTAATGGGGTTTCCCTCCTCTTTTTCCCTCAGGCTTCTCCCAAATTAACTTTGGAGGTTTGGGAGATTCCCCCAAAATAGAGTGCAGGAGAGGAAAGGGAAGACCATTCCATTGGATGGTAATAATAATAATAATAATAATAATAATAATAATAATAATAATAATA
>JAXCMG010000071.1:2238139-2297191 GCA_034642415.1 Podarcis siculus | reverse complement strand
ATTATTATTATTATTATTATTATTATTATTATTATTATTATTATTATTATAGCGAAGTAAAGAATGTGTCCTGAGGAGAGGAAATGCAGCCTGGGGAGAGGCCTAACACTCCACACCCCTGTTTTATTACATCTTCACATTTGGGCATTTTTAGAATCAGTACTTTCTCACTTCCATTTGCCACCACTGTCCCAGGAAATATTAATATTCAGCTAAGATGTGTACTACATGTGATCTTTGCAGATGCCTAATATAAACCTGTGACATGTTATTGTGGTACTGCGTTGACCTTTTCATTATGTTGCATTTCAACCGACAGTCCGTTCCTTTTTCTCTTCCGCATAGTTAAGGAAGTGACAAGGAGAAAGGACAGTCAAATGCATTTGCAAAATGTTTAAAGGCTCAGATTATCATAACCTAAAGCAATACGGAATTTATTCATCTTTTACTAAGAGCTGGGGTTTTTTGTTTAAGTCATCAGACCAGTCCTTCAAACAGGTCCCATTCTGTTCATCAGCAAGCTATTAAATACCTGGAAGATGCAAAAATCTTTCCAAAAATTGCATAGTGTTAAAGAAGGAGTGAGGAACCTGTTTTAGCCTGAGCTCTGTCTTCCTTAGTGGGTTATCTGGATGCTGTTTGCCAGTGTTGGGAAGAGGGGAAGGAGCAAAAGAGGTGACTTTTGCCCTTGTACTGTAAGCTGCATTCCAGCCTTGCAAAAGTCAGGTGTTTGTTTCTACATGCAGATAAATGCCTTTCCATCCTATCCTCCACCCAGAAATCATCAAAGGACACATTGCAACCAGGCAAAAGCATGCACGGATGTTATTGGCCCAGAGATGGAAAGAAGATAAAGTCCCGACCAGAGAAGAATGGCAGATCAAGTTGGTGGATTATGCCAAAATGGCCAAAATGACCGGAAGAATCAGAAATCAGGAAGACCAAAATTTTAATAAGGAATGGGGGAAAATTATAACTTATCTTAAAGATCATTGTAAACAGTCAAAATCGTTAGTAGGATTGGAATATCACTTGTAGTTTAATGGAGAATTTTGGACACAATGGAGAGGTAAAAGTTTTAGATTATCATAAAAAATACAGGAGAAAATGATTGGCCATAGGACCCACAAAGAGGAGGAAGGGAAGTCCAGGAGATTCTTCGGAATCTTGTTTTTATGTTGTAAGTTGGATAATGTGACTGTAAAATTTTGATTTGAAAAACCAAATAGATGAATTTTAAATAAATATATAAGCAAGTGAGAAAGGCAAAGGTAGAGTAAAGCCAGAGGTTGGGGTTCAAATGCCCACTCAACCATAAAGGTTACTAAGTAACCTTGGCCTCTGGGCTCTCTCAAACTGGTCCACCTCACAAGGGATCTCCAACACATGTCACACTGAAGTAATTGGGGAAAGGGCAGCTTGCCCAAGACTTTCCCCACCCAATCAGGGGTGGCCCATCCCATATTGGTATCTGAGGCAAAACAAGGAGGTGCCACCCTTCTCCACACACACACTGCCTAAGCCTTGCTTACTCGGGTCGCACAGTAGCAGCTTCCAGTGATATCTTGCAAAGCCATGCCAGAAGCAGTGATGGCAGCAGGGGTGTGTGGGGCATTGCCCCATAGGATTCCACCACCCAAAGCAGGATGCTTCACTCCACCTCATAGGCCCTAGGTACTGTGAGTGGAAAAGTAGCAAGTATGTTGAGTGATTCTCTGTAGTGAGAGTTTCACTGAGAATAGGTTGCAAGAGCGACACTGAGCAAATTAAACCTCATGGCTGCATATTTCAGGATGCCGCAACCACCACACCCACCATTCACTGTTCTCTTTCATCATTTAATGGAGGCTTAAAAAATCCATTGTTCTTCAAGAAGACCCAATTTCCCAGACAAAAGAGAACAACTCTAATGAGCACAAGATAAAGATCAAAGAGATGGTGGAAGGGGGAGGGCACCTCATGCTAATGACTTAAGAACTAGGGTATGTCAGGAATTAGTCACGTAAGGGGGAAATGGATGGACAAGATTAAGAACTTCATAAAATGCAATGGAACAGGTAAGCCAACTGTAGAACTTAAATACCTAAAACCCTTGATTATCACACAATGCATATTTTTCTTCCTCTCCTTGATGTGTTGCATTGCCCAAATAGTGTTTGAGGTACCATTTGCCATTGTAAACGCACTGAAAGGCAGGCTCACAGTGTGTGCAGAATGTGAGGCCTGCAAGTTCAGAAGTGACCTGTGGAATCCAGAAGACAACAATGTGTAGTCACCACGTCATGAAGGAGCCATATATCCTTGAAAACACTACATTCTTACACCCACTCTCTGATATAAAGGTACTTAATTGCACACTGAAGCAATAGGAGGTACATACGCAGTCTATATCAGCGTTGGGGAACCTGTAGTCCTTCAGGTTTTGTTAGACTACAGGTCCCATCATCCTTGACCACTGCCTGGGTTGTTGAGAATTGGAGTCCAACAGAGAAATCGGAGACGCCACAGCATCCTCATCTCTGCTGTATATCGCTTGCTAACCATCAAAGATTTAACTACCACTGCTACCTTCCAAACCAGGCTTAGGAATTAGCTTGCCTTTTTCAATTGCCACTTTTAATTTACCTGGCTTCCTGGTCAAAACATTTCCTTCCTAACTAGGCACAAAAATGTCACGCTGAGAGACAAATCAGAAACAAAACCAGCCACCGCATGCGCAACTTCCCTCAAAAGGTATCTGCAGGGGCTAATTATTCCATGTAGGTCTAATCAGGCAGAACCAAGCTCAACAGTTTACCAACTTGCCAACTCTAAACACAGTTGTTGTTTTTTTAAAAAAAAAACACAAAAAACTGACGTCCACTTACCAGTTTCCCTCGAGATCTGTGTGAATGCTTCGACGCCACTCTCTCCATAGTTCCCCTCTGAAGCCAGTGTCGAAACATAGTTCCATCCAAGTGCTGTCACAATATCAACCATGGCTTGGGCTTGATAAGAGTCGGGTGGGACCACCCGGGAGAAAAAGTCATACCTGGTGTTATCACTTAACTCTGGTGCTGTAGATGCATAGCTGATTTGAGGTATCTGCAGGGGGAGGAACAGAACAAAGGTAGTTTTTACATCTCTGAAGCGTAAATTACAAGCCAAGTGTGATCTCCAATGTAAGTCATCCACAAAGGAAGGGCCTTGATTTCAACAGGTCTACTCAGGGTATCCCCTTCATGGATCACTGCCTTGTCGTGGTGAAGGGGATTAAATAACTCCAAGCAACTATTAGCTATGCCATGCAGGGCCACCCAAGATGGACAGGTCATTAGCCGAGAGTTTGGATTAAATGTGTTCCACCTGGAGAAGGAACTGGCAACCCACTCCAGTATTTTTCCATAGAAAACTCCATGGACATAAAATAGAAGAAGTTTTGAGAAGAAAGTGGGAGTTTCCAAGGCATGCTCTGGTTCATGGGTTCACGGAGAGTCGAACACGACTAAGACGACTAAACAACAAACAACTCAGGTATAAGGTAAAGGTAAAAGACCCCTGGATGGTTAAGTCCAGTCAGACTTCATTATGGGGTGTGGTGCCCAGCTCCTGCCAACCTAGCAGTTCAAAAGCATACCAACGTACGGTAAGTAGATAAATAGGTACCACTGCAGCAGGAAGGTAAATGGTGTTTCTGTGCACTCTGGCACTCATCACGGTGTCCCGTTGCACCAGAAGCAGTTTAGTCATGCTGGCCACATGACCCAGAAAGCTGTCTGTGGACTCAGGGTCTAACTAGCATTGAAAATCTGCTTTAACTAAAGTTAGCAATCAAAACTAAGCTGCAAATTATCAGTAAACCTTTTGAGGCACAAATACCAATAATAAGCCTGTGATTTTATGGATACTCATCAACAGATATGCAAACGTTTATACCCGATACGAAGTATCTTTTTATAATATACAAGAATAAAATAAATATTTTTTTAAATCTAATCTAAAAAGAAACGGGAGCAAAGAGAAGGGAGATGGAAAAAAGAAACAGAAGAAAGAAAAAGAAAAATTGAAAGGGGAGGAGGATGAAAAGACTTCTGATTCCCTGTCTGTCAGCTAAATATAGTAACTTGTTCAAAGTGTTCACTCAAATTGACAACCAACTATTTTCTAAAAGCCAATATTATTTCAATCTTCAAATCCAGATATTACAAGTTAATTTTCTTTTTCATAGGAAGTGTTTCAGATATTCAATAACTGAGGTTTATTCATTTCAGTGGGGCCTACTCTGAGTAGGACTTAGTTAGGAAGGCTGCTTTATACCAAATAAGATCTGTTGGCCCATTTAGTTCAGTTTTGTCCACACTGACTGCTTTGCCAGGATGAACCTGAACCTGGGGTGTTGTGCATGAAAAGCAGATGAATACAACCCAAAGCGCACATGTTTCTAAAGACAAAAAAAAGTGTTCCAAAGCTTGGTTATTCCAAAGAGGAACCAGATTATTAATTTGTATGCAGGGTCCTCAAAAACATGGATATTATTTCACTCCTCCGTGTTCTTTTTCTTTAAAAAAAACCCAAAACAGCTGGAAAACCCTGCATTCCTCAAAACTTAATATGATTCCTATATTGTTTCCAAAGGGAATGACTAAGTACATTTCAAGAAGGGTTCTTGGGGGTTTTTTTGTCAATAATGTGTGCTGTCGGCAATGCTACTAAATAAAAATTACAACTTAAAAATTATGACTTTCGCTCGGAGCTGTAAATTTTATGAGTTTATCTTGACAGTAACAGTCCTATAAACCCCTGTAAAATATTCCAGTACATTAATCATAAAGCTAAGTCAATCAAGGGACCCATGAAAGTGTAACTGAGCACTGTCCAAACTGAGCAGCGTCCATAAATGAAATATATCAAACCTATACAAGGTTCTTGATTTCTGGACCCCATAGTGCAGAACAAGGCTGGGGCATGTCTGACCTGGTGGTCGAATTACAAAGCCCTTCTCACACACATCCTCAAACCACGTCCACCTGCCCGACCTCGATATCACATGGGAAGTCAGGCGTGATGCAGGTAAAAGTTGTGAGCACCATCACTTTGAGGTTTGTTTGTATTTAAACTACTTTCAAAAGGCAAAGCCCAGTCCCCTGATGTGATAATGACATCAGATGATTGGCAGGTGGAAAGCCTCATACAAATGTAAAGGTTGACATTCATGAGGGGAGGAGGTTGAGATCTGGCCCCACCCTAGTATAGAACCTGAAAAGCCAGACGCAAGAAACCAGAGGCTAACATGCTACTAAACCCAAAGAGTTTGTAATATTTTTCACGCATTCACATTTGTTCACTACCAAGGGAAGGCAATAAAGTTTCTCCCGTTGGCTAGAAAGGAAACACCCGTTCCAAACCGGCCAGGTGCGCAATTGCCCTAACATCTCCATAAGGCCTACTTAACTGTGTCACAACAAGGGAAAATAATAGGAGTAGAAATATACTTTAGTAAGTCTGGTAGTCCCACACCTGCCATTGACATTGCGTGACCTTAATCAAATCTTTCCTTTAGTGACTCATTTGTTTTCAATGCCCTTCTAAGGCCTAGTTTACTGTGTCAGCTGTTGTTGGGAGATGATTGCAAAGGGCATCAGGAGTCTACATTTAAAAAAAATATAGGATGCCCTCAAAGTTCTGTACTACCCACATTAAAAGCATGGGGTGGGAATCCATCATTAAAGAAAAGTCATTTTAGGCTATCTCCTTAAGCCACAAATAAAGATTCCTCCAGTTCAAACATTGGATTATTACTTTATAGATACCAGCACCGAAACCTTGACATTTTTAGTCTTCTGAATGTGACATTTTTCCAAAGGAAGCAAAATTGTCCCCTAAACGCTAATTTCTGTCACGCTGGTTTCTCAGCATGTCACCCTGCAGTTCCTCAGGGGATGCTGCTATCTGGAACGCTAGCCTGGTGACAATGGTCACAGCCTCCATAGAAGCTTATCCCTGGAGTTTTCATAATGGTTTCCTTGTTACAGAGGATGAGGCTTGGATGAATGGTTCCCTTTTCATTCAAGACTCAGACTTGACTAGGAACAACAGGTCCACGCAGATCCCCGCAAATAGGCCTGAATCAGGTGCCTCATAGGGCCAATAATGTCCTATACGTATTCATTAACCCACATGCCAAATGTTTTAAAACTGCCATCAAATGTCCTTGCCCTTGTAAGAAGCTGTTGCAGGTGAAGGCCTGTGAGCAACGTCATCAGTGGGGTGTTTCTAGGACTAAGGTGAAACCGTGAAGTCCCCTTGTTATTTTTGCCACTAGATGCTGCAGGCTGTTTAAATATTCCTAACAAACTACAGTTCCCAAGATACCTTGGAGGGAAGCCATGTTTGTTAAAGTGGTCATAGAGATCACAGAATTGTAGAGTTAGGGTCTGATGATCATCTAGTCCATGGGTAGGCAAACTAAGGCCCAGAGGTCAAATGCGGCCCAATCGCCTTCTAAATCCGGCCCGCGGACGGTCCGGCAATCAGCGTGTTTTTACATGAGTAGAATGTACTTTTATTTAAAATGCATCTCTGGGTGATTTGTGGGGCAAATGAATTCATTCATTTCCCCCCCCCCAAATATAGTCCGGCCCCCCACAAGGTCTGAGGGACAGTGGACCGGCCCCCTGCTGAAAACGCTTGCTGACCCCTGATTCTAGTCCAACCCCCTGCAATGCAGGAACATGCAGCTGTCCCATACCGTGACTGAACCTTCAACCTTGGCATTATCAGCACCATGCTCTAACCAACTGAGCTATCTAGGCTGATATATGAGTGCTTTTAATGTATGGTGTGAATGTGGCCTTGTATTCCTTATGATAGTGAAACTGAACCCAAAACATAGACAGAAAATAAGAGTGGCTCAGAAACAGAATGGATTAAATAATAATAATGCATGGATACAGATTCTAAGTGAATCTTGGGGCTGTTTCCCCCCCCCAAGTATACTGTAACACAGGCATTAAATGCACCTAGAGGTGAGAAGATGGCCTGATAGACGTTCCCCTATGTGCATTTGGCATAATGTCTATAAAACCCTAGGTAAAGGGACCCCTGACCATTAGGTCCAGTTGTGGCCGACTCTGGGGTTGCGGTGCTCATCTCGCTTTATTGGCCGAGGGAGCCGGCGTACAGCTTCCGGATCATGTGGCCAGCATGACTAAGCCGCTTCTGGCGAACCAGAGCAGCACACGGAAATGCCGTTTACCTTACCGCCAGAACGGTATCTACTTGCACTTTGACGTGCTTTCGAACTGATAGGTTGGCAGGAGCAGGGATCGAGCAACGGGAGCTCACCCCGTCATGGGAATTCGAACCGCCGACCTTCTGATCGGCAAGTCCTAGGCTCTGTGGATTAACCCACAGCGCCACCCTCTCTCCATGCAATTGGGACCCTGCCTATTCAAAAGTTATCTGAACAGTCATGGACAGAACATACATGTGCAAGCTACTTGCACGGATCTTTTCCGACTTCACACCAAACATAACATCAGCCACAAGCACAACCTATTTGTTCAGAAGAACATCTGAATAGCGTCCATCTTCTTATAAAATATAAACCTATCCAGTGTGAAATTTGATAGCAATCAGCTATCAGGGGAAGGGAGGGGGAAATAACCAAAGGAAAACAATACAACATTGTGCGCATGTAAGATCAAAAGAGTTACTCTCCCTATTTTGCTACAGTTTTCTTCATTATTTTAGCAATTAATTGGATTGGAGTCTCTCAAGGAAACGCTTGGAGTGAAGGGCCTGAGGGAATGACAAAATAGCAATTTCTCCAGTTTTCAAAAAATGGAGGGAGGGAGAAAGGGAGAGAGACTTCTAGAGAAATGGGAAATAAGTACAAAGGGAGATCTTGCATCTGAAATTATGCCGTGACGGTGCTGCTCAACTCAGATCTCTTGTAGGCAGCGCTTTTTTCCAGCTGGAACTTACCCGAACTCACTTCTGGCACCTCTCAGGTGCTATTCTAAGAAGAAGAAGAAGAAGAGTTTGGATTTGATATCCCGCTTTATCACTATCCAAAGGAGTCTCAAAGCGGCTAACATTCTCCTTTCCCTTCCTCCCCCACAACAACCACTCTGTGAGGTGAGTGGGGCTGAGAGACTTCAGAGAAGTGTGACTAGCCCAAGTCACCCAGCTAGTCTAGAATGTGGAGTAGCAGAGACGCGAACCCGGTTCCCCAGATTACAAGTCTACTGCTCTTAACCACTACACCACACTGGCTCTCAGAAAGAGAATGATGTTGGATGGGTATACTCTTCCTCAGAGCACTAAATGAGTGCACCCAGAACAAGCAGCAGTGGGCAAGTGTTGAGGGTCATAGAATGACTTTTCTTATCTCTGTAGCTGTGATCTCCTGGGTGACATGGACACCATAAGGCAGTTGAATGTGCCTGTTTCCTCTATCTGTTTTCCTCCCAACCTCTCTGCATGGCCCCGGATGTTGGCAACCTATGCTATGCCACTGGTTGCAGGGGCAAGCCTAAAATCACCCTTGAGCACTTAGTATTAGAGACAATGCACTTGCTTGGCAATGCTGGTAAAAGAATAAATAAACAAACCCCGACTGCTGGTCTTTCTCTATCAATATCAGTGCCTCCTCACCCAGAATGTCAGGAACAATAGAATCCTCAAGGCTTTCACACTTGGAGAGCTGCATCATCCAGTGTCGCATCGTCCAAAATGAGAGGCACGCCACAATCCTCAAGGCTTTCACATTCAGAGAGCAGGAAAAGCATATTGCTTGTTTCACTGACTGGCTAAAGGGGGACCGCTCTTGCATGCAGCTACCTCTAAAAGAAGTGAAACTGATCTCTTGGCACTATCAGCAACACCTGCACCAGTTTCCCACCAAGGAGGGAGCCAAACACCCACCAATTTATTGGGAATCTTTCGTAGATGCTACTGTTTCCTCAGCTACAGTCTGTAATCACAGTCTCCAAATGCAGGTGGGTATCACAGTCTCCAAATGCCATCGTTTGGATGACATCCCCTCCTGTAATATGGGACAATAAATTAGGTGAGATTTTTTAAGGGAGACAATTAATGCTCTATCCCAATCTTTTTGCATCCTTATCAGTTGACACAAATACAGAGGAATCCTAAAGCAAAGCTTTCATAAGATTATAAGATTTTCACATTTCTCAACCAGATTCTTATGGGAAGTCTGAAGACCTGAGTGCAACAGCAGAAGATAGATTATTACCAGTTGATGGCATAGAAAACCTTCACCTAACATTGCCAACAGAAAGTTGGACTGACTGAAGTATGCTTTCACTTTGGGTGGGAATGTCCAACAATGTGGGTGTCCTGGAACATGGTTGCCAATTATGGCCAAGAATTATCCTGCATTAGACTGTCTGTAGCTAACTATAATAGGGACGCAGGTGGCACTGTGGTCTAAACCACTGAGCCTCTTGGGCTTGCCGATCAGAAGGTTGGCGGTTCAAATCTCTGCGACGGGTGAACTCCTGTTGCTTGGTCCCAGCTCCTATCAACCTAGCAGCTTGAAAGCATGCCAAAAAGTGTAAGTAGATAAATAGGTACTGCTCCGGCGCGAAGGTAAACGGTGTTTCCATGCGCTGCTCTGGTTTTGGTGTTCCATTGTGCCAGAAGCAGCTTAGTCATGCTGGCCACGTGACCCAGAAAAACTGTCTGTGGAGCGGACAAACACCAGCTCCCTCGGCCTGAAAGTGAGATGAGCGCTGCAACCCAGTGTCCTCTGTGACTGAGCTTAACTGTCAGGGGTCCTTTACCACCTTCTTCTTCTTCTTCTTCATCTTTAGCAAACTATAAATGCTATGCTTCCTTGTCATATTATACCTATTGACCCTGGATTCCTGTAAAAAGACCTTCCTAATCAATTGTGTGCAGCAGCAAAGTCATGTGTGGCATGGGACTGGGAGTTACTCTGAAGTAGCAGTAGCTGATTGATAAAAAATTAGGGCGAATATGGTAACTTTCAGATGACCTATTCATCCTGATTTCTTCTCTTTTCTTTTTGCACAAATTGCAGGGAGCTTAAGATGGCATTGGCTATTTATTGAGAATTCACTCTGATTTGTTTGCAGAAAGGTTAGTTGCATCAAACAGCTGTCAACCCATAGTTTCCAGTGCATTTCTATTGTCACATTCCTTATCACCAAGAGCATGATATTTTAGGGAAGCGGGTTTATTGTACAAGAGTTCCAAATCAACTTCAGTTGCACAACCTGAAGTTGCCGGCAGGTGAATCCCACCCGAAAGTAGTGACAGTATGGAAGCCCTCCATGATTAAGTACAAAGTTATTTAGCAAATCCAGCAAGCAAAGAATCAAAGAATTTTAGAACTGGAAGGGACCACTAGGGCCATCTAGGAATCACAGCTAAATAATCATCGACAGAAGGGCACCCAACCTCTATTTAAAAACCTGAAAACAGAATTTCCTGTTTGTTTGTTTGTTTGTTTGTTTGTTTGTTTTGTAATAAGTAGTTATAGTGCACATTTTCTGTTTATCTCCTGTGTGGAAGCCCTTCTGATCCCATTGCAAACAAACACATAGATGCACATTTTACTTTTCTACCTGTGATTCAGCTACAAAACTTGCGTATTCAAAGCCTATCAGCAGTGAGATTGCTTTCCCCCTTTTTCTCTTAATTGGTGACCTTGCTGTATTGTTATACAGTGTTTGTCCTTTTTCTTGCTGGGATTTTTAACTTTATTTCAAGATAAAAATTCAGTGTGCAGATGGTGAACAGAACAAAATGAATGGACAAAAACCAGAAGGAAGCACAGCAGCCACAGGCTGCTAGAGAAAGAGTTAGCCACCATACTACCCCCCAAAATATATGCATGTTTTTTAAAAAAAAACAAAAAACCCTCATGGTAGAGTCAGTCAGAATCTAGCCTTGTTCTGCAGTAGTCTATTCTGCAGTCGTCGTCCCCCCATAGCAAATTAAGCCAATAGTGTTAGCAAAGAACATCGCCACCCTAAGGAATGAGAGAGCACATTTTCCTAGATGGGACAAAGCTGCAAGCACATTTCATGACAGGCTGTCCTATACATAATAAATGTTCTTATTTATTACAGGCTCAAAAGTAATCAGCTGGATTAAACAGATGATGCAGTCTTCTTCCAGTGACAGACAATTAAACATTTGCACCATGTTTTGTCCATTCCCCCTTGTTTGATGTTATTCCGATAGACAAAGGGATTACATGAACACGTCGCCCATGATTCCTTTGGCACTTAATGTGAAAATGAGAGGAGAATGAGGAGGTTTTGGAATGGACAAGCAAAGGACCTCAACTGAATATACATTGAGTAAGAAACCATGAAAGAAATTACGACTTTTATCAAAATTCCTGAAAATATTTGGTTGGTAAAAGGAGAAAAAATGAACCTGTTACGGTTTACAAGCTCTGTTACATAAGGATAAGGAATTTAGGCATTCGATTTATATGGCTTTTATATTAGAAAAAAACACACACTAAGTGCATTTTTATGTTTATGGAATATAATGCTTCCTAAGTAGAGTAACTGCAACAATCTAGTAAATTCGGTAATGTGTATTTTATTTTACTTTTTAAAAACTCACTAAATTCTGGCTACATACCCAATATAGATCTTCAGCTACTGAGGTATAAATTGGCACATGACTTTTTTATTTTTACTGTTTTTTGGGGGGGGGGTTTACTGTCATTTTAAAGTTTTGACAACCAAGTTTCACCATGACAGTGCTTTTATAAAGTGTGTTTCTCTTATTAAAGCCTTGCTCAGTGCTCCTGATTTCAGGGAGGTTTCCAAGTATTTTCAACTGAACATGCCTAAAAACCCTCTGAAGACCTCTGTGTTAAAGACATGAAGGTCAAAAGAGGAGCCCCACACACCTGGGAATGTCGAGGGCAAGACTTCTGTGCGCACCTGTACGGTACCCCAATCCACCTTTTTATTAAGCCCTCTGGTGTTCAAGTCAAAATCTGAACAGGTCTCATGGAGAACATGTGTTGCCATGGGGTCTAACAGGACACCCCCTCTTGGGTACTGGGTGGAACCGTTTGGATGGCCATGACTGTGATTGGGCCAATTTGGGTTGTTGGGGAGATTTTGATGTTACCATTTAGAGGGTTGGCCCGAAGGTTATATATTCTTGGCATGCAGCTTTTTTCAGTCTCTTTTGCTGCGCGTATCGGATCGCCCGCCCACCCTCCCTAATTTAGGGCTGTTGCGCTTGACCTTGCTATGCCAGTCATGTAGTTGTCTGCTTTTGGGGCAGGGGCCTGGTAGGAATTTTGTCCATTTGGCAGATTGACTGGTGCCATTTGGCTTTTGCCTACTGCGTAGCAAATCGTCACAACTTGTAAGGTTGTGGTTAGGCATTGGTTAAAGTTTGGTTGGTGGAGGGGTAAGGGTTGGCGGTGCCTGCCTCTCCAATGCTGCTGCTGCAAGGGAATTCCATTAAAGGAATCCAGGGGTTTGCCATGCTTTTGTCCATATCCCCGGCAAGGGGCTAGGGCTGTTCAAGCCCCTGGGAGCATGCGGGGAGGGGTGACGGTATGGTGCCCAGCCCCATTCTCTCCCCAATATTGTTTTCCCTTACTGGCTTTCGCTGGAATCTGGAAGTCAGTTCTGTCCCGGGGCGGGGACAGATAGCCGTAACCAATGCCTAAGCAACCACTCACATTATGTATTTTAATAAAGTTGTGGCCAAAATTATGCCAAAAACCTTAAACAAAAATTCTGTGTGAATTGTGATTTATTTAGGGGGTGGCTTGGGGACCTTGACACGCAACAGGAGCAGCACTTGCCAATGTTCGCTTATTTGTTCCATGTCCAGAATGGAAATCAGTCCAGTGACTATAACTAATAATTGCTGTTGCTGTCAGTCCAGAAATACTACTCAACTGATCCCCTCCCATCTCCGCTCAAGTTTCATTGTGTTTCCTTTGCACTGAAACGAATGGGTTGGGATGATGCAAGGATAATTTATGTACTTAATTGTGTAAATGATGCAATTTTGCTGCAGCACACCGTGAGGTGAATAATGAAGTTTTTGGAGGAATATGAACTGTAGCAGAAAAGAAACAGTACTGCGTGTGAGGAATACAGGGAGTAAACAGTAAACAAACCCTAGCGACAGAAGTACTGACATAGGGCTAAGCTGGAAAGACACCTTTAAAACGTTCCCAACATTTAGCCATTCTACCATTGTTTCTCTTTTTGTCTTTCTTACTCCTCTCACTCTTCCATCTTCTTTGACCCAATTAATAGCTGTGAAATACCATCGACCTTATTTTAGTCAAGCGCAAGCCGACACAGGTAGAGGCAATGGGTGTGTGTGTGTGAGGAACTCTGCCGGAAGATTTACAGTACAATAGGCCTGTGATAGAATTTTTATACTCAATTTTCTTTCTTGTCAGGGTCTTGTAGTAATTTACAGCAGATTTTGTTGGGAAAGTTCCTTGGTATTTTTCCGCTCCCGTGGTGTGGGGTAACACTTTAAAAGCCCTTAAAGAGTTGGGCTTGCATGATTTGAAACATGTTTAATAACTCCCGGGGGGAGCAGGGCAATCTTGGCACCATATTAAAGGAAAGTCAAAGCAATAACTCCCTGACACCAGAAAGGGCTTTTTAAAATAATAACATAAAACAAAACAAAACACTGAGCTTGCATTTACCAGTGTTTCAAAGGGTGAGCAGAAGTTTAGGCGGGCATTAGCATTCACAAAACAGAGCACTGGGGAGAAGTTCCGGTGGTATAAATATCTGAGACAACCGAAGCAAACAAGAACGGGGAGTTTGCTAGAATGGGGAAAGAGCTTTGTGTCACTTCAGAATTGTGGCACGAGGCAACTTCTCACATTGCCTGACCAGGCGGCGACAGCCCCAGCCCCCAGGGATCATAAGGAAGGAAAAAAGACTCTGACAACGTGTTATGGAATTAAAATTAGGCCACAACTTTATTAAACTTCCAAATGTAGGAAGACATTGGCTTAGGCCTTGGGCATGTATCCCTCCCAGCCCCCCAACCGGGGGAACTGGGGCACATCAGGTGTTATGTACTGAGTTGAATAGGATCCAAAAGGCAGCAGTCTGATTGGTCCTAGAACAATAGGGCCCAGAATGCAGCAGTCTGATTGGTCCACGGGAGCCACCCAATCCAGCTCCAGGTGGAAGTGAATCAGCGACCTGATTGGCCTGCAGGAGCAGCCAATCAGGCTGCTGGAGGAGGTGAATCTACAACCTGATTGGCCTGCAGGAGCAGCCCAGAATTAGCCAATCACACGGGGCCCATTGTGTAAATAATGTATATATATAGCAGACGTTTTGGAGAACGTTTCATTCATTGTTGCTACGTGCTGAATAAACAGCATGAAATTCACACTCGACTCCGAGTATATTTCATGAACGGAGTCTGTTTGACTTCCTAAAACGTTCACAAACCAAGGTACGGCTTCTGATTGGCGGCAGGAGCTTCCTGCACTCAATCGGAAGCTGTAGAAGCCCTGTCAGACATTCGGCTTCCAATAAAAGTTTGCAAACCAGAACACTCACTTCTGGGTTTGCGGCGTCCAGGAGCCAAAACATACAAGTCACAAGGCGTTCGAAAACCAAGGTACAACTGTACCTGGTGTGGTATAGCTACAATTGGCAGCTTTGCACATTCGCTCTGAACTCTTTTTCTTTAGTTCCTCTGCTGCATGGGGTTCCCCACCAGACACTAACAGAAGTATACAAATCCTGGGATGCCAGATCTCCTTTTACCAGCATCCTTCTTTCTGAGAACGAGTGTGGAGCAGTCTTATAAGGCCCAACTCCTAAGTTCAGAAACAGGTCCTACAGAGTAGCCCTGAGGATGTAGCTTTGAGAAGGAAGTTGTTCCAGCACTATTTCATTTTCAATCTAGGTTTCCACATTCAATCTAGGCATAAAGAGACTGTCGAAATATCCTGCATGCTTCTCAGCAATGTTTTCTCTGCCCAAAGCTATAACAGACCAGATACGAATTGCTAATAAGTAATTCCGTATTTACGCTTGCCATCTTTGGAGACCAGTGCTATCTCCTCATTCATGCAAGTAATCCCACAGCACCTTTTGTCATCTGATGGTCCAAAAAGGGAAATTGCTTTTTTTGTCAGAAGAAGCAGGAAACCAGCCAGTTTGGCTTTAATGTTTCAGGTCATGAATTTCCACTAGCAGGACTTGGGGCAGAAATACAGGCTCTTTCTTGTGTTGCTGAAATGTTGCCTTATTACATATTTATCACCAATTATTCAGAGCCTTAGTCTTCGGAGATATTTATCACCTCCTCTTGTACAACAGCAAGTTCTTTGTGAAGATGAGAGCTTCGCTGGAATTAAATGGATCCTAAGGGCCTTGAAATGGAACACTTCCATGGGGCAGAGTGCAGGTCACCATTCCCAGCTGTTTGTTAGATCTCTAAAGTGCCATCTTTGTCTGCCTTCACCATATAGAGTTCAGTAAGTGAAGTGATGTTTTAGTGCATGCAACATAGATGGACAAAGATCAAAGCAGGCTTCTGATACTGTCATTTTAGTGTTGTGGTTCTAAGCATTAAAAGCCTGTGCTATATTAACACTTTGCTTTAAAAAAAAAAAAAGATTTCAAATTAAATCTTTGGCACTGCAACAGTTTGTACTGGTGGCCCTAAGACTACCAGATTCAATACTCTTATAATTAATAGTATATTTCTATCAAGAAAGTATAACATGATCAAACCTATCCATTCTTAAGGAAATCAGCCCTGATTGCTCACTGGAAGGACAGATCGTGAAGCTGAGGCTCCAATACTTTGGCCACCTCATGAGAAGAGAAGACTCCCTGGAAAAGACCCTGATGTTGGGGAAGATGGAGAGCACAAGGAGAAGGGGACGACAGAGGACGAGACGGTTGGATGGTGTTCTCAAAGCTACCAGCATGAGTTTCACCAAACTGCGGGAGGCAGTGGAAGACAGGAGTGCCCGACATGCTCTGGTCCATGGGGTCACGAAGAGCCAGACATGACTAAACGACTAAACAACAACAACAATATGTTCTTTCACTAAAGTGAGAGAACACCCACTTTGGAATAGTAATATTGCTGAGATTTAGAATGGAAAGGGAGAAGTAGGATTTGACCAATGTCCTTGCATGACCACATTGCTTGCAAATAATGAACTCTTGACGATACAAGACAAAATCCCTCTGCATTTTGGCTAGACTCGTAAATAAGCTGTGGCCAATCCACAGCTGGTTCTGTTGCTTCCTTCCCCCCAATACAGTGGTACCTTGGGTTCCAGACGCTTCAGGTTACAGACTCCACTAACCCAGAAATAGTACCTCAGGTTAAGAACTTTGCTTCAGGATGAGAACAGAAATCATGCTCCGGCGGCGCGGCGGCAGCGGGAGGCCCCATTAGCTAAAGTGGTACCTCAGGTTAAGAACAGTTTCAGGTTAAGAATGGACCTCCAGAACGAATTAAATTCTTAACCCGAGGTACCACTGTATTTAACTTCCATGAGCAGCATGATGGATGGGCCAGTTTAGCATACAATGCCCTGTTTTAGCATTACAATATGAAGCCTAGCCTTTCCCCGGCTTCCGCATTTCACTTTCCTCCTCCTCCTCTTCCATTTTAACCCATAGCTGTCAACTTTTCCCTTTTCTTGCGAGGAATCCTATTTGGAATAAGGGAATTTCCCTATAAAAAAGGGAAACGTTGACAGCTATGTTTTAGCCACAGCCATGGCATCCAAACCCAACAATCTGTGGGCTTAGCAAAGCTAAGCAGGGTCCGGTATGGTTTCAAATTGGATGGGAGACCACTTGTGGAAATTCCTGGATTTCAGGGAGTTGGACTAAATTACCATCAGGGTACCTTCAAACTCTACAAATCTATGATTCCATGAACCTAGCACAGGATTGTTATGAGGACAAAACAGGGGGATCTTGAGATCTTTGAAGGAAAGGTGGGATATGAATGTCATGGATGGAAGGATGGATGGATGTTTGGCTAGATGGATAAACAATTTTGAGCCTAATTGGGCGCTAAAATGTGAAAGCTTTTGAACATACAGAAGATCATTCTTCTGCAGTAACCCACATCTCTCAAAGATGCTTGTCAGCAGCTGTGTTTTACTCCAATCAGCTCTTAAGTGCTAATGAGCAAACACTTCTCTAATCCAATAAGTGATTGTTCTCTATCCCAGTATGTTAGTTTGCATCCTCTCTTGTGTCAATATACTAGTGTAAATATAGTAGATTTAAAAAAAAACAGATATTGCGCACTGTGGGGTACTAGAAATTCAGTGTTGCTTCTTTTCTTTTTTTAATAGGGTAAGGGCATGTGAAAGACTCATTAAAAAGTCCTTTTTAATGAGAGCTGTTGCAAAGGAATGTAATCTTTGATTGCAGAATCTCATGTTAAGATGTGGGGTGAATGGAACAAAACGGAAGAAACATTCCGCTCCATGCCCTGCAATGCTACACTTTATGGCAAAAAGACATTAAAAGGCACTGTATGCATTATGCAATATTTTGCATTTAACACTCATCTTGTCACACTGTGCACAGCTTTGGAAGTCTGGGAAAATGAGGCTGCACCTAAGGACAGCTTGGGCTGTCGGCACGGTTTCTCTCCACAAGGCAGCCAACTGATAAATGTTTAACAGTTGCCTTTTCCCAACAAGGGAGCTGTGCTATAATACTTCCATCACTTTTAAATCCAGCTTCTTGCTTCTCTCTTTTTTAAAAAAATAATAATTAAATAAACCAAACCAAACTCGCTGCATTAAAACAGCTGCACATTAAATTTCCCACCATCTGTAAGCAACTTTTATCTAAATATTTTAAATCCAGGCAAGGTCCACATTCTGCAGTAGAAGATGAAGGAGATGAAGATCAAATGAATGATATTCATGGGAAGAGTGGAGAAAAAGAGTGGAAAGTTGAGTCTGTGAAGGGCTTTTGGACTCTTCCTTTATAGTTTTAGAGCTCTCCCAATCAGCAGATCAAAAGGAGACCAAAGATGATCAGACAGCCTAAGGGATTTCTTGAACCATTAAAATTCTGTTTCTACTTATTGTGGGGAAACTCAGATTTCATGACATCACTTGCTTTGCCTGGACTTGGAATCTTCCTCAGTCTCTGCATGTGTGTTCAAAGGTTCTAAAACACACCTAACTTCACCGCTTGAATAAAATAGGCTTTCCATTTAACTTGGCCTTTTAGGATCAGTTTGTAAGCTTCTTCCTTAATTGGTTGAAAGTTGACAGCTGAAGCAGCCCACCAGGTAAGGCATAGCTGCCATACTAGTTTCTCAGCAAGTTGGTGGATGTCACTTCCTGGCAAGGAGAGGGGAGGCGTATTGGAGAGGGCAGCATGGTGCAACTGCAATGGCAGGAGCACTGGATTGCCTTTACCAGTGTACGAGCACATATTGGAATGAAATCTGGTGCATACATTCTAAATTTTCAGTTTGAACACCAGCACCTATTTCATAACTCGCCATTTGACTTTTAGCTGTTTCTTTAAATGTGATCCTCCCCAATACTGGGCACATTTAAAGCACATAAAAAGGTAAAGGTAAGGGACCTCTGACAGTTAAGTCCAGTCTCAAACAACTCTGGGGTTGCGGCGCTCATCTCGCTTTACAGGCCAAGGGAGCTGGCGTTTGTCCGCAGACAGTTTTTCCAGGTCATGTGGCCAGCATGACTAAGCCGATTCTGGTGCAACAGAACACCGAAACCAGAGCAGTGCATGGAAACGCCGTCTACCTTTCTGCCGGAGCGGTACCTGTTTAACTACTTGCACTTTTTGGCGTGCTTTTGAAGTGCTAGGTTGGCAGGAGCAGGGACCGAGCAACGGGAGCTCAGCCTGTCACGGGGATTTATTGCAGTTTAACAAGTGTGTGCTTTCATAAACGGTATCAGTCAATTACAATCATGGGGTGCCTATCCAGACCTATAACTTCCACTACCTGCTCTCACTCACTAAACCACCTCTCAGATATTTACTTGTCTTCCTAGCTCCTAACTGTTCCTGACTCAGCTTATTTCACTACACTAACCCAACCTACCCACAGACTCTATCCCAATTCACTCCCACTCCAACCAACCTCCCAACTCCCAACGAACTCCCCTTTCGCCCCTCCCAGAGCTGGTTTTATAGTCCCCCTGACTCCACCCCCCTGGGTTCTGATTGGGTAACCTGTTTAACTATTTCACCTCCAGCACTCTCATATGTTGGTTTAGAATCTTGAGAACCGTAGTTTGCCCATCACAGGGCACCATTAACAAACTATGCTCCCCAAGATTCTATGTGCTTTAAATATATGGTATGCATGCAGGCAGAGTCTCACATAGAGCTTTAACCAAAGTACATGAAACCAGGGACATTCGTTACTGAATGCCAATTTCACTCACTGATTTCATGTTCAGGGGAAGTCCTTTTTTCTACCTTTTTTAAAAAAAATATATAATAAACATTGGTTTCATTAGAAGTAAAGAAGAACTTCACTTGAAACAACGGCAATGAACAGCTGTCAGGTGCGCAGTACGTAATTTCCCATCCTTCCTGTACTTACACGAAACCCCGGCTGAGGATGCCATGGAGATTTCAGGAAAGGCAAGCACCCAGGAAGCCTGCAGAGTACTGGAGAGGTGATATGTAAAACTGAAGAACGGTTCCTCACAAACACTCCCTGGCCAGATGAAAGTAAGCTAAGTGCAACAACAAAACCCTGCATCCAACACATGAGAATTTCTTCACTGTTTTGGCACAGAGCTAAGAAAATGCAGCAATGACTTCCAATAGTCTTCCCCCACTGTAGAATTAGGAGAGTCCACAGGGAGTACAGAATTGTCTTTCTGCCATTTTTGGATGCATATTTTTCAAAGAAAGTTTCTCCCAGAAGAGGGAATAGCTGTTTTCTGCTTCCTAATCCTCATGCCCATTCCCTATTCATGTTTGCACATTCTTTGCAGCCCTATTTGTTGTTGTTATCATCCTTGAATCTTAGAGCCATAGAGTCGGAAAGGTTCAGGTGGTCCAACTCTCCTGCTTGATAAAGGAATACGAGAGCTAGAGGAATCATAGAATTGGAAGAGACCATGAGGGTCATCTAGTCCAACCCCCTGCAAT
Source organism: Podarcis siculus (assembly GCA_034642415.1). Classification (NCBI taxonomy): domain Eukaryota; kingdom Metazoa; phylum Chordata; class Lepidosauria; order Squamata; family Lacertidae; genus Podarcis; species Podarcis siculus. Next base: position 2,277,038 of record JAXCMG010000071.1, on the reverse strand, counting down.
GCAAGAATCTTTTGCCCAACGCATGGGGCTTGAACCCACAACCCTGTGATTAAGGGTCTCATGCTCTACCAACTGAGCTACCCCAGCAGATATTCAACAGATGGCTGTTCAGCCTTTGCTTGAAGACCTTCAGTGAGAGAGAGAGGCCATCACCCTTGTACATACTTGGTCTTTGATTGATTTGCTCTTACCAGTGGCAAATGTTCCACCAACCTCAGTTTGCCCTCAGTCATCCCCTATGTACCTGCCTTCTTGCTTAAAACTAGTCAAGGGAATGGCCCTGGCCATCAGCTTCCTCTTCTTCCACCTCAGTGTTGCCCTCATAAATCTCAGCAGGGGAGAGGCTGGAAACTAAACTAGCCTTTTGTTGGCTCTGGCACCAGCTACTGTTGAGCTCCCTGTCTGCTGGTCTACCAGTCCCAATGGGCACCAGCTACCACTGGCTCTTACAATTTAGATGTTTCTCCTAATGTTCAACTGAAACCTACCTTGGTCTTGCCCTCTGGGATAGCAGACAAGCCTTTGTCTTGTTCCATGTAACAGTTTTCAGGTTTCTGAATAATGTTATCATGATATCCCCATGATCTTCTCTGCTCTTTTTTTGTTGTTGGCATCACCCTACCTCAAGAGACAATGGAGAGTGCCTCCATGGAGAATCACAGCGCCTGCTGCGGCTGCAGAGAGAGCTAACTTGTAACTGCTGCCTCCTGCATTGTTTTTGCTACATGAGCAGCACCAAAGTGACCTCTCTGGGATGCAAGCCTGGGCTATGTGTATGGAGGTCCTGGGCTGCCCAGACAACAAAACCTGCCTCTCAGCCTCACTGATGTGGTCCAAAGGAAAGCAGAGCAGTATGTTTGACACCAGCTTAGCTGCAGGAATTGCTGGAAGGAGGCATACAAGGTATCATCCAATTGTTTTAGGGGCTCCACTCCAGATTTAGGTAGACTTTATTTCTCCCAAAGATGTCTCACACAGGCAGCGGTACAGATTTTCCCTTGGAGTTTACCTCCACGAATGAGTGGAGGTTTAGGACCAGAGTTTTCCTTCTCCTAGATGGTTTCCTTTCCCAGGTTGATGAGCCTCAACTGCCTCTCACTTCCTTCTACAGTACGTACAGAAACCACCTTCTTGACCATTGGACCCACTACTGGTCACATTAGCTTAATCTGCTAGAGCCTGTATTTGCATGCAGGGAAAGCCCCGAACTCACTGAGGGTTCGAGACTCATCAGCTACCCTCACCTGGTTTAGCTGACCAGTCAAAGCTGTTTCTCAGGATGTGGCTGCTGTCGCATGCTGACAGCTTCTAGGGGCCACAGGTGAGAGAGGACCAAAGGTGGAGCACAATGTGATTTAAACCAGAGGTACTACCCCTCCTATAACACCCCATACACCCCTTCTCTACTCTAGGCTAAAAATAGCTAGTGACTTCAACCTCAATGGATCTAAATTAATCCTTTCAGTTCCTGATCCCTTTTTCCTGCCATTTTTAGCAGCTTTTGCCTGCCAGTCGTGAATCCACTCCTGCTATAAAGCATATTGCTACCTTAAAAATCCAGTGCCAGGCATTGTATTCCTGCTGTGGAATACCGAACTAGGCCTTTCTAGCAAGTGAGTCAAGCAAGACCCCTGACTGTGCATCTGCAACAATTACTGCAGCTAACCTCCTTATTTTCTCAGCTGGGTGATACGAAATGGTACTGCCCACTGCAAAAGACTGTGTTATTCTGTGTATGGTCTTGCATACATCTACTTCTTCCTAGTTGCCCGGATCATAGAGTCCACATTCAGCAGTAGCAAGAGACTGAAGGAATCTGGCTCAGAATAATCATGTCACAGAGTCCTTGTATGCTACTTCTCAAGGGGGAGGAAAATGTTATGGCGTTTGTTAATTTGATATCGTCTCCTGCAGTTAGCTCTCTACTATTGCTCTAACATGGCTCAGTTGGTAGAGCATGAGACTCTTAATCTCCAGGGTTCTGCATTCAATCCCCATGTTAGGCAAAAGATTCCTGCAGTACTGGGGGTTGGACTAGATGACCCTCATAGTCCCTGCCAACTCTACAATACTGTGATTCTATTATTCTATTCTTCCACGTAGAAATGATAAGGAGCAGAGCAGATCAATCTCTTTGCACTTCAGAGATGACTACACACTTCTATTTCCCACTGAAGTTTTTAGCTATGGGTGGTTACAGAACCTCCCGGTGGTTTTTGCAGGATTTTGCTACCATTATTACATTGAATTGAATTAAATGTGCAAAAAAATATGTGTCTTGCTTGAATTCCTCAACATTCTAAATAGAAGTGCAATTGATAAGAATCATGATAAGCTGGACATATTGACTTCCACGAATAAAATTACACAGTCCCGCCACAACTACAGTCATACCTCGGGTTGAAGTAGCTTCAGGTTAAGCATTTTCAGGTTGCACTCTGCGGTGACCCAGAAGTAACAGAGTGTGTTACTTCCGGGTTTCGCCACTCGCGCATGCACAGATGCTCAAAATGACATCACGCACATGCGCAGAAGTGGCGAATCACGGCACACGCAAATGCAGATGCGTGGACACAGGGTTGCATTTGCTTCAGGATGTGAACGGGGCTCCAAAACGGATACCGTTCGAATCCAGAGGTACCACTGTATATAAAATAAAATGGTTCAGACATAAATGCAGTCATCGGCCTTCTTCAACTTGCTGCCCTCCAGGTGTTTTAGACAACAGTTCCCATCATCTCTGACTCTTGGCCATGGTGGTTTTGGCTGATGGGAGTTGTAGTCCATGAGAAGGCTGCCCTATTTTATGCTAAATTTCCAAATGAGATCTAGTCGCAGGGGGAAATGGATTAATTTGTAACTGACATTGTTACAAATACATGCATTCCTCCGAATCTTTACAAATCCACATGACTGCTGATTCAAAGCTTTTCACTTTTTAAAAAAAAAAACCAACCCCACACAATTATAATAATACCTATCTTTAAAGGGACTTAATTTGCCTGCAATACAGTGAAGCAACGATTAACACGAAATTGCTAAGAGAAGATTGAAATGCTGGCTTTATATGCACAGATGTCACAACAGTCGGAAGCTAACAAAAAGGCTGGTTGGCTTTAAACATACTTCTTAGCATTCAAGCTAACAGATGAACACAGTGTGCAGCGTGGGAGCATAAAAACAGGGCGATGTGGCACTAATCTCATTCCATTCACTGAACTGCCTACCCAGGATTACCTGCAAGAGATGAATAAGTCACTATTATGCATTGCGGACATTTAAACTATATTTCCTTGTGTATAATTAAACCTACATATTGAGGTCATTATGAGATTTGCCTCCTCCTGGAGCAATTTTTTTTGTACCAAGTTCCTGAGAAATCTTATCCAGACAGGAAGGTCTGCATATTCTTTTTATTCAGATTCATGGTAACCTTTCATTAATTACTTGCCTGGGTCTTATAATAGTTGGAATTCAAGTATCTATTAGAATGCGTTGTATCAGTCTACCCAGTAGCAGCTCCCATGTTACCTCTTTAAGCTGTCAGATAAGGGAAGGAGGGAAGAGTTTTCCCAGCTAGGGGGGAAGGATGAATTCATCCAGTTCACATTTTAATGGAAACCCACCAAATTTGCCTTGCAAACTGAAAAATGCAGCTCTCCTCTGAAATTCACACTGTTTCCAAATCTTGGAGTACAGTTCTCCAACCCAAGAATGCATCGAAAAATGCATAAATGAATGAAGAGTGGTTGAATGGGGAATCTGTGCTCTCTGCCCCCCACCCCACCCCCCAGAATGCTGTTGGACTCCAACTCCCATCATCCACTGCCAGCAGGATTGGCTGGAGTTGTAGTCCCACAGCATCTCGGGGGCCGCAGGTGACCCAAACGTACATTAAAAAAACTTTTACCCATAATAGCTCCTTACAAGAAAGCATTACAACCAAGCCTATTCTTGAAACTTGGAGGTTGCAAGTGTTTAGTGTAAAAGTTCTCTAAGACTTCGCATGGCAGTAACGAGTTATCCATGTCCAGACTCTTAAGTGAGTGTGCTCATATTGGTTCCAATTAGCGCTACTTTTCTAGAAAAAGAAGTGCCGGACCAGTGGTGTGCGGTGAAATTTTCCATAGGGGAACAGTTAAGGCCAGAGGTGCCAGCTTGAGAGGGCAATTGGGGGAGCTGATGTTACGTACGTAACATCCTGCCGTCATGCATGTGAGCATCACACGTCCCTCCCTAAGCCAGCCAGAAGCTTCCTGGCCTTTGGGAAGCAGGCACCAGGGCTCTAATAGCATTCTGGAGCCGGGCAGGCTTTGGGAAGGTGGCAGGAGGGCTTTTGGACTCTGTCAGAGCATCATGCCTGCCTCCCTCCCTAAACCAGCTTTGGAAAGGAGGTTCCAGGGAGACATTTAGGAGACTAACCTAGTCCTCCCTAGTCCACTAACTGCACGCTCACCATGAATGGCTCCCTTGTTTCTTATAATGGTAATGGCGCCCAACTGGTCGGTGCCGGAATTGAGTTTCGTCAGAGTTCCAGCTGAAAAAAAGCTCTGGTTCCAGTGCTCAAAATCCATCCAAACTTTAGTTTATACTTCACAACGTATTAAAGTGCATGGGCTTCTGAAACTAAACTTCTCATTTTACTTTTGTCTTCCAAAATGTGAATTTTAAGTGCATGCTGTGTTTTGTTCAGATAAAACATATTGTATTTGCATATTATCAAGCAAGCCACATTCCCACCAGAGCAATTGTAAAATATGCTTTCTACCATCATGAGAATTTGTAAGCATTTTGGTTTCAAATGCTTTTTAGAAACAACAATTGTGGCATTTGAAATGTCCATGTAAAACTGGGCCATCTGTAATTCTAACAAAATCCAAATGAACCAATTCAATTTTCATGCTCCTATTTTATATAAACCAAAGAATTGGAAGCCTAGAACAACCTGGTATTATATCTAGAATATGTTCGTAATGATATATTACTTTTCTAAGACCATTCATCAAGGAGGTATAGTCAAAACAAATAACATTTTTTACTTCTGCAATTGCTTGGGGTTAAGCAACAATTATTACCTAGATTTACTACGGCCTGGTTCAAACACAATGCTAAGCCATGATGTGCTTCGTTTAACTATCATTTGTTTCAACTTATGAACCCAGCCCAGCAGACTAATCATGGTTTATTTTCCACTAACAAACCATGATGTGAAGCCCAGTTTTGCTGCAGGTTTTCAAACCATGGTTTGTATTGCTGGCATTATGACAAACTTCAAAATCCTTGCTTAACCATGACTTTTTCAGCCACCCCAGACACCTGCCAAACTACAAAGCACAAAACAAGAACAGATAGGAAACAAACCAAACTTTGGAGGAACAAGGTTAAAATAAACCATGGCTTGGCATTACGTATGAATGCTGGTGATAAATGTCCTTTGTGACTACCTGTATCAGCTGACCAAGGATACAGCCTAATTCAAAGGGAATCTGCAAAGGATGTAGAATATCAACATTTTCATCAAAGCTACCATTTCTATTAAGGGGGAGAACTGACTAAACAGCATATCATGTTTCAGATAAAAGGAATTAAAGCTACCATAGAGCAAAACAACATTCTTGTTAATTGGCTCTGGATACATGTCAACTGCTAGTTTTCCATTTTGACTGTGCACCATTAAAACCATATCTAAAAAAGAAATGGATAATCTTAGATGGCTGGACTGAATTGATCCACCTAAAAAAATGTAATTTATTTGTATAACCCATGAAAAAAGACTAAAAGGTCATCTGCGGTTTACTATGGTAAACTACAATATCATATGTCATGACTCATCACCTAAAACTTGCAGCGTGTAGTGAGAGCTGTGATGAGGACAGTGCTCAGGCGATGTCCTTGAGGAGTAGGGAAGAAGACAACCACCAGAACATTATTTGGTGTCCTCCTAGCCAGAGGATACAGCCCTGCTATCATACCCTGAATCAGTGGGTGACTGATTCGGGGCCCCCGGCCTCACAAAAGCCAAAGACTACAAAATAAAGCAGAGGGCCTTTAAGCAGGTGGAACCCAGCACACTCCAGTCCTTGGAAGCTTACATGAAGCTTCAGTTTGTTCCAGCTCCTGGTAGAGCATCTTCTCTGGTTGCAGCAGAAGGACAAAGCTTCAGCCAGCAAGGTCCCATTAGAGCCACCCAAGAGCCTTTTCTTGTCTGAGTTCCACTTTGATTTGATGCAGACTAGACAAAGCTATGGTTTTCCCAGTCGTGATGTATGGAAGCGAGAGCTGGACCATAAAGAAGGCTGATCACTGAAGAATTGATGCTTTTGAATTATGGTGCTGGAGCAGACTCTTGAGAGTCCCATGGACTGCAAGAAGATCAAACGTATCCATTCTGAAGGAAATCAGCCCTCAGTGCTCACTGGTAGGACAGATCCTGAAGCTGAGGCTCCAGTACTTTGGCCACATCATGAGAAGAGAAGACTCCCTGGAAAAGACCCTGATGTTGGGAAAGATTGAGGGCACAAGGAGAAGGGGACGACAGAGGACGAGATTGTTGGACAGTTTTCTCGAAGCTACCAACATGAGTTTGACCAAACTGTGGGAGACAGTGGCAGACAGGAGTGCCTGGCGTGCTCTGGTCCACGGGGTCACGAAGAATCGGACATGACTAAACAACTAAACAACAACAACAGACAATGACCACTTTGCCTGAGAGCCTCAAGCTCCCATCATTGCATCATGGTGTTAGAAAGTACTTCATCTTGTCCAAACCCCACTTGCCTCATTCGACTGATTGGTAGATGTCCGTATTATGAAGCACCCCCAACCCCCACGAATAATTTGCAACATTTAGGATGAAAGCTAGCTGGTTGCCTATGGAGTATCAATCTCTAAAATAACTTAACCCGCAATATATTAAAACTCATTTCTCTTGCTCTGACGTTTAGATTTGCTGTCTGTTGTATCCTTGACATTTTGTTTTATATATACATTTGAGCCATCTAATAAAAATACACATAGGCAAAACTGAACCATTGAGCATTTCAATAAAACTAGAAATCAGTGGTGTTATGGGGCAAAGTGGTCTAGGCAATGATTGTGGCATCACCACCAGATCTCTGTTAGGAGCCGTCCTACTCTCGTGTAGGACCCTGGCAGAGACACATGCCCAACTGGCATGTTCTCTCCCTCCTGGTCGATCATTCGGGAACTTCAAAAGCTTTCTTCTGCCCGAACACCACAGTGACCAATGCCAACAGACATCAGCACACTTAGGGATCTGCAGAGTTTTTGCAGCTTGCGTAACAGGCCTCAGCAACTCAGCATTTTGGCTAATCTACTTTATTTACATATAAAACACTCAGAGCATTCTGACTTAGCTCCTTCCTCTTTCTCATCAGACAGCAAAGAGAAAAAGAACAAAGGACAATAGTCCCATTTCACGGAACACAGTAACACAAACATCCTGTCTCCATCACTTCCTACTCTGTGGAATGAAAACATACACCGTCATGTGATAGACAGCAATCCCATGACTGCAGACACAGGGAATGAATCTCCAATAACCTCCCCCGATTCATGCACTGTGTTGCAGTCATCAGTGTAACTGCAACAAACATACAGATGTCATACACACAGTATACCTCTGTATCACCTGTTCCACTCTTGGAACTACCTGCAACTGGACTGGCCTTGGGCCTTACCATCTTGCACTTCTGATTAGTCTTGGCGTCATAACCCTTCTGACTTTCAGGAAGTCTCACACTTGGCTTTTTTGGGACTCAAACCCTAGCCTCGTTCCTCTCTGAGGAATCAGTGTTGACACACACAGCCTTTGGACGTGGTTCTGCTTCCTTTTCTGAGGAAACAGTGTCTACCCTCACAGCCTTTTGGCATGGTTTCCCTTCCCTTGAGGACAAACCCTGTACCCCTTTCAAGACTTTGGGTTCCAAGACCTGTGTCCAGCCACTAACCACAGCTAAATCTGCAACAGCTGTGTTAGAAAACTCCTGAGCATATCTGGTGGGCATTTCACCCTTTGTAGCTCCTCCTGATCCGCTCATCTGGCTCATCTCCTCCACTGTATCAGTGGACTTCACCTCAGTGTTAGCATCAGCAGCAGACTCTGTATTAGAGCCTTCTGCAGTGGGCTAGCTTTGGAAAATATCCTTATCCCCCCCCCCATTCTGCTAACGCCAGCAAACAGTGCTGGAATGTAAACAGACATGTGACATACAACAATCCCACGTCTGTAACTAAAGGTGGAATGGAAAATTTCCCAACAACCTCAACCTTTTCCATCAGTAAGGCCAATCTCAACAAAGCTCATCACATATTGTCAGTGGAAGATTCCATTGAAGAAAGGGAGTTGCACTCATAGAGAAGTAAAAGGTAAAGGGACCCCTGACCATTAGGTCCAGTTGTGGCCGACTCTGGGGTTGCGGCACTCATCTCGCTTTATAAGCCAAGGGAGCCGGCGCACAGCTTCCGGGTCATGTGGCCAGCATGACTAAGCTGCTTCTGGCGAACCAGAGCAGAGCACGGAAATGCCATTTACCTTCCCGCCAAAGTGGTACCTATTTATCTACTTGCACTTTGACGTGCTTTCAAACTGCTAGGTTGGCAGGAGCAGGGACCGAGCAACGGGAGCTTACCCCATCGCAGGGATTTGAACAGCCGACCTTCTGATCGGCAAGTCCTAGGCTATGTGGTTTAACCCACAGCACTACCTGCGTCATAGAGAAGAGGAGGAGTTAAATTAGTTATAGTGGAAAATCATCCCACCCCTGTGAGTTGTAGGTTTATGTTGAAATCTGTGTCCTTTGAAGAGAATGTTGTTTCCTTCAACTGGCTCAGTACTCCCCACTTGAATATCAATGTTTGACCAGCCGGGAACAATCTGGGTTAGTGTCCATGCATCAGACACACACACACAAAAGCTGTCATTTGCTATTTACCTGATTAGCACAAAGACTAGCTAAGTACCCAGTGCCATCCATTTCTTTTTCACTTCTAAAACACACTCGCACAATATTTTCAGGAAATGAAAGTCACTTGAGAGCCTCCTCAAACTGCATCAAACACTTAATTGCATCGATTTCCACACTTCACACACACCCCACACAACCACTTGTTCATATCTGTGATAGGAACAAACCAAAGAATAAATAAAATGTGTCAAAACTGTCCATGTAATAACCAGTCCTGACTGCATTTATTCATTTTATGCAGGATATTTCAGGCTGAGATGGCATCAGGCAAAAGGATGTCAAATAGATTCTTTTGAAAAAGTCAGAATATTGCAATTATATATATATTCCCCCTTACCAACTATTAAAATTGTCTCCGGGGGAATTGTGAAATTGCAATATTCACCCTGACATGAACCATGGGAGAGCCAAATGTGTTTTTCTCCTGATCTTTGATAGCTGGTGCCAGTAACTGGAATAAAATATACATAGCTCATGTCAGTAATTCTGAAACCACTCCCCTCTGTAGATCAAAGCCTTTTGCATCTAGGGATCATTCGAAGGATCATTTCATCATTGCGGCCCACATATCTCGCCAATCCCAGACACCCTAGTTAAAAAACAAACAAACCCAAAATTGATTTTTGTAGAAAATTGAGTGCGTTTAACTTTCTCTGGGAGGAATCTGCATTCTCCTCCACCCAATAATTGAAATAAATTAAACAGCATGTGGCAATTTCCCTAATGTGTGTTAATTTGCATGCATTCTGTAAACGTGGGCACTTTGGAAGATGTAGAATGCTTACACAAGGGTGTAGATAGCGGGGGAGGGGGAGCTGGATGAGATTCACGGGACATTAGTAGGCATTAAGTATGTAAGTAGGGAGTGACAAACACTACCTGAAAGGAGATTAAGGAGCTGTGCGCTAACTATCAGAATTGTAGTAAAGTCAGTTGTTCATTTAGTTAATTTCAGACTCTGGACTTAATGTTCTTATGCAGGGCGGAGGAAGACGTTCTTTAGATGCTTCACTTCAGTTCCTTCAATGTGCTGTGAGTCAACCCTGTGGCATTTAGAGACCATTCTGATCAATCCTGATCAATGGGGGTTTATCCTGATCAATGGGGGCTGTAATGATCTCAGGTAGGCAAGCAAGCTCCGATAAGAATAAATGAGTCTCTGGCAATTTTATAGATGTTTATGTACAATTTACATCCAGAGAGGGGCTCCGAGCCTGCCGCCATTGCTACAAGTTGGTCACTCTGAGTCTCCGCCTCTTTCACAGCACAAAGGGTTCCAGAGTCCAGTCCTTCCTCTCTTGTACTGCCATTGCATTTTAACCCTTTCAGCTCTTCTAGTTCCGGGAGAAGGTGGGTTAACTCTCCCCACCCACCCCCCGCTATGAAAAGAAGGAGCCTCTAAATGCTGCCTTTCTCCTGGTTGCATAGCAACACCCTCAATGCCGTCTATCTCCTCCCCTCCCTCTGTGACAGTGGTACCTAGGAACTTAATCCATTCCTGAAGTCCATTCTTAAACCAAATCCGTTCTTAAACTGTGGTGCGCTTTCCCTAATGAGGCCTCCCGCTGCCAGTGCCCTTCCACTTTTCAGCTTCCATTTGTAGACCAAGGTAAAGTTCACAAACCAGAACACTACTTCCGGTTTTGTGGAGTTCATAAACCGAATAGTTCATAAACAGGACTGTTCGTAAACCAAGGTACCACTGTATATATATTTAATATTCAATCTTTATTCGTTTATAGATGGCATACACACAAAAAGCACACAACATAATTCACAAATAAAAAGAAGGGGGGATAAACAAACAAAAACAATACAACTCAAAAACACAGAAAAATTTCAGCCACCGACTTCCACCCTGCTTAGTGTGGGTTCTTTGTTTCCTTATTACTTGCCTCTATTTTTCAATAAACTTGAACTGTATTAAATCTTATTTGTGTTCTTTTTACCGTATGTCCTTCCAAGAATTATTCAAAGCATTCTAAAGATTTAATATGGGGACAATGTTCTTTTAAATATTGTCTATAAATCTCCCATTCCTTTTTAAACTTTTGGGCCTGTCGATCCCTGATCTTCTCCGTCATATCTGCCAATTCCGTGTATTCAAACAGTTGAACCTGCCACTCCTCTTTTCTTGGAATTTTATCTCCTTTCCATCCCTTGGCTATCAGCATTCTCGCTGCAGTTGTTGCGTACATAAACACCCTCTATGGGGATGGAGTTCCACATTTTAGGGACTGCTATAGAGAACGTTCTCTCCTGTGCTGCCATCCCCAACAAAGTTTCTGAGTGCAACAGAACTACCAGGAGAGCCCCTTTGGGATGAAGGTGGACTTTCCAATATTTGGGGCCTAGTCATTTCTGGCTTTCAATGCCAATGTGAGCAAATGCAGTTCTTTGCCTTCACGTCCCAAGGAAGACTTCAAAGGCTCTTACGTCACACAGCTGGCACTAAAGCAATTTAAGATGCCTGGTTCTGCTCATTTCCAATCATTACCCTGGATTTTTAACACAGGTACCTCGGGACCTGTAATGAAGCTGAATCAATAGATCTCTTGTTTTCCTAACACAACATCTCAAACTTGCTCCGTTACAACAGGAACATATGCCTCAATCAATAATGCGTCCTTAGGAGACATATTTATATTGAATGATTGTGTTAATACACATCCTCAATGGAGCAAGAAGAAACACATTTCTCAAAGTAGCTCTGGAATATGTAAGTAGTAACAACAGCACTTAGAATTTATATCGTGCTTTAGTGAGAAGATAGGTAAGGTTTGGTCACACTGTTCTCCACCTCACCTGCACGCTCACATCACAACAGATTCAGATTTTCTGGGGTCCCTGGGATAATTCTTGGTAAATGTTCAAGACTTTCCAAGGAAAATCAACATAGGGTGGTCCTCCTTTGCCCTTTCTGCCATTGCTTTCCTTTTCACGAGTCAAGTTGTCCCTGAAAATTGGGTGGACCAATTGCCTGGAGAACTTTCTGGAGACAGGAGAGGCTTTGTAGATCTCTTCTGAATTTGCCTGGGTCCTTTGGTGCATTAGCTTATTTCCTGCCTAGCAACATGAGAGATATAGTTGTTGTTTTGATGCTTCCTTGTACCGTTCCTCCTGGTTCTTTGCTTCTACAGCAGGGATGGGGGACATGTGCCCCTCCTGGTGTGGTTGGACTTCAACTCCCATCATCCCTGGCTGTTGAGGCTTATGGATGTTGGAGTCCCACAACATCTGACAAGCTACAGGTTCCCCATCCCTGATCTAAAGAATACAGTGGTACCTTGGTTTAAGAACAGCCCTGTTTACTAACTATTCGGTTTAAGAACTCTGCAAAACCGGAAGTAGTGTCCCGGTTTGCAAACTTTACCTCAGTCTAAGAATGGAAGCCGAACGGTGGAAGGGCACTGGGAGGCCTCATTAGGGAAAGTGTGCCTCAGTTTAAGAATGGTTTTGGTTTAACGGACTTCTGGAACGGATTAAGTTCGTCAACCGAGGTACCACTGTATAAAGATTGACAGCACAGGTATGCTTAGAAGCGGAGACCTATTGAATGGATCTTCCAAGTATGTTTGTGTAGAATTGCAGCCTTAATCTTGGTCTGTAAATAAGAATACACACACACACACACTGTATAATATATAAAATTTGTTGTTGTTTAGTTGTTTAGTCGTGTCCGACTCATCGTGACCCCATGGACCAGAGCACGCCAGGCACTCCTGTCTTCCACTGCCTCCTGCGGTTTGGTTAAACTCAAGCTGGTAGCTTTGAGAACACTGTCCAACACTCTCGTCCTCTGTCGTCCCCTTCTCCTTGTGCCCTCGATCTTTCCCCACATCAGGGTCTTTTCCAGGGAGTCTTCTCTTCTCATGAAGTGGCCAAAGTATTGGAGCCTCAGCTTCACAATCTGTTCTTCCAGTGAGCACTCAGGGCTGATTTCCCTTCAGAATGGATAGGTTTGATCTTCTTGCAGTCCATGGGACTCTCAAGAGTCTCCTCCAGCACCATGATTCATATATCTATAATGCTTATTGAATACTTTAGGCAAATTAACCTCTAAAAGTCAGCTTCTAAAATCTGCTACAAAGCTCTATCAAGATCAAGTAGCCACAAATGATGACAAAAATCATGAGGATGTGAGAAACACACTGAAAAAGAGAGGACCTCCACTTCTCATGGCAGCAAAGATATCAGCTGCATCCACACCATCCATTTAGAGCACATTCAACCACAAACAAACCTGGGAACATTAGTTAACCTCTCACAAAGATACAATTCCCATCACCCTTAACAAATTACAATTCCCAGAATTCTTTGGGCATGCTTTAAATGGATGGAGTGTACGCAGGCATAGTTTCTGATCTATATAGCTATTTAAAGTGGAACTTTACTATGCAATGGTGGCCACTCATACAAATAGTCATTAATGCTGCCAACTGTTATTTAAGACCACTTATTGCTGTCCAAAGCTGGTTTCTTTTTCTTTTTTTTTTAAATAATATTTTATTAAGTTTCTTTTCATGAGTTCGGAAAAATACAGAATGAAGAAAAAAGATACAAGAAAAAAGAATAGAAAAAGAAATAAATGTATAACAATCCAACTTTCCATAATTTTAACAAAACCAACTGGACCTCCCCACATCTTCCAAACCCTGCGTTCTTTACAATAACAATATCAGCAATTTGTTACCTTATTTCATAACTTACTGTAACTTTCAGTTATTATGTTTCTAAATTCAAAATGTTGTAACTCAGTTTTTGTACCTTTAAAATAAACATAATATAGTTATTTCATGTTACCTCCTCTTCTTTCTTATCACTTAATTTTCAATTTACCTAATCAAATTGCTAAAGCATCAAATTTCCTAATCGTGCACATTCTTAACATTCGTACAACTTATAATGTTTTTGCAAGTAATCTTTAATTTTTTTCCAGTCCTCTTCTATTGTTTCCCTGTCCAAAGCTGGTTTCAGTTCTCACTGACGTTGCTAGTGTTCCAGCGCAAAGCAGATCTGCTCAGGGAACTGGGGTTAGTTCAGCCATGCTTAGCTGCAGCCCTAAATCCATTGACCTAGAATTAAACCATAGCGAACACAGCCAGAAACATACAGTGGTACCTTGGTTCTCAAACTTAATCCGTTCCGGAAGTCTGTTCCAAAACCAAAGCGTTCCAAAACCAAGACACGCTTTCCCATAGAAAGTAATGCAAAATGGATCCAACCGTTCCAGGCTTTTATAAACAACCCTTAAAACAGCAGTTTAACATGAATTTTACTATCTAATGAAACCATCGATCCATAAAATGAAAGAAATAAACCATGTACTGCAGTCACACAATCAATCAATCAGTAGCTGAACTGGGTTCCACACAGTCACAAAAAAAAACCGAAAAGCCACAAAAACAAAAACGCAAAATAAATAGCAAAGACAGACAGACATCAGCGTAACACTCAAAACAGAAGTTTGGCACTTAAAACAAAAGTGTGGCACTCAAAACAGAACACATTTGGCTTCTGAAAAAAGTGTGCAAACCAAAAGACTTACTCCCGGGTTTGCAGTGTTTGGGTTCCAAGTTTTTTGAGTACCAAGGGGTTTGAGAAGCAAGGTATCACTGTTTATGACATATATACAGTTGGGCTGCCTATGAGTATTTTGTTGAAGAAGAAAAAAATTCCTTGCTCCATTTCCCATTTCAGCTAAAACCAACTACTAAATAGTTCCTTCCCTTTGTGCAAATTCACCAGTTAAAAACAGTAGAAAGCCTAAATAACCGTAAAGCTTGTGTGGCTAGGTGGATTGCACAATTTCCTCCAAGAATTAAGGGTGAAAGTGGAATAAGAAACAGAAACCATAGAGAAATACAACTCAGTGGTTCCAGAAGACAGGTGGTGGGTGACTCATTTCATGTAATTCTCTCCCATGTTTGACCATTAGTGCACAAGGCAAATGATAGCACGAGATGATGAATGCTTTGCAATTTCCGCAGCAGCACCAAACCGGAGCAAGTTCACCTGAAGTTCAGGCATGGCTTGACAAACTAGAATAAGTGTTTCATAGAAAACCCTCTGGAGGGGCAAAAAAAACACAGCTTGTCATAACTTCCTTGCAGCCTCCTGTGTGTGACATTCATTACCTTGGTTCAGCAAAGTGGATACATATTCAGAAGCAGACTTAGACATGGAGATGTAGTTGTGAACGTGGATTTGTTTTCAGGATAACACACATTCAGATGCAACTTGTTGGATGGGGCCGAGCTGCTGGGCTAGCTTCCTGGCAGGTTGCTGAGAGGGAGACAGGTGAAGCAGCAAGGATGCATACATGGTGCAAATGCGCTAGCAGGATAGCTGAATTGGCTCCACCACTGTTTTCACTGAGCTGACTTCCTGCCTCCTCCATTCCTCCCTCCCTCCCTCTCTCTCTGTAAACAACTGTGACTCACCTGCCAGGAAGCTAGCATAACAAGCCACTTCTGTTCACATTGCACTACTCAGTACGTTTCCGAGCACAATTCAAAGTGTTGGTGCTGACCTTTAAAGCCCTAAGCGGCCTTGATCCAGTATACCTGAAGGAGCGTCTCCACCCCCATCGTTCAGCCCGGACACTGAGATCCAGCTCCGAGGGCCTCACTGCGAGAAGTGAGGTCACAGGGAACCAGGCAGAAGGCCTTCTTGGTAGTGGCACCCGCCCTGTGGAACGCCCTCCCATGAGATGTCAAGGAAATAAACTTTATTTCCGACTTTTAGAAGACCTCTGAAGGCAGCCCTGTTATAGGGAAGTTTTTAATGTTTGATGTTGTATTGTCTTTTTCATATTTTGTTGGAAGCCGCCCAGATTAGCTGGGGAAACCTAGCCAGATGGGCAGGGTACAAATTATTTATTTATTTGTTTATTTGTTTGTTTGCTTGTTTGTTTATACATACAAACATACATACATACATACATACATACATACATACATACAGATGTATGTAGACTAATCGCCAAAGAATTGATGCTTTGGAATTACGGTGCTGGAGGAGACTCTTGAGAGTCCCATGGACTGCAAGAAGATCAAACCTCTCCATTCTTAAGGAAATCAGCCCTCAGTACTCACTGGAAGGACAGATCGTGAAGCTGAGGCTCCAATACTTTGGCCACCTCATGGGAAGAGAAGACTCCCCAGAAAAGACCCTGATGTTGGGAAAGATGGAGGGCACAAGGAGAAGGGGACAACAGAGGACGAGATGGTTGGACAGTGTTCTCGAAGCTACCAGCATGAGTTTGACCAAACTGCGGGAGGCAGTGGAAGACAGGAGTGCCTGGCGTGCTCTGGTCCATGGGGTCACGGAGAGTCGGACATGACTAAACAACTAAACAATAACAACAACACACACATACATACATACATACATACATACCCCACCCATCTGGCTGGGTTTCCCCAGTCACTCTGGGCGGCTTCCAGCAGAATATTAAAATACAATCGTCAAATGATTCATCAAATGTTAAAAGCTTCCCTAAACAGGGCTGCCTTCAGATGTCTTCTAAAAGTCAGATATTATTCTTATTCTTATTAATATTATTATTATCTAGGTCCCACTGAGCTGGCAAAATGCAATGCATCTTTCGCTGGGGCAAAGATTCAGATCCTGACCCAAGGTCACTAGCCATGGCTAGAGCTGAACCCTAGTGACTGAATTTATTGAGTTTCATTCTTGGCTTTTATAACCCACTCAGTCCCTCCAAGCCTCTGAAGGTTATTCTTCAATAGAAAATATAAATGAAATTAAACACTGTTAAATCAACCCCATACTTACTCACAGCTATTATATATTCCTAGCCAAGGAAGAGAGGAAGCTATGCCTGACATGAGCAATTAAATCTGCAAAGAAGCACCTGGCTTTGTATTTGCCCTTCTCCAAGTCTTTTGCAATGGTAAGTGCATATGACTGGATCTCCCATCTGCCCGCAAAACCGCTGACCCTCTGCAAGCTGCAGGTGTGTCATCCTTTACGATTGCACACTCAGGACTTTAATCCGAAAGGGCATTTTCTCCCAAGTTCTTCCAGCGAGGCAGGAGTAAGTCAAATACGATTCAACAAGACATAATAGTTCTGGAAAGTGGGGGGGGGGGAGGAAGCGTAGCAGGTGCATTATAGCATGAATAGATCTCTAGACGAGACAGAAATCCGAGCTCTGCAGCCGTTTGCATGCAGCACTTAGCCACCCTGAATGAAATGTGCTTGTCAAAGGGAATCCACACACAGAAGGAGTCAGAGGGGCTGGGGAAAGGAGACCTGCTATTACTGTACTAGTCAAAGTGCCATCATTATGACGGGAGGCAGAGAAGGCCAAATGCATTGCATTTGGGTTGCTGGGGGGTTTTGTAGCCACCACAATGATGTCCCTAGGTGCAGGAATTTCTTCTTCTTCTTCTTCCTCCCCTCCAATTCTGTAATTGCAAATGACAGCCTCCAAGGCCAAACTTGCATCCTCAATTGCAGCCTGCTTCCCACACACAGCGTGCAATGTCTTTTCTTTAAGATTTGTAGGATAAACTAGAACAGCTGCTTTCAGAAACAAGGTTGCAGAGGGAGGTGGGGTGAACCCTCTCAGACACAGAAGCAGTCTACAGTGGTACCTCGGGTTACAGACGCTTCAGGTTACAGACGCTTCAGGTTACAGACTCCGCTAACCCAGAAATAGTACCTCGGGTTAAGAACTTTGCTTCAGGATGAGAACAGAAATTATGCTCCGGCGGTGCAGTAGCAGCAGGAGGCCCCATTAGCTAAAGTGGTGCTTCAGGTTAAGAATGGACCTCCGGAATGAATTAAGTACTTAACCCGATGTACCACTGTACACATCTGAGTTCGTGTGCACATCCGCAGCACATGAGCTGTGGCTTGTTAATATTGCGTAAATCAGTTGCTACAACTGCTTTCTAAGGGGAAGATGAGACCCTGCTTGGAAAACAACACTGCAGTGTTTGGCCTGCATGTTAGTTCATTTTGCTGGCTAATTCAGCGGCTTTGTTTAACTTTTATCTGCTGCTTGTTTGTTAAAGGTTTTTTTTATTTATCTGATTTGATTGTGTTGGTAGTTTTTTGTTTGTTCTCTTATCTTGAGCAAATTGCTTTTATGTTAGAAAGGCAGGCTATAAACGAACGAAAAGGTAAAGAGCATGAGGAAGCATAGGAGAAATCGCTGTAAAAATATGCAGATCTTTACATGTTTTACTTTGAACTGAGGGTGTTATCAAAGCAGTGCTGGACCTGACAACCTCTACCTCTGATCTTTCCCCCTCTTCTTCTTTCCTGTTACAGCTGGTCTGCTCAAAGGACCCAGCAGCCATAGCCATAAAGGTTTTTCACAGCCCTTTTGGCTGCTTTGGTCTACCTGCGCTGCCATCAGCCTTAGGTAATAGTACTTAGGTGGCTTTTGAGATGCTGAAATCTGAATTACGAGGCCCCTGAGTGACCAACATGAACTCCTGTATTTGCTTAAGTACCGTATTTTTCTGTGTATTAGACGATGCTTTTTGCTATAAAAAAAGACAAAAATTGGGTGTCCTCTTGTACACTGACAGTGAATGCAGGGGGGGGGACGTGCAATCAATGGCAGCAGCAAGCAGGAGATTGGCAGCAGTGATTGGGCGGGTAATTGGTGGCTGCAGCAAGGCCTGCTGGTGATTGGCTGTGGCTGTGGCAACTGGGCAGGCAATTGGTGGCTGTGGCGAGGCGGGCAGGCGATTGGCAGCTGCAGCAAGTGGGCAGGTGGGCTGTGTCAGGAGCTCATCCTACACTTGAGTAGGACCCTGGCAGAAACACATGCCCAACTGGCATATTCCCTCCCTCCTGGTCGATCATTTGGGAGCTTCAAAACCTGTCTTCCGCACGAACATCACAGTGACCGATGCCAACAGACATCGGCACACTTAGGGATCCGCAGAGTCTTCGCGGTTCACATGACAGAACTCAGCATTTTGGCTAATCTACTTTATTTACATATAAACACACATGGAACACTGCAACATGGCTCCCTCTCTCTCTAGCATCAGACAGCAAAGGGAAAAAATAAAGGACAATAGTCCCACTTCACAGAACACAGTAACACAAACATCCAGTCTCCGTCACTTCCTACTCTGTGGAGTGAAAACATATATCGTCATGTGATAGACAACAATCCCATGACTGCAATCACAGAGCAGGAATTCTAACAGGCTGTTGGTGGTGGTGAGCAGACAGACAATTGGTGGCTCTGGCAAGGTGTGCCATCGGCAGTGACTGTGGCAAGCAATCAGCAGTGGCGGGCAGGCGGGTGAGCGTTTCGCGGAAGTGACCTCCCCCAATCTCTGAGCAGTGCAAGATTCCAGGCACTTACCCAAAGTTCAGTTTCCTTGGAACAAGGGTCAGTGGAGTCTGTGGTGTATTTACTTATATATACAACCTGCTATGATAGCGTGTCTTGCTTCTTCCATAGCCACAACCTTGGGCTCAAGCAGAAATCAGACACGCCTCTGACCCTCTGCCTTCCCAGCCTTACATCTAGCATCTACTTCTATTATCAGCTTTGGCCTTTGGCTTTCTAACTTCCAGCCAGTTGAGGGAGGGGAGCGCACCCTTTTGTGTTCTGGCACAGAGCCACTTCCTTTGTTACCTTAATGGCTCATACTTACAGGGCCATTAGGTCACCAGGAAGCTAGCCTGGCTATTCCAGAAATTGAATCCATGTTGGATCCAGGAATTAGAAGGGGGCTCAGGCATACTGCCTATAAAGGTAAAGGGACCCCTGACCATTAGGTCCAGTCGTGGCCGACTCTGGGTTTGCAGCGCTCATCTTGCTTTATTGGCCAAGGGAGCTGGCGTACAGCTTCCGGGTCATGTGGCCAGCATGACTAAGCCATTTCTGGCGAACCAGAGCAGCACACAGAAACACCGTTTACCTTCCCGCCGGAGCAGTACCTATTTATCTACTTGCACTTTCTGGTGTGCTTTCGAACTACTAGGTTGGCAGGAGCAGGGACCAAGCAACGGGAGCTCACCCCATCGCAGGGATTCGAACTGCCAACCTTCTGATCGGCAAGTCCTAGGCTCTGTGGTTTAACCCACAGCGCCACCCGCGTCCCTATACTACCTATGCCCCCCCAAAAAGTCTTAGCAATATTAAAATCCTCAAACACCATGATCTAGTGGACAGAATAGTTTGTAGGCATGAGAGACCTTGCTTCAAGTTCCCCCTCTCCATTCTATAATATGAGAAAAGTCACTGGTCATTGTCTCTCAGGACTTCTCCACGCAAATGACTTCTGTTGCATTTTTGCCTTTGTGGGCTAGTCATGCAAGTCCCAGTTTAAATGGAGTCCCATCCACACGTACTGAGAGATATGGTGTTGCCAGGGGTGGAATAGCTTAGCCCACAAAGCCGTACAGAGGATGAACTAGTCTCAATGATGTTTGGAGATTCATTAGGATAAAGCAGGTGAATGAAAAAAGTCCAATAGCTAGAAAAATAATCACAAACTTTCCCAACCTAGTTGTAAAGTCCTGTGTTAAAGATGGCATGGAAGTGATATCTAAGTTCAATGCTATTATACTATTCAATGCATAGTATAAAAACTAGGGCTGTAGCTGTGTGCTCCAAACCTCTCCAGAGAATATTGTTTGAAGTATGATACCGGCATACACATTTACAAATACAGTCTCCATCACACAAACACCTTACACAATTATATCACCAATATGCTAGAAGATATATAAGAATCTGCAGTCTGGTCACAGTGAGCAAAGGAGCATTAGCAAACCAACTTTCATGTTGATACAGAATTTGATCGATTTTGGTTGGCCTTGCAGAAGCCCTGCAGACCGGAATAGAAAATCATACAGAAAGTTCTTATCTTGATTATAAAGTAATTCACAGGGAGAATACACAGTTCTCCTGTTGAAATTCTCTGGTATAGCAGAGATAGGTGCATGGTCGCAGATTTGCCACATCTAATTCTCAGAATGAATAGACCCTTCACTGCTTGTGATATGGAATAGCAGACATTCATTATGTTCCAGGGAATTGTGGTGCTCTGCCAAATTATCTACAGCCCAGATAAACTAAAGTAAAGAGGCCCAGATAAAGCATGACAGGTGTTCATGTGTTTCAGTGTTGCGGCTTACAAGTAAACGTTCCTCTGCATTTTAACTGTCTTTTGATGGTGTTCCTATTCGAGATTGGAATAAGGCCACATTCACAACATAAGTTTAAAGCACTGTATTATGCTACTTTAAACAGTCATGGCTTTGCTGAGGGGAATTCTGGGAGCTGTGGTTTGTTAAAGGTGCTGAGAGTTGCCAGGAGACCTCTGTTGCCCTCCTAGAACTACAATTCCCAGAGTTTCCTGTGAAGAAGAATTGATGGGTGAAAATTGTAACTCTGGGAGGGCAATAGGGAGTCTCCTAGCAACTCCCTTAACAAACTACAGTTCCCAGAATTCTTTGGGGGAAGCTATTTTAAGTGGTACCATAGTGCTTTAAATGCATGGTTTGAAAGAGACCTAAAACCAACAACCAGAAATATATGTGCAAAGATCTGCAGGATGCAAACATGGTTCCAAGCTTTGTTGTGTGTTTGTTTCTACCACATGCATTGTAAGTGAGAAGGGAGCAGGGAGGGTTCTTGAATTCCCACACCTCTTTGAAGTTCTACTAATCTTTAGAGGACCCAGAGTATTATCAATGCCATTTGCTCGTGGCATTGAGGCCGAAAGGGAAGGGGTGAGGGGTGGGATGTTGAGAGAAATTGCAAATCCTGCCATAAAATTGATTGCTGGGGGTGGGAACGAAGGGAAATTGAAACATTATCCACTAATGTGCTAACACAGAAGGTCAAGCTTTTTGAAGGAGCAGTCAGATTGCCAGTCTGAAAAATCAACAAAGATTTCAGCTATTTCCATTCCTTGAGGAAATTCCATTAAAATGTCAAGTGTTAATTATTGTTGGTTATGCCTAATTAAAAGAGTAATTTATTAATATGTGGATTTACTGGTGCATAGTATATAGACTTTTTTTTTTTTTTTTTGCCAGCCCATGGAACTGGACTTTGGCTTGTCCCAATAGTGAATGCTACTGGGCCATTTTATTCACTTTTGAGAATGCCCTTCAAGTCAAATTACGACCCTGGATAATTTGTCATTTATTATCCTGAAAGAGGTAATAAATACCCTAATAAGCAGCCATGCTGGCTACATTTACATGGCTCAGGACCTCAATAACTTAAGAAGAAGTGGTGTCTGGATTTGATATCCCGCTTTATCACTACCCTAAGGGGTCTCAAAGCACCTCACAATCTCCTTTCCCTTCCTCCTCCACAGCAAACACTCTGTGAGGTGAGTGAGGCTGAGAGACTTCAGAGAAGTGTGACTAGCCCAAGGTCACCCAGCAGCTGCATGTGGAGGAGCGGAGACGCGAACCCAGTTCACCAGATTACTAGTCCACTGCTCTTAACCACTACACCACACTGGCTCTCCCCATATGAACCAACCCTGACTCTGCACATGTCATCTGAAGCCCTTCTCTATGTTCCCCATCCCAGAGAGGTTCCGACTGTGGCAACATGAGAACGGGTCTTTTCTGTGGTGGCGTCCTGACTGTGGAATGCTTTCCTCAGAGAGGCCCACCTGGCGCCGTCACTACATGTCTTTAAGCACCAGGCAAAAACATTTCTCTTTAGCCAGGCCTGTGGCTACTAACTAATCTATGGCCTGTGAGAGTGAAAGGAGGAGAGGACTGATATTTTATTATTTGTCTGTCTGTCAGTATGCTTTTTATTATGTTTTTCATTACTGAAGTTCTGTAATGTGAGTGAGGAGATTGCCGTTGTCTGGACTTCCTATTGAGTTCTGGGCTGGATCTGCAGAGCTATAAAAAAACACTGTGGAAAAAACCTGTTTTAAAGCTCACAATGGAAATTATCATTGACTTTGGATTTCAGCTCTACACCGCCATCTGGTGTCACGTTGTTATAATGCATTTATAACACTATAAATAGATTAATGTAGCTGAGTCCCTCTGTGAAAACAGAGAGCTGAACTAAATGACCCTTTGCCATGCTCCAGAAGGGCTCTTCCTGTGTTCTGATGAGGGTTATTTAAGTCCCTCCAAGTGATTGTGCTTCCTTGAGAAGCCCCCACTTACTCTCTTCAATAGGGAGAGAAGCTCTGAAGGCTTATTATCCACATGCAACAGACTGATCTTTTAGATAACTGGGTCGTTCAAATATAAGCGATGGCAGGAACCAATCATATGTTTGGCTGACTTGTAAAGGGGACAGTTCATAACATACAGTGGTACCTCGGGTTAAGAACTTAATTCGTTCTGGAGGTCCATTCTTAACCTGAAACTGTTCTTAACCTGAGGTACCACTTTAGCTAATGGGGCCTCCCACTGCCGCTGCACCACCGCTGCATGATTTCTGTTCTCATCCTGAAGCAAAGTTCTTAACCCAAGGTACTATTTTTGGGTTAGAAGAAACTGTAACCTGAAGCGTCTGTAACCCGAGGTACCACTGTATAGCATACAACCAGTTTCCACATGGGGACAGCCTTGTCTCCCACCCCCCACCCCATACAATATCCACTGAGAGCTATAGAATGTCCCCAAGGCCTGTATTCCAAACACCCAGCAACAGGCTGCCCCAGGCATGGGATGACCTCCTTTCCAGATTTCTAAAATGAAAAGGGTTTTTATTTTTACAAAACAGAAGCAGCCCTGCAGCCCTTGAACACCTCGTAAAGGGATCTGCAGGAAGTAGAATGACATGTCAGTTATTCATATAGGGCAGGGGTGTCCAACAGGTCGATTGCGATCTACCTGTTGATAGTGGGGTGTACCTGATCCTCCCCCCAAGCTCAACAACACTGGCTGATTTCCCCCCCCCCAAAAAAAGGCCAACAACTTTGGCTGATCCTACCCCCCAAAAAATTATGGGATGTGGGTGGGTTAAACCACTGTGCTGCTTGGGCTTGCCGATCAAAAGGTTGGCAGTTCAAATCCCCGTGACGGGGTGAGCTCCTGTTGCTCGGTCCCAGCTCCTGCCTAGCATTTCGAAAGCACACCAGTGCAAGTTGATAAATAGGTACCGCTCCAGCTTTGCCAGAAGCAGCTTAGCCATGCTGGCCACATGACCCAGAAAAACACCAGCTCCCTTGGCCTTTAAAGCGAGGTGAGTGCCACAACCCCAGAGTCGTTCGCGACTGGACTTAACTGTCAGCGGTACCTTTACCTTTACCCCCCAAAAAGCTCAACAACTCCGGTCAATCCAATGGGTAGATCACTGCCAGTTTATTTATAGCGGGAGTAGATCGCAGTCTCTTAGAAGTTGGACACCCCTGATATAGGGGAAAGTCAAGTGCTGTACTTGGGAACCGCACTGTGCTGATGATCAAATCCACCCCAAAGCCCTGGACTGGTGGGCACAAGCAACACTCAGAGACAGAAGCAATGGACTGGGTGGGGCAGAGCCGCTACATTAGCTTCTCAGCATGTGGGCTACTGTAGGAGCAGGAGGGCGAGGCAGAGGAGCCAGACAGCAGGAAGGTCAGTGCGGTGCAAACACACTGCCAGGAGCATCAGATTGACTCCACCAATGCGCTTACATTGTGCTTGTCTCTCCCGGTAAGCAAAAACACCACACCTATTAGAATAGCAGCTACATATCACCCAGCAAGCCACTTCTGTTTGCAAACACCCAACAGGTATGGAGAGAGATGCCATCAGAGATACTACTTCCCTTTATTTAGCATCAAACCCATTATTTAGTACCAAGTCGTTGCCATTTGCATTGGTTCAGTTCATTTCTTTTGTTGCTGCGATGATACAGAGGCTGAAATTAAGTACAGAAAAGCTTTGCAATTTACAAACCCAGCAGATGACACTTAAAGGCAATAATTAAATGATCCCTAAAGGTGGGAAAAAATCCACTTGAAGTAATGAATTAAATATTTTCAAGCATATGTTTGTAATATAAGTACACATGTTCTGATTACATCGTCCTTCTGTTGACTCAATGCATTTTATATTTCTTAATTTGCTGGAATTATTCATCCATCTATCTTGCCAGCAATTTTAACCTGTATTCCTAGTACGCATCAAACTAAATTAGAAACAGTCAACTTTAGTGACTCACATTAATGGCATTTCTCTTTATAGTTTCTCTAACCTTAAAAAAAAAAGTGGGGATTAATTTATTTGTGAGCCCATAGCCATTATCTCAAGATAAACATCAGACCACAATAATCACAAAGCAAATACCAACTTATTAAAAGCGTATGTCGTTAAAAGTCAAAGACTAATATATACCTTAGTGGAAAACACTGCATACTTAAGCTGCCATTAGGCAAACATTTCTAAAACCACTTTATGTTTTGCTGTTTCATTAAATTATTAACCATATAATAAACGTAAAGCTTCATAATTTGGACCGCATGTGGTTTGCTCATACTGGAAACAGATCTCTTTCGTGCCAGATATGGAAAAAGGAAGCGCTGTAATCTATTTGCTGTGTGTGCCAACCACATGGATACCCTTGGTATGTGGAAACTGTCAAAAACCTCAAGCAGCTTTCTATAAATCCCAGCACTTTATTGTGGCATTTACAAGAAAGAACAGAGCAAACAGCTATTGCAATCGGCAAGAGAAGTCGAGAAGGGAATGCAAAGCCTCTGTGTATCTTCACACTTACAGCGGCAGTGTGGGCCACACTGACTCATCCTGCAACCTAGCATAAAACTCTTCAGAAAACACTCTAATAAATTTCCTCCAGTTACTCTCTTCATCGCAATAACCAGGCTCACTTGTCATGCTCAGTCAAACCCATGGCTTAGCATAAACAAGCAAGAATGTGGAGATCACGGTCACTTCACTTCACGGTTGCTCCACTGCTGCGCTATATTGCGTTAAGCCGTACTTTGACTGCAATGCCATCCAAACCTTTGCTCCTGGTTTAGCTCTTTTCAGACTAACCATGAGCCATAAGCAAGGTTTGTCCTTGGCTTGTGACTAGCCTGGAGAGAACTACATCAGTTTAGCACAATGCGGCACAGCAACACAACAGCTCCCCCAAACTAGTGTTTCCAGAGAACAGAGAGCAAACATACGCATGTGTGCATAGATGTAATGAAGACATGTTGAAGCAATGATTCTTCAACATCAACTTTGTTGGACTGGACATGTTGTGCGGATGCCTGATTATCGTCTTCCAAAGCAACCACTCTACTCCAAACTTAAAAATGGGAAGGGTAATGCTGGTGGTCAACAAAAGAGGTTCAAAGACTCTCTCAAGGCAAATCTTTAAAAAATGTAGTATAAACACCAACAATTGGAATAAATAAATAAAAATTAAAAATTGTCCAGTAGCACCTTAGAGACCAACTAAGTTTGTTCTGGGTATAAGCTTTTGTGTGCATGCACACTTCTTCAGATACCTTCTTCAGCACACGAAAGCTTATACCCAGAATAAACTTAGTTGGTCTCTAAGGTGCTACTGGACAATTTTGTTTTTATTTTTTATTTTGACTGCGTCAGACCAACATAGCTACCTACCAGAACCAACAATTGGGAAACACTTGCCTGTGAGCACTCCAATTGGAGAACAGCCTTTACCAAAGGTGTCTTGGGCTTTTAGGACACTCAAACTCAGGATGCAAGGGAGAAATGTGCTAAAAGGAAGGCACACTTGGCAAATCCACACTGTGATCAACTCCCGCCTGGAAACCAATGTCCCCACTGTGGAAGGACGTCTGGATCCAGAATTGGCCTCCACAGTCACTTGTGGACTCACTTTTAAAACCATGTTTATGGAAGACAATCTTACTTGGCTACGAGTGATCACCGAAGAGGAAGAAGAAGATGTAATGAATGCATTAAACACATTTGTTTTGGATATTAGTAGGATGCACTAAATCACTGAAACCGGATATTTATTGCAGTGACTAAGAAAAACATCTTAAATTCTTATAGAAAAGTGTTTTGGCTCCTGCCTTCATCAGTTGCTCAGATAAAAGTGATGCTGTTTCAAAGGTTGTAGAGCTTTGAGGATCTAATGGTCAGAAAGCCTACATTCTCTGAAGCTAAGTGATGCTGGTTTCTGTTTTGTTAGTCTCTGTAACACACACACACTTTAAGGCAAGACACCATACCTTATTCCACCGAGCACATTATTTGGAGTAGGTTCTTAACCCCCCCCCCCCCGAAAAGACCCTTAAATATCACAGAGGCCATCAAAAGACGACTCAACATTACTCTTCCAAGTTCGGCTTCAGTACCATAATCATTATTGTACCTTGCCTCTTTCCGGCTGAGGACATACATTAACACCTTTCCGTGTTCATGAAACAGTCAGTGGTTACACTTTTACTTGCCAATGTCTTTACACAAAAGACTAATCCTGGCAAAGGAAGCTTAACAGCACCTGGTCCCGCTGTGTGTGCACCTGTGTCCTACTGCGGAGACTTAATAAAAAGCACAGTGGCATAGAGATGCATTCTGAAGCACAATAACGCACCATCCCAAATAGCACAGAACACAGACACACACCCAGGTTGATGTAGACAATAGCATTGTGGCAAGCCAAGAGGCATGGAATGAAGGAAAGCCGCAATAGAGGGTCTACATTCAATGAGAGACAACACCAACTGTGGAAGTGAGGGGACTTCACTTTAGAACGTGCAGATATATGCACAAATGTACATACTCTTTTCCAACAAACACTCAAAGAACTATATTCCAGGTTATTTTTATTGAAAAAAATCTAGTTTATAAACTTTCGAAATTCTAAGATACGTAAAACAGGTAAAATACAAAACCCACACTTGTCCCTGCTGCACTGCTAAGAGTAATTTTCTGGTCTTTTATATACTTTTTCTTAATGCGCATGGCAACTGCTAAAAAATTTACATTTTTTCCCTGTAACCTGGTTATCTGCATCAGCCAATAATAATGATATACAGAATGCTGAAAAACCCTGTAAGGAGTTAGCCAAGAGAATATGAATCACCATCGTAAATCCTTATAGATTTACATCTGAAGGCAGCCCTGTTTAGGAAAGTTTTTAATGCTTAATGCTGTATTGTGTTTTTTACATTCAGTTGGGAGCCGCCCAGGGTGGCTGGGGAAACCCAGCCAGATGGGCAGGGTATAAATAACTTATTATTATTATTATTATTATTATTATTATTATTATTATTATTATTAGACTAATAATTCATGTGCCACTGATTCACCAACAAATCACCACATGGGCAGAGTCCATGTGAGAGGCAACACTCTTCAGTAAATTTCACAAATTAATTGCACAAATAATTACACAAATATTCAGCTGCCTGGTTATGCAACATAAAATCCAGACTGAGACGAGCAACTGAATTTTGTCAATCAACATCTTTGATTCTTTGGACAAGCTGTAACTAGGCCATAATGAGACCTTTCATCCCAATTTATTGCATAGAAAAGCCAAGGGTGAAAATCTGATCATGTCCTGTTTTCATCCATTTATTTGTACATGAGTTCAACATAACCAAAGGTCATAAAACATGAAATAAGGTTGCCCCAAACCAGTACTTAATAGTATATACCCAGCCATTTGCTTCCATTGAAATTGTACCAATTTCAATTCACAGGTGAGATGACAAACTAAAGACCAAACTAGATATTAGCTTAATTTGAACGAGGGTTCAAATCCTGACTCAGCCATGAAGCTCAGCGGATGACTTTGGGCCAGACACTATGTCTTATAAAGATAAAATGAGGGAGCAAAGAAATATGCTCATCTCCTTGGAGGAAAAGTGTAATATAAATGTAGGAGATTAACCTATTTTTTTTGGCCTGTGTGTAAGATCGGGATGACTTAATAGTGACGTATCATCACTTTGTGAGAACAGTGCCCTCAGTAATTTTCCAGAATCACCAAACCATCCCCTTCTCATTTCTCCTATTCGGTTACGTATATAGGCTGCAATAATTTGATAGCATGAGGAATAAGGCGCACTTGCTATGGATCAAACAACATTCATATGAACTATGAAAATTCATTTGCTCCACATAACAAAATTAATCAGTCCTCTAGACTGACAAGAGCGTCCTGATCCTAAGGACATGGGGGGAAAGATTTGAAGTGCCTGACTTCAAACACTTTGAAGTGCATCTGAAAAGACTGTAAGTAGATTTGCTGACCATCGTTTCCACTGCTATCTCTAAGAGCTCAGTTGTGGTAGCTTGTTGGCTAAATCTTGATTCTAGAATGTAAGTGGCTTTAATCGGAACACGCATTAACAGCATTGCGGTATTTCTTCTGAAAATCAAGATGTTCCACATCTTGCCACTTGAAAAATAAAATGAAGACCGGAACATTCGCTCAGTACGTCCGAATGATACGGCTTTTGATATAGTCAGTTAGGTAGCACATATAGAACTAGGCATCTCTGTTGTAAAGGAATCTGTAAGAGGAGAATGTAGAGGGTAACCTTCCAAACCTACAATTGTATGATTCTATTATTCTACTTGCAGGAAGCATGCTTCACCTGCCCCTGCCAAAAAGAACAGTAAATTAAGGCATATACCCGCCCGTATTTTTCGCTCTATAAGACGCACCAGACCACCAGACAACAAGACGTACCTAGTTTTTAGAAGAGGAAAACAAGAAGAAGAAAAAATTCTGAATCTCAGAAGCCAGAACAGCAAGAGGGATCGCTGCACAGTGAAAGCAGCAATCCCCCTTGCTGTTCTGGCTTCTGGGATAGCTGCACAGCCTGCATTTGCTCCATAAGACACACACACATTTCCCCTTACTTCTTAGGAGGGAAAAAGTGAGTCTTATAGAGGAAAAAATATGGTACCTTACCTCCTGCACCCTGAGAACACTATTTTTTTTTTTAAAAAAAAGAAATCACACACTGACAAAACAGCCTCCATGCTGCCATACTTTGTCCTGACCTATCAACTTGGACATTGGGCAGGACTGTGTCTTGGCAGAAATTCAACAGGTGCAGCTTTCTCTCACACTCGTTAATGCATATACTGTATAGAGAATTTCTGCCTGAGACATCTGTAAAAGCCACAGTGCTCCCCAAAACAAGAGACAGCAACAAGGATGCTGAATGTCCTGCTAGAAATTCAGTGGTGCAACAGCTTCCTCAGTCATTGTGCATAGCTTCCTAGGATCTGCACAGTGTTTATTTCCATATAATCACTAGGATACACTCCAAGCAGCTCGTGGTGTCTACAGTGAACCCTGCTCTTTTCTGATGAATGCTCTACTTCTGAATTTCTTAGCATGAAAGTTAATATCTCATAGATATGTACTAATCTTACTGAATTTACATTTCTCAATACCCATCATTCTAATTATCATCCTCCTAGTTTCGTTCAATTTCAGAACTATATTTTCTCTCTCTCCTTTTAAGGCATTAAATCTGGTTTATGCATGTCATCAATCCATCACCCTGTTTCAAAATGATACATCAGTTTTCTCATATCCTTGCTTCCCGCTCCCCAATCTGATCAGCGATACCACAGAGACATTCCCACTGCTTTCCATTTCAGTTAATCGGGTCCTCCCTTAAAGAGGGCATGTGTTGGGGTGAGACCTGGCAACCAAATGCTGTGCTGTGGGTGGGTAAGATTGGACAGCCACAACACTCAATTGGTAGGTCCCTTGATGCAGGGTTTAATCAGGCCAATGGGACGCAAGCTAAACAGATCAAGGGACCTATATATACCTATGCACGTGACCCAGAGCTTCCTCTTTCAGTGCATGTATCAGAACACCCACCCACCTCTCCCTACTTTTAGGGCTTGCTATGCCGTCGTGTGTTGTCTGTCATTGGGACAGGGGCACGGCAGGAATTTTCCCCACTTGGCTGATTGGCTGGGGCCATTTGGGTTTCGCCTGTCACGTAGCAAACCGTCACAACTTGTAAGGTTGTGAATAGGCTCTGGTTCAGGTGATAGGGATGGGAGAACTCTCTCGCCATCCCTATGTAAAGGAATCCAGGGACTCAATGGTTTGGTCAACCCTGAGAGGGGTTGTACCTGTGCCTGAGTCCAGGGGAGCATCTGGGGAGAGAACAGAGTCTGTTCCCAGACTTTTCACCTGCCTCAGGTATTCACCCTAGGCTGACCTATGCTGGTGCCCTGGGTCAGCGCTATCTGCAATGGTGCAGGGAGCTAGTCGAACCAGAGCCTATGCAACAACTCACTTGCTGTAATCAATAAAGTTGTGGCCTAAATTCTGCCAAAAACCAAACCAAAATTTGAGTCTTGTCTGAATTTATTTAAGGGGGAGGTTTAAAGGTCTGGACAGGCAACTGGTGTCTGTGGGAACACAGACCTGTATTCTTGCTTTTTATGGAGCTGTTTTTCTTACTAAGCACAGTTTACAAAATAAACAGACCTTTCCCAAGAGGAGGGACTTCAGGTATTGCAGAGAGTTTCATAAAGGCACCCATTAACGCACAAACCCAAAAAATAAAATTCTAAGGATTGCACAAACAAATCCATTGGCTCACCATAAGGTATTATGACTTAGAATGCCTTCATAGGACATTTGGTTATTGCATCTAACCATAAAAGCTATTTCCCAATTGTGCCCACATTCCATCAATCTAGCATACAGAACGATGCCCGGATTGTCGCACTCTTGATGGTAGGGTGGGGAATAAGGGAATGTTTCCAAATACAAATCTGAATACTAGCCTGCCCCATAACATCTTGGGCTTCTAGTGAAGTATGCCTTACTCAATGGACACCACTCATTTCCATGAACAAAAGTAATTTATACCAGTCCTACTAAAGGGCACTTTGCTACTCATAAGATATCACAACATCACAAACCCCTGTAACAGCAAGCTTCAATGCTCAAATGCCATTGAGAGAAGGAGGGTCACCCAGTGCTGGATTTACGTATAAGCTAAACAAGCTACAGCTTACCCCCCCCAAAAAAAAAATTAAAGGAAAAAAACTAGATGTACATTTCCAAAATATAAGATAAAAAACAAAATAAAACCTACGTACAGCAACAGTGTTTTGTGTTATGTAGGCTCCTATGATGTAGGTAATGGACCCCGCCTGCTAGCCTGCTCCCTAAAATATCTCTCTCGCTGCGAGAAGTGAGGTTAAAGGGAACCAGCTAGAGGGCCTCGGTAGTGGCGCCTGCCCTGTGGAACGCCCTCCCAGCAGATGTCAAGGCAATAAACAACTACAGTCATACCTCATGTTACGTTTGCTTCAGGTTGAGCATTTTCAGGTTGCGTCCTGTGGCGACCCAGAAGTACCGGAAAGGGTTAGGTACTTCCGGGTTTCACTGCTCGCGCGTGCACAAGCACGCAAAATGACGTCACGCACATGTGCAGAAGCGGCAAATCGTGACCTGCAGGCGCGGGTTGCGTTCTGCTCATGTTGCGAACGGGCCTCCAGAACGGATCCCGTTCGCAACCAGAGGTACCACTGTATTTTACTTTTAAAAGACAACGGAGGCGGCCCTGTTTAAGGAAGTTTTTAATGTCTGATGCTGTATTGTTTTTAATATTCAGTTGGAAGCTGCCCAGAGTGGCTGGGGGAACCCAGCCAGATGGGTGGGGTATAAATAATAAATTAGTAGTAGTAGTAGTAGTAGTAGTAGTAATAGTAGTAGTAGTAGTATTGTGCTTTTATATTGTAAACTGCCCTGAGATTCTTGAATGAAGGATGGTATAGAAATAAATCATCATCATCACCATCATCATCATCATCATCCCTCTGCCTGGATCTAGAATTTCAAGCAACATGACGATCTCCACTTTGGTAAGATTTGGCACTGATATGTGGCAGTGGGCTCCAACGACAGCATAAATGTGCGAATGCAATCACCGTTTCTAACAGGTGCTGCGGAACGAAGTGAGAGCAGGTAAATCATTCCAACATCCTGTTGTCTATAATAAACTAAACAAGCATGCCATTACTGAAACGGGCCCAGGAAAATTTGCAAAAATTATCACCCCGCACCGGAAAAATGACAATCCAATCTCCTTTTTTTTCAAAGGCTATGTAGTGTATTGCAGCTGGGGAAGCTACATTACTTGAGTTGGTCGTTCCAGGAAGGGGGGCAAAAAAGGAAACAGAGTGGGGAATCCATATGTACTCAGCTGAAAATGCCATCAAAAATATTGGCCATTGTGCAACAGCTCACAAGAGTGAGCTGTGACAGTTAGTCAGAAATGAACATCCATGTACGTAACTCCGTCTAACGCAGAAATTCAGCCCTGCCATCCTGTGGCTATTGGCCTGTTAATCAGAAAAGCAGGATGCCAGAACTGATAGAGCAAAAATAAGTACACAGATCAGCCAGACAGAAAATGAAGCAAGGCAAACAAATCATTTATGTTACTGAAATCGTTGTTACATTGTGACACATTGGTTTAGTACTGGAGCAAGATCACTTCAAGTACAGCTTTCTGCCCCTTGCATACCAAAAAGGTATATGATGCTTCTAAAGTGAAGTTCTAGCCCCATGTAGTTCACTTGACGAGATTCCAGCCAAAGGCTATGAGCTGTCCAGGTTCAAACAATGCATCTCTAGACTATGACAACCAGAAGTTTAAAAAAGAGTGGGAATCGTTTTAGAAGACATCTGAAGGCAGCCCTGTTTAGGGAAGCTTTTAATATTTGACTCACTATTGTATTTTAATATTTTGTTGGAAGCCACCCAGAGTGGCTGGGGAAGCCCAGCCAGATGGGCAGGGTATAAATAATACATTTATTATTATTATTATTATTATTATTATTATTATTATTATTATTTGCAAAAATACAGTAAACAAGTTGATACATTAGCAGGATTTTGAGTAAACCCTTGCAACTAGCAGAAAATTAGATGAAATTAAAGGAAATAATAATTGGAAAAGTGTAAGTATAGAAATTTGACCAAACTGCGGGAGGCAGTGGAAGACAGAGGTGCCTGGCGCGCTCTGGTCCATGGGGTCACAAAGAGTCGGACACGACTAAACGACTAAACAACAGCAACAACAAAAGTATGGAAATGCAGCAGAACTTTGTTTATACTGTATAAGGAACCAGAAGAAGGTATGGAGGGAAGTCTAGAGATTCAAAGAATCAACAAAGAGAAGATTTGTGAAACTGTATATGTATAAATCTATATCTGGTAGAAATGTGAGTTAAATTTTGTTTTTAATTGTGAAAACGAAATTGTGGAAAATTAATAAAAATTTATTCACAAAACAAACAAACAAACAACACATCTCTAAGCAGTTGAATTCATTGGGGCTTGCTTGGCATCAATCCCTTGTGAGATGAACATAGGAAACTGTTGAATATTGCAGACGCAATATTGCGTACGCAGACTATCTGGAAGCATTTCTTTGTAAGCTGGTAGGATGATCAGGAACAAATGCTGTGGTCTAAACCACTGAGCCTAGGGCATGCCGATTGGAAGGTTGGCGGTCCGAATCCCCGCGATGGGGTGAGCTCCCATTGCTCAGTCCCTGCTCCTGCCAACCTAGCAGTCCGAAAGCACATCAAAGTGCAAGTAGATAAATAGGTACCGCTCTGGCGGGAAGGTAAACAGCGTTTCTGTGCACTGCTCTGGTTCGCCAGAAGCGGCTTAGTCATGCTGGCCACATGATCCAGAAGCTGTATGCTGGCTCCCTCGGCCAATAAAGCGAGATGAGTGCCGCAACCCCAGAGTCGTCCACGACTGGCTCTTATGCTCAGGGGTCCCTTTACCTTTACCTTTAGTAACCTGGTTTCTTAGAGATTTATTATGTACAACAGCAGATGTCAGGGAACTGCCATCGAAAGGACGGGAGGCAGAAGGGCTTACTCAGGAGGAGAGAGACTTAACAGCGGACGAGGGAACCAGCAGAGGGAGAGGGGGAGTTCCGCGGGAAAGTGAGTCGGAGGGATGGCTCAGGGACACTTCCAGCGAAAACAGTGGGGAGGTCTCAAGACCTCCTATAGGGACACCCACTCCTCGCCAGAAACTGTCACGTAGGGAGTCCAGAAGACGTGTTTCCGTTAAGGAGCTGTTATGTTGGAAAAGATTCCGGAAGAGCCCACTTTCGGATTCTGCTAGCGATTGACAGAGCCATGCTTGAGGGGGCTCCGTCAGAGGCAGAGGTTTGGGGACTCAGCCAAACTCTGAGGGACGAGGATTTTACGCACAAGCTGCTCACCATCCCATCACAGCAGACTCACAAGTTACTATTTACAAGTTACAGATATGGATTTTAACTCTCAACAAATGTTGAGATATGGATTTTAACTCTCAACAAATGTCAACTCACTCCAAGACTCTCCTACACAGAGGAGGAGGAGGAGGAGGAGGAGTTTGGATTTGATATCCCGCTTTATCACTACCCGAAGGAGTCTCAAAGCGGCTAACATTCTCCTTTCCCTTCCTCCCCCACAACAAACACTCTGTGAGGTGAGTGGGGCTGAGAGACTTCAGAAAAGTGTGACTAGCCCAAGGTCACCCAGCAGCTGCATGTGGAGGAGTGGTGACGCGAACCTGGTTCCCCAGATTACGAATCTACCGCTCTTAACCACTACACCACACCACCATATGGGCCATTCTGCCTATATGGGTGACTTCATCTAATACAGTGGATGCTCGGATTGCGAACGTGATCCGTGAAGAAGGCAAGTTCACAACCTGCAGCATTCGCAACCCGCAGCGTTGTGTCTGCGCATGCACGAGCGCTGAAACCCAGAAGTAACCTGTTCTAGTACTTCTGGGTTTGGTGCAGTGCGCAACCCAAAAACATGCAACCTGAAGTGTCTGTGACCTGAGGTATAACTGTAGCAGAGCTGTATCCAATGCTCCCATATCTCCAGGCAAAAACTCCCCTTGCTTAGTCTCCCTGGCCTTTGGCCAACTTACTAATTGCTCACTCTGCAAAGCTGCACAGAAGCACGTTGGCAATGTCCCAGCAGAAACTGCCTTGAACTGAGTCAAACAATTGGTCCACGTAGCTCAGTATTGCCTTCACTGACTGACAGAAGCTCTGAGGTTCCTCATGCAAGGCAGATGCTCTTCTACTAAGCTACAGACCTTAAAACTTGATTAAAAAATGAAGTGCCTCCGCACATCAAACAAAGAATAAAAAAAACTTTGTGGGGTGGGGTAGTGTTCCGGTGGGTTCCTGCCTATGGATTAATTCCAGTGGAAGAAACAAATTTGATGGTCCACATTTGTCCTAGTAAATTAAACTGATTGCAACATCCGTCTCTAAAGTAAATTTCAAACAGCCTAGAGGTCAGTGAGGCCTATATATATATATATCTATTTTTTTAATGAATATTAATTCTGACTTCCAATTTGTGTTCTTTCCTAATTAGGTTTTGTTTTCCAAAAGTGAAGGAAGTGGAGTGGACAGATTAGAGTATTAAGATTTGCTCAGAAGTGCCTACAACCTTACCACAAATAACTTCCATGTACGCAAGCGGCGAGAGTTGCCCATTCGCAGCAAAATGTTCTAAGACGGCTTCGACCAATTTGGACCAACAGATTGTCATCCATGGTACAATGCGTATTCTGTTTAATTGAGTACATTTTCTAATGTGCTGCAGAGTTCAGATTTTAAGGCTTGCCCGTTCTCTCTAAATGGCACACTGCCTGTCCCTGGCCTTGTTTTTGATGCCACCACTGGGGACCATCCAGTCGGTTGTGGGAAACTCTCCCTACCGAAGTGTCCTGGTCTCCATCATCAGTAACTTTTGGGAGGAATTGGAAAAAGTTTCTGTTTACCCGGGCATTTGATGGCTGAAGAATACTGTTCCTGGCAACCCCGAGATCATTAGAATATGTTGATATGCATGGATTAAGTATGTAAAGTATAAATGAGAATAATAATTAGAAAGGGTTACAGTGGTACCTCGGGTTACAGACACTTCAGGTTACAGACTCCACTAACCCAGAAATAGTACCTCGGGTTAAGAACTTTGCTTCAGGACAAGAACAGTAATTGTGCAGCGGCGGCACGGCAGCAGCAGGAGGCCCCATTAGCTAAAGTGGTGCTTCAGGTTAAGAACAGTTTCAGGTTAAGAACGGACCTCCAGAACGAATTAAGTTCTTAACCTGAGGTACCACTGTATAAGAGATGCATTATCCAAAGAATGCAATGATAATATTCAAATTTGAACCAAAGGAAGTAGAGTAGTGGTGGAGGGAAGTCACGGGGGTATGCAGGGTTTGTGTTTGTAGTATAGGGGGGTATATGTATTTTTTCTTTTTGTATCATTATATGTTAGTTTATTTTATTTTCATTTTTTGTATCATTTATTAATAATAAATAATTTTTTTTAAAAAAAGAAAGAAAAATTTAACTGTAATGGCTTTCAGGTGTATTTGATTGTGAGCTGTCAGTTTGTTCACCACTCTGGGCTCCTTAAGGAGGAAAGATGGAGCATAAATTCAATAAATAATAATAATTAATTAATAGTGCCTGGCTGGAATGTCAACTCTGTAAAAAATGAGTCACTTCTGGGCTGGGCAGTATATTGATATATCATCCAAAACAGGTTTGAAGTCCATATCTTGATATCAGTTTCATAATTTTCGACCTGGCAGTATGTTATGAATCATGGTGGGTGCCATGCAAAAATTACAAAAACCGTGAAACCAGCCAATACCTCTACATAGCACCATCCTTATTTCAAATATTGTGATACAGTGTATCAGTATATCACAATGTTCAGCTGGTGATAAATTATGATGTTGAAAATCAGCTATCACCCATCCCTGGTCACCTCTGTTGCTCCACCCACTTCTGTTTCTGACTCCACCCACTCCTAGTACACAGCCCTCAGAAGGGGAATGCAGCCTTTGGGCTGGAAAAGATTTCTTGCTTCTGAATTAAATGAAGAACTTGTGAAAAGCAACGAAGGAGCATGTGTACACTAGAATCCTCACAAAGAGGTTTAGCTCCTTTATTTCAAATTTCTTGGCGTAATGAAATTTTAACATAGAAAACTGCACTTCCTTCGTCAAAAGTTCTGATGTTGTAGAAGACTTAGCAGCACAGAAGAGGCAGTCACTTAATTAGGACCCAGCTCCTACTGCAATTTAATCATGTGGATATGAAGTGATGATAGGTTCAAAATGCAGGGTCAGCGCATTACAGGAGCTAAAGCAGTGGCTGGTATATTTATGAACCACAAAAGGAAACACCTGCATGTGAGCCAGAATGCAGGACTTTCTTTGTGTGGGTTAATGACAAGTTGTACTAAATTTATCCACCCTAGTATTTACTCATCACGTATTTCATAGCGGCTGTTGAGCTTACATAGTGAGGAGAGCACAAATACAGTTTGCTGGGAATAATATGCATTAGAGTTTTCTTCTCCACTGGGCTAACAAAAGAATTTTAGAATTTTAGGGAAATTAGGCTCCCCTCCTAATCACACTGTCCCTATTAGAAAGCTCTAGGTGTGCGCCTTAATGTGCATATAAAACTGAAACACCAAAGAACTGCTGCCAGTCTGTAATGACAATACTGAGGAGGAGGAGGAGGAGAAGGAGGAGGAGGAGGAGGAGGAGGAGAAGAAGAAGAGGAGTTTGGATTTGATATCCCGCTTTATCACTACCCGAAGGAGTCTCAAAGCGGCTAACATTCTCCTTTCCCTTCCTCCCCCACAACAAACACTCTGTGAGGTGAGTGAGGCTGAGAGACTTCAGAGAAGTGTGACTAGTCCAAGGTCACCCAGCAGCTGCATGTGGAGGAGTGGGGACGCGAACCCGGTTCACCAGATTACGAGTCTATCGCTCTTAACCACTACACAACAAGATGGGCCATGGTCTGGCAGCTTCCTATGGTTATTCTAAGCTCTTTAGCAAAGTTCACAATAATAAATAATAATAATAATAATAATAATAATAATAATAATAATAATAATAA
>JAXCMG010000071.1:2216302-2238129 GCA_034642415.1 Podarcis siculus | reverse complement strand
AATAATAATAATAATAATAATAATAATAATAATAATAATAATAATAATTATAATTTATTATTTATATCCTGCTCATCTGGTTGGGTTTCCCCAGCCACTCTGGGTGGCTCCCAACAGAATATTAAAAACACAATAAAACATCAAACATTTAAAACTTCCCTAAACAGGACTGCCTTCAGATATCTTCTAAAAGTCAGTTATTTATTTCCTTAACATCTCATGGGAGGGCGTTCCACAGGGAGGGTGCACTACCGAGAAGACCCTCTGCCTGGTTCCCTGTAACCTCACTTCTCTTAGGGAGGGAACCGCCAGAAGGCCCTCAGTGCTGGGTCTCAGTGTCTGGGCTGAACTATGGGGGTATACTGGGCCAGGGCCAAGGCTGTTTAGGGCTTTAAAGGTCAGCACCAACACTTTGAATTGTGCTAGTAAATGTACAGGGAGCCAATGCAGGTCTTTCAGGACCGGTGTTGCATGGTCTCGGCGCCCACTCCCAGTCACAAGTCTGGCTGCCGCATTCTGGATTAGTTGTAGTTTCTGGGTCACCTTCAAAGGTAGCCCCATGTAGAACACACTGCAGTAATCCAAGCGGGAGATAACCAGAGCCTGCACCACCCTGGCAAGACTGAGGGCTGGTAGGGTCACAGCTTGCGTACCAGATGGAGCTGGTAGACAGCTGCCCTGGACACAGAATTGACCTGCAAACATAAGTCATCATGGCCAATCATGGTACTTGTGGTCCAGCAACATCTGGAGGGTCATAGGCTCCCCATCCCCAGTGTAGACAATTACTGAATTAGATAGACCACTGGTCTTGCTCTATATAAACAGCTTCCTGTGTGTACCTTTTGCACACCCCTGGTGCATTGTAGTAGGCAAGGAAGAGCTGCTTTCAGAAAGAAATGTGCACACTCCATTGCTGCCTTCATGTAAGGGTAAACAGACCTTTCCTGTTGATTGGTTAGTTTTGGCTGAAGAAATTGCTAGACTGAAGGCCACCAACTCCACTTGGCTGGTTGTGAATGAGCAAAACGGGTAGTTTGCATCCCAGATCAGAGTGATGTTGCTTTCTAAAAGGTCAGCATCAGTGTTATTTCCTGGGCAATTTTAAATATGGCACGTCAAGTTTTGTGATAGTCACTGAGCAATTTTAAAATTGCATGCAATGAATGGAATTAAATTAGCAGTGTCATTTTCATTCCTCCGAAACGTATGACAGCCAGAGACTTGAGTGCATGCTTTTGGCGTGGGGCTTTCCTTGCAAACATCACAAAGTGATTTCCATTCAAGATTGGTTTTTGTTTTTTTTCTGGGATCCTGGGTAGCCTAACCCAGAGATCAGGACTGCCAGAGTTTGTCTGTGTTCCCTCCTAAGGTATTTGGGTCAAATTACGCTGCTTAAAAGTTGGATGGAATTCAGCAATGTGAAATTTAAACATTCCGGCTCAATTCATTTTGGAATTACGGAGAATATCTGCACTTAAAACAGTCTGAAACACTTCACAAGAATCTCTGTTGAGATGCTGTCATGCAAAGGGCTGTGAAGCGGCCGTTGTTTGGTGATGGAGCAGACATTTCGCCTGCGAAAGGTGCTTTGCAGAGCTGGAAAAGACGCTTCCTAGCCACTTCCAGTAGATGGAGCAATCACTGGACTCAGTACAAGGGAGTGTTTGGTGGGTGCATCTGGTGGGTGTGTCCAGTGGATGCCCCTATAGCAAAAAAC
The DNA here is from genome assembly GCA_034642415.1 of Podarcis siculus. NCBI lineage: Eukaryota > Metazoa > Chordata > Lepidosauria > Squamata > Lacertidae > Podarcis > Podarcis siculus. The sequence goes on along the minus strand of JAXCMG010000071.1, from coordinate 2,236,409 downwards.
AGAGTTCTCAAGAGATGCTTCTTTCATCACTTAGCACAGAAAAGCTTACATGACGAACAGGCTTTAAAACAGCCTGATTGTTTTTTCCACACCTCCCTCCTTCCCTTTCTCTCTCTCTCTCCAGCTCGCTCTGCTTTCAGTTAAGAGTCTGCTGGGAAGGCAAATATATCTTATCTGAACTAAACCACTTGAAGGAGAATATAATTCAATGGCTTGCATACAATTTCCCTTCCGTTTCAGTCCCAGAGGGAAAGTCAAGTCAGTATTTGATTTGGAAAAGTTTGAGAGGCACAATAAGAAGAAAGACTATAAATATAGACTCAGGGAGAAAGGAGATATGTTTCCCAGCAAAGAAAAGATCCTTGATTTTGAGACAGCAGGTGCTTTCATTGTCCGGGGGTGGGGGGTGGGATGAGCTTAAGCAATTGGCACTTAGAGGAGTTTTTCATCTCCCAGTCTTGGCATTTCTTCTTGTGATCAATTGCAAAGTTTCTATTTGCATCTTCTCCCTTTCTTTAGCTTTTTATTTTGCATTGAGAGGCAGGAGCCGATTAGGCAACTTAAATGGTTTAGGAATTAACTTCTTAAGAATTAAGTTCTTAAGATTTAACTCCCTAAGACCACACAAATTTAGAGTCTCTCTGCTTTGACATCCCCCCGATAACTCCCTGAAACACAAACCATTTCATCATTATACAAAGATGCACTCATCACCATCACTATATATTCATAGTTAGGAATCTAAAAGAAAGAAAGAAAGAAAGAAAGAAAGAAAGAAAGACCAGGCATGTAATTCTTTCCCAAATCTCACTTGAGATATTTCATTCAGAATCTCCTTCTTATTAGCAAAAAATAACAGAGAGCCAGGCCAATGAGTTCTACGGCTATCCCATCCTTGTTTCAGCCAAGCTCTAGACACTGGGTCATTAAATAATGAGAAGTGCAGAGTCAACAGACCCTTTCACTCCATCAGAAGTCACAAATTCTCTTTTAATCTGCCACCAGCATGCATATACCTTTGGCATGGAACTCCGTTAGATTTCTTACTAGACTATTAAAAAAATTGCAAGCCCAGCAGAGGCTCAGATGCTCCCAAATGATAGATAAATTATCCCATGCTGAGTTGTTTTCAGTTGCAAATGCATCCAGCAAATTATATTTTTTTTAAAGAAGTGCTTTAATTTCTTTTAGAGTCTGATTTGAAATTTGGTTTTTATTGCCCTGTGGATTTCATCTCCTACATAAGAAAAAAAATTCTGCTAAGCTTTCTTGGGGAGCTGCCATCAACTCAATGGAAGTGCAAACATCTTGTTCAATCGCTGGCACTGCTAGCAAAGGAAAAAAGAGCCCAGGGTTTGGGGAGTCTCTACCAGTCAGGAGGCAATACTGGGATAGGTGAACCAATGAACAGTTATCAGAGGGTAACTTCTAACTTAGAGTTAAAAAGTAAAGGTATCTTGGGGAGCAGCTGAACATGGATTTTGCCTCCATTTGATGGTCATTTATTGGCTTATATGATAAGCCAATCACAGGGATGGCAAGTCCCAATGAAATGTTGTTTTATTTGGTATACAGAACATGTGTTCTGTATTCTTCCCATATCAAGCCAGTTTCATTGTCTCATGAAAATGCAGTTTATTTCATCAGGTAACAGCTGTGAACCTGTTGTTGCTGTCATCTTATACACAGTTTTCATCATCTTCTTTATTTATTATTATTATTAATAATAATAATAATAATAATAATAATAATAATAACAACAACAACAATTTATTTCTACCCCGTGCATCTGGCTGGGTTTCCCCAGCCACTCTGGACAGGTTAAAAATACATTAAAACACCAGTCATTAAAAACATCCCTATTTTACTTTGTATTTCTCTCTGGATTGTTATTTTGACTTCATAATAAAGTCTTGAAAATTTTAAAAAGCAAGGAGGGTTACCAGAGCATGCATTAAAGCAGTCAAATTTCAGTGTTCAAGAAGGGGCATGTTTCATGTACTAATTGAAGTTGGTAGGCCATGTTTCTGGTCACTGGCTCATCCTAGGAATTTGGGAGGAATCCTGGACCCAGAAGCACTTCCCAATGATAACTGTGTTTCTTCTGACATACTGTGGTGACCACATGTAGATCGATATCCACTACATCACCAGAATTGACATTGCCCACCATGCATAACTCCCTCTGATCGCCATTGAGTTTCAACTTATACATCCTCAGCTAGTCCACTAGAGACTTCAAACACAAAACCACCATGCCTGAGCCGGATAACATGGAGGGGAAAGATCTAGGTGTCTCATTCCAAAGCTCCGGATGATTTCCTCCAGCAGTTCATGTGATGCTGAAATGCATTAGAAACAGAATAGACCCTAGGGGCCACAGAAGAGAACTTCTCCTGGGAACAACTGTTGTTGCTGATATGGTTTTTATGATGCTGTTTTCCTGCTGTTGTTTGTTTTATTTTATTGCTAGGAGCATTTAATTGTGCTGTGATTTATATATTTTTATTTGCAAGCTGCCTCGAGTTTGATTTCATAACAGAAAGGTATAAATGTTCAACAAACTAAATAAAACCGTTCTCCAGCAGCATCTTTCAAAACTTCCCAGTGAGAGACTTTAACCACTGGAAAACACAGTGCCAGCGACCCCACAACCTTACTCTTCAGTCAACGGACAATGATCTACACCAGGGTTGTGGAATCCTTTCTCAGCCCGAAGGTTGCAATCCCTTATATGACAGCCTCTCTCAAAACTTCTGGTCCCCAGATGTTGCTGGACTACAACTCCCATCATCCCTGACCACTGGTCCTGCTAGCTAAGAATGATGGGCATTGTATTCCAGCAACATCTGAGAACCCAAGGTTGAGAAGGCTGCCTTATGCTCAACCTTCCAGGGACCACCTACTAGTGACATAGGCAGAAGCAGGCAAAAGTGTACAGTAGACTTGTTCTACCCCTCTTCATCCTCCATCCAACCAAGCAAATAACACTATAAGAGTTTAAGGACACATTCCAACCAACAAGGGTGCAGAACAGAGCTGGTGAAGAGTGTGGTTTGGGAGAGTCCCAAGGACCACATAAAGAGGCTCTGAGGGGTCTGAGGTTTCCAACCCACAATATAAAAAGCTACTAAAGGGTTCAGGATTCCTTTTGCTCCTGGCAGGAGATCAAATACCTTCCTTCTGGTTTCAAAGGGATCCATTTTGTCTGGTAAAGGTAAAGGACCCCTGAATAGTTAAGTCCAGTCAAAGGTGACTATGGGGTTGCGGTGCTCATCTCACTTTCAGGCCAAGGGAGCCGGTGTTTGTCCACAGACAGCTTTTTAGGTCGTGTGGCCAGCATGACTAAACTGCTTCTGGTGCAACGGGACACTGTGACAGAACTGTTTACCTTCCTGCTACAGCAGTACCTATTTATCTACTTGCACTGGTGCGCTTTTGAACTGCTAGGTTGGCAGGAGCTGGGACAGAACAATGGGAGCTCACTCTGTTGTGGGGATTCAAACCGCCAACCTTCAGATCGGCAAGCCCAAGATGCTCAGTGGTTTAGACCACAGCACCACCTGTGTCCCTGTCTGTTAGGATAGCTTAAACAGAGCCAGGGCTCATGGTCTCTCTCTGCAAATGAATAGATAAGACAATGATCCCTACCTACCGTGCAGCTAGCATGGGACCTATTCGGACTGTAAACACTCTACATGTCTCCAGCTCCACTCTCGTCAAGCATCATAGGAAGCTACCTTATACTGAGTCAGATCCTTGGTCCATCTACGGTAGCTCAATAGTGATTTTCCAGGGTTTCAGGGAGGGGACATTCCCATCTCCACCTGGAGATGGCAGGGAATGAACCTGGGACCTCCTGCACGCAAGGCAGATGCTCTGCTGTTAAGCCACCATCCTATTGCCTAGCTGTGAGAATGCTAAGAAAACATGGTGGACACAAAGTACAGTGGTACCTCTGGTTACATACTTAATTTGTTCCGGAGGTCCGTTCTTAACCTGAAAATGCTCTTAACCTGAGACACCACTTTAGCTAATGGGGCCTCCTGCTGCTGCTGCGCTGCCGCCGCACGATTTCTGTTCTCATCCTGAAGCAAAGTTCTTAACCGTACTATTTCTGGGTTAGTGGAGTCTGTAACCTGAAGCTTTTGTAACTTGAAGTGTATGTAACCCGAGGTACCACTGTACTGTAAATCCCACTCTAAAATCCAAAAAAAGAAGTTGTTGTCTAATGTCCCCGTTTATTCATCAAGCATAGGAAAATGGTCTGTCTTTATGTGCACCTGAAATTGTTCTTTCAAGACTACCCTTTTGAGCAACCAGCCTTGCCTCTTTCCACCCAGGTCTAGAATTCATCTGACTTTTCATCCCCAGAATCTCCAGATTTTCCTGATGCCTCCATTCCCTTCCCCCAAGTTTTTCAACTTCTCTTTTCCTAAATCCCCTAAAATTTCGGTGTCTTCTTTGCACCCTTGAATTATGCCTTATCTGCTTCCCGGGCCGAACCAAAAGCAAGGGGTGGTAACAGCAGTGGTGTAGTGTGGGTTGCCAGTGCCCAAGGCTGCATGGAGCGGGGGGGGGAGGGAAACGGACAGAGGACGCATGCTCACTCAACTGCATAACAGTGTCCACATCACCCAAGAGATTGCAGCCACAGAGATATGAAAAGGAGAGTCATTGTTTTGTCTGGAGAGGTCACTTCCTGGTTTGCTTGAAACCATTTTCAATGCAGCTCAGTGACAGAAGTGTGCAGATGTATTGAGGCAGCACTGGGTGTTGAATTTTTCAGCTCCCTAGCAATTATGCACCCGGGGCAACCATCCCTGTGCCCCCCTCATGGGTAACAGTGCCCTTTTCCTCTTTCCCCTAAATCTATTTCCTGCTTTCTCTAAATCCCACTGCAATTTCTCCCTCCCTCCACCTCTTCACCATGCAGACATGCCACCTTTCCTTCTGCTACCTCTTTCTTTCTTTCTTTCTTTCTTTCTTTCTTTCTTTCTTTCTCTCTCTCTCTCTCTCTCTCTCTCTCTCTCTCTCTGGGAAGCCATTCACAGTTATCCGTTTACCTCCAACCTTGCTATATGTTTGTCAATAAACTTCTTTTTCCATAATGCACCATCTTCATGGGTCTTTCAAGACTCTACTACCCATACTTAACCATCTGGACACTGTCCATGCTTGACTTCTATGCATTTTGTTTAGAGTGCTGGTTTTGGTCACCTCTACCAGACTGACAGAAGCCTGTCCATGGTGGAAGATTGTTAGGAGTCATAGTGGAAAGCAGTTAGCAAAATTAATTCCTCCAAAAATTAGTGTTTCAGAATACCTCATTCCCTGATCAAGCAACTTGTAGACTAAATACTAAATACCACTCTTAATGCTTAAGTTGCATATGGACAACCACTTTATGATACAAAGCTTCTTGGATTTGCTAGGGTACTAATAGAAAGGCATCTATCAGAAAGGGTGAGAAAGAGCTTTAATGTTTTTTTAAAAAAATTAGAGAGTTAAAAATAACCGGCTTATTTAGAGATGCACATACCAGTTGACTGAGTTCGCAGTTATATGTGGAATAGTAATATAATTGAGAAAAGAAATCCCCTTTTTTAAAAAAAAAAAGAAGGCTGAATATTTCAGTGATTAACTCTGAAATTCAAGTGATACCCCACCACCACCACTACTACAATATATTTCCAAATGTGTTATGTTTCATCTATAATTTTACTTTTTAAAGAGATGAGTGTAGTTTGAAAAGCACTTTGGGCAGGAAATTATTTTATTCAGACCAATTTCTAAGTGATTCTTTAACCTGCTAAAGAATCTTAGAGGCATCTCAAAAATTGACAAGAAATGTATGTATTATGATATGATGATCAGGCAGAAAGAAATTCTCTATCATTCTACTTGAGTTCTAAATTTCAAATTACATTTGCTGGCTTCTTCTGTGCCCTCACATTGGTCTCATTATTCCCACACGCCCTGGATGTCTTTCTAATTATCTTACTTAGGCCTTCCCGGGTCTTCCCTTGCAACATTCACCAGTCAGCATGTAAGTTAATATGAAACAGATAGGATTTCAAACATTGCCCCCTTTCACATCTAAAAGCCCTGGGGAGTCTCATGCCACTAAATAGGGAAAGCTGTCTTTGACTTATGTGCCCTCTTGAACATTATCCTAAGCATGGTTCACTTAAGAGCTGAGGCTCACCAGAGCTTACTCTATGAACCTGGTTTTCATGCCAGCACATGCAAACAGTAATCCATCTCCAACAAAGTAAATGACTCAGTACACTCGATACCCTCCAGTATTTGACAAACAAAATTAGATCCCCCCATCACTAACTAAAAGATTTTTTTTACACACACCCCTCATATATGAAGAGTTGTGGGGAACATCTCTGAAGAGTTTCAAACTTGTAAATGACATTAATCACAATTATTGTCCCATCTGCAGCTGATATAAGTAAAATTGAATGAGCTTTATCCCAATAGACTCAAAGGTTTGATGTGCCCTCACAGAAATCACAAATCATTAGCAACCTCACCTTTTTATTTTATATTTAGGGAAGTAAGTCTAAAATGGAGACCTGGATTCGTGTGTCCCTTTATTCATGGAGCTTACAGGGTGACCATGGACCGGTCGCTATTGCTCAGTCTTCGCTGCCTCATAGGGTTTGTGTGAGCATAAAAAGGAACTTAGGAACCTTGAGATTGTTGTAGGAAAGATGGAACACAGGTATATCCAATATGTTTCCAGACTTCTTTCTCCTTCAGCTCATAGTCTTAAATTATGTAATTTTCTAAAATGATTATGCTCTACAGTGATTTTCATACATGATTAAACTCTTATGGTTGAATCTAATGTTTAAATCAAAGGTCATTGAGAGTGGAAAAATACTACTGCGGCTACTGAAGTTAACTGGGCCCATAAAAGAAGCCTTTAATAACCCTATGTTTCTTTTAGGAAGACTTGTAAATAGCACATAAATTCCAGCATCTGATGGAACCTGATGTGTGAATCAAAAGATTAGGCTGCCAAAAACATTCATCTACAAATGAAAAAGGTTATTTTGTATTTGAAAAATTCCCATGATAGTGAAATGTATAGCATGCAAAAGAACTTCTAGAGTCAAGCTTTAGAGTACCATTGACTAGTTTGTTCTGTCTCAAATAAAGAAACCTACTTCTTTATTTCAATAATAATAATAATAATCTGGGACTTAATATGAAGTGTATACATTTAGGTACAGTTAGCTCCACAAAATATCCCTCCTCCCAATCATTTCCCCACAAAAAGTTCAAAACTTACTGCACACAAGTAGATTTATGAGATCTAGACTGGAAGTGGTGTGCTGAGAAGCAGGTACACTTACAGCACAATCCTAACCATGGTTGCTCCTATTGGAATCAGTGAGGTTTCTCCCAAGCAGGTGGGGACAGGATGGTAAACTTCAATATTAGGTAGAAGCTGTTCACAGACAAGCAACCTTTGAGTATGCTCCAGATCAGCTACAGCTATGTGCAAATAGCTCAATTTAAATAAATTCAAATAGCACCAATTAGCTTGGGGGGGTAAATCTAACCTCCTTCCACTCTCAGACTGGTGATCAATGCATTCATTGATCATCTGTGTTCCTGGGTCCAACTTCCATGCATGTTTGCCTCCAGTTGGATGAAGAAAGTTACATCTCAAAATAGGGAGGAGGGCCTGTTAGTCCCACAATGATCTGTTCTAAAGGGTTAATAATTGGAAAGGACATAGGTAAAGGTAAAGGACCCCTGGATAGTTAAGTCCAGTCAAAGGTGACTATGGGCTGTGGTGCTCATCTTGCTTTCAGGCCAATGGAGTTGGTGTTTGTCCACAAACAGCTTTCCAAGTCATATAGCCAGCAGGACTAACCTGCTTCTGGTGCAATGGGACACCGTGACGAGTGCCAAAGCACAGGGAAATGCCATTTATCTTCCCGCAGCAGCACACCTATTTATCTACTTGCCCTGGTGTGCTTTTGAACTGCTAGGTTGGCAGGAGCTGGAACAGAGCAATGGGAGCTCACACCAACGTGGGGATTAGAACCGTCGACCTTCTGATCAGCAAGCCCAAGAGGTTCAGTGGTTTAGACCACAGAGCCACCCACTTGCCAAGGGAAAGGACATACAAGAAACTAAAGTCCCTATTGCTCTTATTGTCTCCATTATCAGAATCTCTCTGGGGAGTCAATGTAGAAGTATAAAAAGCACATTGGACAGACTAGGAAGACCAGAGTTCAAATTCCCACTAAGCAAGGCATGAACTGCCTGGGGTTCATGGGAGGATGCAACAGGTTAATTCCATGTAACCTGTATATGAGTTCCTAGGAGAAGAAAGGCTGGCTAAAGATGTAGAATACACTCACCAATTGTGGCAAAGAGAGTGATTTCCTTTTGGTCCAGCCAGGTGATTTAAACTACAATTCCTATCAGATGGCTGGGACTGATGGGAGTTGCAACCTGGGGCCACGAGGTTGGAGAAGGTTGCTTTAGACCTTTATTTACTTACTGTCTGAGAGCAGCCTCTTAAATCTTCTTATCAGTGCTGTTTCTCATAAGCTACTGCCAGTCTCAAATGCTGCCAATTGTCAGACACCTTGTTTATGTAGCCAGTGATTCATTGCCCAAATTCAGAAATCACTTGATTGATATTTAGCCAAAGCAGAAAGGGGCATCATTATATTCAAGTTAGTGGGAACTTGTGACTTTGGGATCTAACTTTCTGCGATGTGTCTGATTTGTTGTTGCTTCTGTTTAATCTACATCTGTATGTAACCTGTAGGCAAGCACCCTTAAATAGGTTATGGGGGAAGAGCAGAGGTCACATTTGGCCTTAACTTCTGCTGACAGCCCTGACTAGGTGCTTGCTGTTAGCCAATGAAATGGTCCAGATACAGTCATCAATACGAATAGGCTTTTTTTGCAGCTACTTAGCAGGTCAAGACACCTGTCAAGGTGGTTAGTTTAGGTTTCTTCAACATGCAGCAGAATCAGAGGCTCTCTTTGACTCCCTGCATCTTTTTTTAATTTTTTTTAAGCAAACCTTGGACAGTCAAGAATAGAAGACTGAAATCAAAATCTGATGCTTGCTAAAGGGACTGGGGGAGGAATATAGCCACTTCCTTCTTTTTTCTTCATTCATGCAAGGCGAGCTGTAATCCATCTTTCAGATCAGATGAAAACAGCAGTAGTTGAAATATGGTGAGATTTTCATATGAAGCCGAAGTGAGTCAACAGTGTGCAGCTCATGTTTTAATCATTTTTTCCAAAGGCGCCCGCTATATTACTGGATAAAGCACTTTGCATTTTTGTACCTGCAGCAGGGGTTTAGGCGTTGCCCTCCAGTCTCAGGTTGATATGGTTAGTCTATAACCAAACCTTTGTCAAGATCAATGCAAGGATACAGTAGGGCGGACAAACCAAGCTAGGATGGAAAGGAACAGCCTGTGGCTAAACAAAAGGAAAGAGTCTGTTAGATCTGGTTTCTCTCTCACACTTGTCTGGTGCTTTTAAAACTTAAAAAAAATATATTCATTCCTATGAATAACTGAGGAATACAGCCTTTCATGCCACTACAGGAGGGATTGCTAAAGATGAATCACAAATTAAGGTCTGTCCAGAGGCCTTAAGAGAGAACATATGGAGAGCTTTGCTGGCTCAGAGTAACCGTTCTTCAAGACCAGCCTTCTGCCTCCAACAGTGGGTAGCCAGATGCTCGTAAGAAGCCTACAAGCAAGGGGAAAATCTAAGAGTCCTCTCCCATTGCTTGTACTCTAGCAATTTCCCATAAACATTAAAACTACATTGAAAGCCATAGCTAACAGCTGTTAGGTGGCCTATACTCAGAAACTGTTCTAGACCACCATTCTCTGAAGCCATCTAAGTAACTGAGCATCACCATATCTTCACAGAAATCATAGAGTCAGAGATTTGGAAGGGGCTCTGTTCAACTACCTGCAATGCAGGAATATGCAGGTGTCCCCTATGGGGTTTGAACCTGCAACCTTGGCGTTACCAGCACCACGCTCTAACCAACTGAGCTATCTTGTGACAGATAATTCCATAGGTAAATTGTTGTGTGTTGTATGAAGAAACGCTTCTGAATCTTGTGTCAATCAATTTCATTGGGTGACCCAGAGTTTAAGTATTATGAAAGAGATAATGCATCTATTCTCTCCATTTCTAATGTTTTCCCCACTTAGTCATTCACCTCCTACACTAAACAAGCCCAGCTTAAATGCTTTAGCCTTCCCTCGTAGGGAGCGTGCTTCAATTCCCTGATCATTTTGTATTCGGTGAGATCCTCTGTGAGATGGGCAATCAGAACTACACTAAGTATTCCAAATGTGGCTGCATCAGAGATTTATATAAAGAAATTAGGATGCTTGGCCATTTTGTCTTCAGCCCATTTCCCAATAATCCTCAACATGGGAGCTGCCTTTTTTTCATTGCCATTGCACATTGACTTGACATTTTTAATTTGAGCTCCCTGTCCACCATGGTCACAGAGCTCTTTCCTAGATGGCCTCAGATCCCATTAGCCTACATATGAAGATGCGCTTGTAACTGTGTGCATTTTCAAAATCTCTGTTGCCATTTTGTTGTCCATTCACCCAGTTTAGAAATGCTGTTTTAGAGTACTGCACATTCAGCTTGAGTTTTCTCCATCCTGGATACAGTTCCTACAGATTGCTTGCATCTCTCAGTTGTGAAAATTACTGCTATGTTCCTACTCTCGGCTTCCTTTTAAACGAATTGGATCTGCTACCTAAATTCTTGTAAATTTCAGCAGTGGGGCCAAATCAGTACAACCGATTCACTTTCAAGAGGAGCATGCACATTTTCACAAAACCCATAAGCATAGCTGTCAACCGTCCATTATTTGGTGGGAAAGTCCCTTATCCCAGCGCTGCTGTCCCTTATTGATGATGTCCCTTAAATTTCCCGGGTTTCAAAGGAAGCAGCTCCTCTCCCTCCCTCCCTGCCGGCCAGGGAGGAGGGAGGCTCCAACTGTGTTGCTTGGCTGCGTTGCTCACCCAATAAGGAGTCTAAGAATGACTGGGGGGTGGAGCTTGCATGCCTTGTGCCGATCAAATCGGCCACGTTGCCTGGGGACTCGCCTTTGCTCAGCGCTTCCCAGCGGAGAGGTGACAGTGGTTTTCCTTGCTGCATCCCCTTTGCCAGGTTGCTGCGCTGTGGGAACCACCGCTTGAGGCTTCGTTTGGCTGCTGGCTGGACTTTCTGCCTTTGGCTTGGAGGGGTTCAGAAGTTGAACATACCTGTGCTTGGAAAATCCCTTATTTTGGCTGCTGATCCCTTATTTTCGAGGCAGCTGGTCCCTTATTTTCAAATCTGTAGGTTGACAGCTATGCCCATAAGTGATAAAGTGACACCAGCTATGGAGATATTAGGGGAAGGGCATTCAGGCATTCATGTGATCAGGGCAAATGGGAATGAGCCCATTGTCCCCACCCCTTCCATCCACATCACTGTTACTGGCTTCATCACATTCCATGTGTTGGAAAGGTGAACTTCTGCAATGGGGAGTCAATATGAGTATAGAGCCGGCCCATCCATGAGGCAGACTGAGGCAGCCAACTCAGGGGGCAGAATCTGTGGGCATGCCGCCACTGCCACTCATGCAAAACCCACTCGGACTCAGAGGATCAGGGGGGCTGGATTGCTCTGCCCATGCCTACCATTGAAAGGTTTTCACTCAAGTCATATTATGCGACTGGACATTTGCTACCTATGTGGCTGGACATTCGGCTATGTTTGAATACAATTACTGTAACCTGTTAATGTAAGCTCCTAAGAGAGGTGCCATCATTACCAAGATTTATGAGCAGAGCATGAAACATAAAACTGTGGTAATTGCTTCCAAACTGCTGGGCTATTTTGCCAGTTAATATACATTATATAATTCCCAGTCTAAGCCACCAGAAAGGCATTATGCTTAATTCAACTCCTCACCTGCCTCTCTTGAATATTTCCACTATAAACATGATGAAGAATATGTTATTCAGCAATACGTATAAGCACATATTTCTGGGAGGAGGTAGGATTTTGTTACCTCCAGCAGCCGGAACAATCTGTTATTTTGCTTTGTTGCTACATTACATTGATTTAGGACTGCAATTTTCAACTCTTTTATAGAACAGAAACTGATAATTTATTAATTTCCCCCACTACTAAAATTCCCACTTGTTCAAAATTCTAAAGAGAGTTAATCAAAATTGTGCTTATTTTACTTGAGACTTTTTTGTTTGTTTAAGATACAAATAAATAAGAAATTAAACAGTTGTAAGCAAAAGGGAGGATGCAGAGTTCCAAACCCATATGGATTATGTATTGAAATAAAATAGCTGTGACTATTGTAAGAGATTTAAAAGCATTAAGAACATAGGGGTATAAGAAATTATTATAAGCAAAAGTTATCATTTGCAACCCTATCTGAGTGCTGGGCAGAGATGTTTAAACCTTTCTTCCCATCCTAGAGTTGTGAATACAGTGGTACCTCAGAAGTCAAACGGAATCTGTTCTGGAAGTCGGTTCGACTTCTAAAATGTTCAGAAACCAAGGCACGCCTTCCGATTGGCTGCAGGAAACTCCTGCAGCCAATCGGAAACCACAGAAGTTGCATCGGATGTTCAGATTCAAAGAATGTTTGCAAACCGGAACACTCACTTCTGGGTTTGCGGTGTTTGGGAGCCAAAACGTTTGACTCGCAAGGCATTTGGGATCCAAGTTACGACTGTACTTGGATTTATTTTTTTCTGCCAGATCAGGCCCCTAGGGTACAGGTTAACCACTCCTATATTATGCTACATTTTATCACAACTTCTCATTGTGGGTGCTGGAAGCAATGGGTCAGATCCAAACCAAGGGTATGTGAGTGGTGAGCACCTTGCTCACCATAAGAAATTCATTCCCAGCTTTGGGGTCCAACTCAGATGCAATACTTCCAGGTTGCATGATGGGCCCACCATATCAGTTTGCCCCATGGTTTATGCAACTCACATCAAAGGTTCATGCAACTTCCATAAATGGTGTTTCAGTATTGGCCAGCATTTGGGCTGCCTGATGACTGGGTCCCTGACCCAACTTGGTGAGCTGTAAGCAAGAAAAGTTGTGGCCATGTTGACCCCACTACATCTTCCATGTCATTATTTCCTCCATCCATCCACATGACACAAGTCTAGTACACACATATACATGTATGGGCATATTTTCCATATCCCTCCCGCAAGGCAAAAACAGGGAGCACAACATTTTACCAGGGACAGGCAGGAGAAACTAGGAACTGTATTTGGTAAACAGGAACAGTTGGAGTGCCCAAGATTCAGAAAGCTTTGATTCCGTCAGAGATTTGTCTAGAATTGCACAATACCATTCAAGTGCTTTTTGCGTTCAAGGCAAATGGTGCTCAGATACTCTAAAATAAAGCACACCGCTCCAAGACTGCATATTGAATGGAGATTCTAGACACGCTCATTGTGTTGGTTCAAGTTTAGGCAGCTCATTGACAATATGAGCTTCGAAAGCATCTGAGGCCCCCTCAGCACTTTAAATACGACGTTATACCATTTCTGATGCTGAAGTGTTTATCACCTGAAACGTATCCTTTTGAAATGTTTCAAGTGTCACACAGAATGTTTACTCATTCAGCGATCAAGGCCAGACATAGGACTTGTGCTTGAAAAACAACAGCACTGCCAATTCATTGTTCCGTGAGGGAGAATGGGTGATGCACAATCGCGACGCTGGAGATACGTGCTCAGGAAACTCGCATCTAAAGTGCTGGTACATGCTTTCACATTATTCACTCAAAAATAAGACATTTCCGTGTGACACCCTTGTTTTTGTTCATATGCACTCCCAAACAGCCTGTTGTAGTAGTATATTCTATTGAATAATAATAATAGTAATAATAGTAATAATAATAATAATAATAATAATAATAATAATAATAATAATAATATGCTGCCAATCTGTGTCAGCTCCCCAAACTACTCTGGGTGACTTCTAGAAAATTAAAATGTCAAACACAGTAAATCATAAAACATTAAAACTACCCTATATAAGGCTGCCTTCGGATGTCTTCTAAAAGTGAGATAGTTGTTTATTTCCTTGACATCTTATGGGAGGGCATTCCACAGGGAGGGTACGACTACCGAGAAGGCCCTCTGCCTGGCTTGCTGTAACCTCACTTTTCAAAGAGAGGGAACCACCAGAAGGCCCTCAGAGCTGGACCTCGGTGTCTGGACTGGGGTGGAGACACTCCTTCAGGTATACAGGGCTGAAGCCAAAATAAAGTAAATCCCAACACTCCCGGTGAGAAATCAGGGAGAGTTGTTAGACTCCAGGCCAGGAGGCTGCTCCTCTAAAGGCCTGAATACTTCAAAAGGTATGTGGAGAGAAATAGCCAAAATAGCCCCCAAAGTGTGAAGATGTTCAAGCCTGAGGGCTGAACTGCATACAGTGGTACCTCAGGTTAAGTACTTAATTCATTCTGGAGGTCCGTTCTTAACCTGAAACTGTTCTTAACCTGAAGCACCACTTTAGCTAATGGGGCCTCCCGCTGCTGCCGCGCCGCCAGAGCACGATTTCTGTTCTCATCCTGAAGCAAAGTTCTTAACCTGAAGCACTATTTCTGGGTTAGCAGAGTGTGTAACCTGAAGCGTATGTAACCCGAAGTACCACTGTACTATGTGAACCAGCATGGAGGCCCTTAGTTGTCATCAGGCATACAGCTAATACCTGAACAAAAATCATCCTTCTAGATAGAATTAGCTGAGGCAACTTCCACTGGGAGATCGTCACAGGTGATGGAAGGGTTAACCTGTGGTTCCCCCAATGAAGATTGGGGCAACTAGGAAAACCTGTGGCTTTACTACTAGTTGTGCAATTAATTGCAATAAACAGAGCATATTGCTTGATCCTCACAGGAACAATTCATCTGCTCCATGGGCTCTGTCCAGGGTCCTGAAAGGCCTTTCTTTGACAGGTCTTGTTTACTGGTGTTCTGATCAGAGATTTCACCCAGCGTACCAGACTTCCTCTCCCTCTGCCCCAGGCTGATGTGACTGGACCTGTAACCTCCTGGTCCATCCATGGGATTCACCCCATGAGATCTGGGCAGTGGGGGGAAACATGAGAGACTCTCAAAAGCAGATTGTGTCATGGCAAAAGGAGTCTCTTGCTTTGTTTGTTTATAACCATAAATCCCACTAGCTGTGCCCCACCTCTTTACAGTATCTGAAGTAGCTCTCTGGATCTTAGCCAGTGCTTGTTCCATGATACTACACTGCAAATCCTAATTCATATAGGTCTTGTGGAAACATAAGTACTCTCAACTATAAACCATTGTTCTCTAGATCAGAGGTGGACTACTTGAAGTCCAGGAGTTATATACAGCCACTGACAACATTTTGTGTGGCCTCTGATGCCCCCTGAAGCTTCTACATTATGCAGTCAGTGCTCCTTTTCCCTGTTCCTCTCTTTGTTGTTTTCCCTGTCATTTTAAAACATTCCTTCCTTTTATGTAGTTTCAGAACAATTGGAAGTGGCAGTATTATTTGATGGAAATAAATTTATGATGATGGTTTTTAAAAAAAAGAAAGAAAGAAAGAAACCCTAGTTTTATGACTTGGAGAAAAGAAGTTTTCACACACAGATGTCAGAGAACAAATTGATAGATATTTGCACACTGACATCAGAAAGTGATTGCTTTATCTTGCTTTCCAGAATAATAGCTGCATTGGTTTAGTCTACTTTATAAAAAGATCCTCTGTATATGAGTAACCCTACCAAACCTCATGGGACTTACTTCTGAGCAGACCTTCCTAGGATTAGGAATTCTGCCCTGGTGAAAACTGAAGCAGGGCAGTCTTTGATTCTGGATTACTTAATCCATAATACTTTTATCTCTTGCTTTGTCTGTCATTAGTTCAAGCTTTGGCCATGCCTGACATTTGACTTCCAACAGATTACCCCGAAGGAATGTGACCCTCAACAGGACAAAAAAAGTCTGCCCCTGCTTTAGACATATTATCAATATGAATTTGTGACGCTCATAAAGAGTGACCCAATTCAGGCAGTATACCTGTAGCTATTTCACAGGCTATGAACAAAAGGACCCAGGGGCATAACGTTGGGGGCTGCCGGGTGACCTGGCACATTTTTCTTGGGGGTGCTACTCATGCCACTCTGCCAACCCTGTGCTACTTTGTGAGTAGCAGGCGAATCATTCAGATCAGAGCCTCAGAAAGAGGCTCAGGGCTGGCAGGGCAGCATGAGAAGGATGCAGCAGCCATGTGCTCTTTGATCCCAGTGAGGGTGCGGCTGGGCTCAAAGGGTGCATGGCTGTTGCACCCTTCTGACATTTCTCTGCCAGCTCCAAATCACTTTGTGAGGCTGGGATCATTCCAGCCTCACAAAGTAGTTTGGGGCTGGCATTGTTCTGTTGGCAACGGTGGTGAAGGCTAGGCTTTGCTTGGACGGTGGGCTCTGCTCACCTTCTGTGCCAGCCCTGGGCACCAGCAAACCCTGCTACACCACTGAAAGGACCCCCATATACTGACAAATAAGCAGGTCTCCTGGTGGTAGAAAATACTCTCTCTCTACTTCAGGTTTTTTGGGTGTTTTTTTAAGGAATAGAAATGAAGTGGGTAATTCCAAAATAACTATAAATCTGCTATCATTATTTTGACATGAAGGAAAGGAAAACAAGGCCAATTCATCAAACTTTCATAAACTGATTGCCCCAAAGCAAAACAAAATCTGTGTTGAAGTTCATAGGATTTTTTTTATATAAAAAAAAATCACCATGACAATATAATTTTAACAAGGAATATTCCATCCCATTCAAACTTGTGGTGTGTGTAATTTCTTCATTAAGGACTGGGCAGATAGTGACATTGATAGATGATGCCCTTAGCTCTTGTGCACTGGTGGGAGTTGATTGCATAGATTATAGGAGATAGGAAATGAGCATGTTTTAAAATGAATTGTTATGCTGAGCTAAATTCCAGGAGTTTGGAGCTTTTTCAAAGTTAACTTTGTGCTGTGCAAACTGAACTACTGCAGATAACCAGAAAATGTATCCCTGTTAGATGTACCATTCATAGAAAAAGGAAGAGAGATATCTTTCTCCTTTCTATATTTCAAAGGTTCTTTTGTTCCTACCATCTTCAGCAAAATTGGAATGCCTATTTACTCCCATGTTCTGAATCGGGCAGACAAGCCGCTCCAGTCCCCAGAGTCCTCTAATGGAGCATTCCCAGGCAAAGGCTACTCTGAAGATGGGATGAGGGAATCTTTGTAGACTGAAAAAAAAAACCCAGAGGGAGGGCAAGCAACATCTGACAGTCCCACGAGCCTTTTCATTTAGTAAATATTGTCTGCAAGTGTTTAATATGAATTAAAAACAGTTCTACGGTCTAGAAACTCTTAAGGACTATGCATTCTTTGGACTCTGATTAATACTAATCTGTAAACTAAATCCCACAATTTATGGCTTGACAGGAGTCCCACAATACAAGAAAGGCATAAAGGTAAAGGTAAAGGGACCCCTGACCGTTAGGTCCAGTCGTGACCGACTCTGGGGTTGCGGCGCTCATCTCGCTTTGGCCGAGGGAGCCGGCATACAGCTTCCAGGTCATGTGGCCAGCATGACTAAGCCACTTCTGGCGAACCAGAGCAGCACACGGAAACGCCGTTTACCTTCCCGCTGGAGTGGTACCTATTTATCTACTTGCACTTTGATGTGCTTTCAAACTGCTAGGTTGGCAGGAGCAGGGACCGAGCAATGGGAGCTCACCCCATCGCAGGGATTCGAACCGCCGACCTTCTGATCAGCAAGTCCTAGGCTCTATGGTTTAGACCACAGCGCCACCCACGTCCCCATTAGTAATCAAATTACCTCTGTACAATGGCATGCCAACTTTTCTTCTCTCTTTAATCAGTCTAACCTACGTAGGAACCTCCTTGAATTCCCATTAGAACATAGATACACATGTGCTATCTTGCTGCCCTGAATGGGACCCAGTAACTGATGATGAAATAAATGTCTTGATTAATTCACTCCCTACCAGAAAAAAGCTCCTGGAGAAGATATGCTCCCTGGAAAATTATTCAAATCTAATCCCATGGGAATTCTATCAATCACCATGGGAAGATTCTCCAAAGATGGGGAGTAAGTATAATTGTCCCCCACTCACAAAAAAGGTTCCAAGGCTGACCCAAAGAATTTCAGACTGATTAGTCTACTGAATAAGGGTCAGGTGGCACTGTGGACTAAACCACTGAGCCTAGGGCCAACCAAAAGGTTGGTGGTTTGAATCTCTGCGACAGGGTGAGCTCCCGTTGCTCGGTCCCAGCTCCTGCCAACCTAGCAGTTCAAAAGCACACCAAAAGTGCAAGTAAATAAATAGGTACCACTCCAGCAGGAAGGTAAACGGTGTTTCCGTGCGCTGCTCTGGTTTCGGTGTTCCATTGCGCCAGAAGCGGCTTAGTCATGCTGGCCACATGACCTGGAAAAACTGTCTGCAGAGTGGACAAATGCCGGCTCCCTCGGCCTGTAAAGTGAGATGAGCACTGCAACCCCAGAGTCGTTCGCGACTGGATTTAACTGTCAGGGGTCACTTTACCTTTACCTTTAGCCTACTGTGTATCGTGTCAAAATTATACTCTACTGGGAGTCCCACAATGAAATTGTGTGTGTGTCAGAATAAAAGCCAGCACCAGGGGGAGTCATGCAGTACTATCCTAAACATGTTTACTCAGAAGTAAGCCCCACCATGTTTGGTAAGGAGCAAGCATGCATAGGATTGTGTCCTTAGCAAGAAGATAGATAAATTTAGTGACATTTGTTATAAGAAAGAAAGATATTCACAGATATTGTTTAAACGATGCTAAGTGTTAAAATGTGTGCCGTGAGCACACCCAAAGGAGAGCATCAACAATATTTATGTTCCACATCACTCATCACTGCTGGGCAATAAAAAAGCAAGAGAAATGCTTGTATGATTACATCTACAAAGAACAATTGAAATCTAAGTGCACAAATCACAAACGCGATCTTGCAGCTAGTTATTAGCTTTGACTAACTGAAGGCGGGGTTGTACTCTGTGATTGAAAACCTACTCCTTCCCCATGCAAATGTGCAATCATTGACCGCTATCTACATATGCTTTATGTTGCGCTAATTTATACAGCTGCACATAAGAATGCCCCTACTGTGCATGGGGAAGAACATTGCTAATATTATAAACGTCAGAATGATTGCTGGTGTGTCGGTTCATGCAATGATCGGAGCTCTGGGTTGCATTGCTTAATATTTCTAAGTTTACAGCGTAGGGTTGAGAAGCAAATCATTATACCCATTGCTCTTGGTTCTAAACTCACAGCTACAGCACAGCCTGCATGACAGATGTTCAGTTGGCAAAAGCTAAATTGCTTTCAGGTATGAAACAAACACCTGTAGCTTGAAGGAACAATCCTGAGGTATAGGAAACCGCTGCTGCTGCTCTGAATTCATAGCCAAATTTGGAGATTTTGTTCATTAAGTAAAACAAAAGAGCTAAGATCAGGGCATGGGTCAAGGCCAGAAATGTGCATGTACTTATTTATGTGTATAGGTGCCTATGCACTTATTTATGTGTATAGGTGCGTCTGGGTAAAGTGTAAGATGGTAGACAGTAGGGAGAATCTCCACCCCCATCGTTTTACCTGGACACTGAGGTCCAGCTCCGAGGACCTTCTGGCAGTTACCTCACTGTGAGAAGCAAAGTTATAGGGAACCAGGCAGAGGGCCTTCTCAGTAGTGGTGCCTGCCTTGTGGAATGCCCTCCCACCAGATGTCAAGGAAATAAACAACTATCTGACTTTTAGAAGACGCCTGAAGGCAGCCCTCTTTAGGGAAGATTTTAATGTTTGATGTTTTATTGTGTTTTTAATATCCTGTTGGAAGCTGCTCAGTGTGGCTGGGGAGGCCTGGCCAGATGGGTCGGGTATAAGTAATAAATTATTATTATTATTATTATTATTATTATTATTATTATTATTATTATTATTATTA
>JAXCMG010000071.1:2182711-2216292 GCA_034642415.1 Podarcis siculus | reverse complement strand
TATTATTATTATTATTATTATTATTATTATTATTATTATTATTATTAGGACCTTCTCAAACTACTGCCAGCACATGAGCTTGCACCGGCTGCCCATACGTTACCAGGTCAAGGTATTAATTTGCAAGACTTTAACAACTTGGGTCAAAGATAACTTATAGCCCTTTCCAACCACTAAGATCTTTGAGGGAGTCTCTGTTAGTGGTCTCCCGTGGCCCAGATGCACCTTTTGCATCCCCCAGTAGCTGTATTATGAGTATCAGTATTATGAGCCCAATTCTGTAGAGCTCCCTCCCAGCTAAGATCAGACAGGGCCCCTCTCTATCCAGAGTCTTGCTGGGTCAGGCCAATGGTCCATCTAGTCCAGCATCCTGTTCTCACAGTGGTCAACCATAGAACTGTAGAAGTTGGAAGGGATCCCAAGGGTCATCAAATCCAACCCCCTGCAATGCAGGAATCTCAGCTAAAGCATCCATGACAGATGGCCAACCAACTTCTGTTCAGAAGCCTCCAAAGGAGGAGATGTAACCATGGAGGCAGAGTATAACAATCCTGGCTAGTAGCTGTTATTATATTCTTGATGGCTTTATCATCCAGGAATTGACCATCAGACACTTGATTGTATGCAAACTGTGCAGGACAGAGGCAACTGCATGTTCACAACCTTTCTGATTCACTGGGCATTTCAAGGAAGTTTTCTGCATTTCATGATTAATCTGTATTGATTCTACCCACTGTATGTGCTTTCTAATCTTTATGAACACCACTTAGACGTTCCGGTAATTAAGCGGTATAGAAACAGTTTAAAAATAAACAAACAAACTCCCCTTTGCAGTGTGCTAGGCATGCTAATCAAAGGAGAGAAATGAATAGGACGTCCAGAGTTTGACACAAAATACCAATGGACGTGGGTGGTGCTGTGGGTTAAACCACAGACCCTAGGGCTTGCCGATCAGAAGGTCGGCGGTTCAAATTCCCGCAACGAGATGAGCTCCCCTTCCTCGGTCCCAGCTCCTGCCAACCTAGCAGTTCAAAAGCACGTCAAACTGCAAGTAGATAAATTGGTACCACTCTGGCGGGAAGGTAAATGGCATTTCTGTGCGGTGCTCGGGTTCTCCAGAAGTGGCTTAGTCATGCTGGCCACATGACCTGGAAGCTATACACCGGCTCCCTCGGCCAGTAAAGCAAGATGAACGCCACAACCCCAGAGTCGGCCACGACTGGACCTAATGGTCAGGGGTCCCTTTACCTTTACCTACCAGGGGCTTGGGCCTATCTCTGATCTGAGTGCTGGGCTTTGGAGGCACTCAGAAGCCAGATGTCTTGCTGCCTCCAGAACTCAGTGCAATTTAAAAACAAGGCCAGAACCTAAAGCCAGCCGAAGCATACAGCTTCATCTTTTATCTGTGCTGGGCTATGCAGAGAGAAAAATCAGCATCTTAGAATAACAGAACCATAGAATTGTAGAGATGGAATATACTCCAAGGAGTCATCTAATCCAACCCACCACAATGCAGGAATCTCAACTAAATCATACATGACAGATGGCCATCCCACCTGTGCTTAAAAGCCTCCAATGAAGTACAGCCTGCCATCTTACTGTTCTTGAGTGCCTCCACAATTCAGCAAAGCACATTTGCAGAAATTCACTCTTACTAAGGATCTACACCTGTCCTCTTTTGCCTCTGACCACCCGAGTTTTCTCTTTCCTCAGTGGAACATGATTCTGAGTGCCTTATTTTTCGCTCTATAAGACGCACCAGACCATAAGACGCACCTAGTTTTTGGAGGAGGAAAACAAGAAAAAAAATATTCTGAATCCCAGAAGTCAGAACAGCAAGAGGGATTGCTGTGTAGCTAAAGCAGCCATCCCTCTTGCTGTTCTGGCTTCTGGGATAGCTGCACAGCCTGCATTCGCTCCATAAGACGCACACACATTTCCCCTTACTTTTTAGGAGGGGAAAAGTGAGTCTTATAGAGCAAAAAATATGGTAAACATGCATAGGACTGGGATTTGCATCTCAATTTCAGTGAAGTATCATAAATTTCAGAGGGAATTAAAATTGCAGCTAATCTGTACTGGAATCGATCTATGAAATTTCTCCTTCTTTTTGCCAATCCACACTCCATGTGATTTCACTTACTGTAACATACACTTAAACAACGTCTTGTTTTTTCAGTCACTGGGTCTGAAAGGCATCCCTGGTTAATGTCATAAATACTTTTGTTAAGACCTTCAAGAATGTGTGAGTTTTGGTTTTCCCCTCCAGTCTTTTGGAAGCAAAGGGTTGCCCTGGACTTAAGTTACAAAGGCCTGGTCACTTCTGCTACAGAGAAGGTTTATGAAACTGCCCATTCACTTTGTTTTATCTGTCCATGTGACAGTAAATACTATGGCTCATTTGGTCCATGTTTCAATATCTTAGTGGTTTTAACTTTGTTGCAGTCAGGAGCCTACAGGGCTGCAGCCGATAAGTGTCATAAAATGGAAAGTTATTTTCTATTGTAATATGGGCACCAAACTCAAGTAATGAATACCATTCATAATGACTACCAAGAAAGCCAACAATAAATGTCATTCTTAATCCCCGGGATATAAAACATTATAAGTTATCACGTACTGGAGAACTACTTATGGTTAAACAAAAACACAGCATATGTACATTCTCTCCCTCCAGACAAAAACTTACGACTCATTCCAAGACACAGAAAACATTACAAATGTCTACGTTTCTTTACGTGAACTGATTAGAGACGTTCCTTTAATTTATCCCCCACAATGCTTAAGCATGAATTTCATTACGGTCTCCACAAACACAGCCACAAACATCTTGCATCAAAGTGGAGGGCTTTTTTATATATACACCCACATTGACCCCGATTGCCAATGCTGTGAATAAGTTCAGGACTATTAAAAGAAACTTCAATGTATGGAACGTAGGGTTGCTACCTATGTTCTGGTAAAATACAGGATGGAGTGGGGTGGGGCTGTTGGGGACAGGTTATTTTCATCTGGCGCTGAAGTGATTTTTTTAAAAATTGCTTTTTATTATTTTTTTCACAAACAAAAATAAAACAAAATAAAACAATCTTTTACAGTCATCATTTTATGTCATCTTATTTACGCTGCGTATATTCACGCCCAGACTTCCTTCCTTCCCACTTCGTTTTTTTTTTAATATATGTCTTCTCTTGTAGATTCTTATTCACCTTCCATACACTTCACAGGATTTATATCAATCCTGCTGTAGTCTTTAAACTTCTACAGTTAGATCTTATATATGCCACAAATTTACCCCACTCTTCTTCAAACTTTGTCCCTTTTTGGTCTCGAATTCTGATGGTCATTTTAGCTAAGTCTGTATACTCAAAAAATTTAGCCTGCCATTCCACTATCGTTGGGGTCTCCTGTAATTTCCATTTTTGAGCTACCAGTATTCTAGCTGCTGCAGTAGCATATTGGAATAATTTATGGTGCTTCTTCTTAACTTCCTTTCCTATGATCCCTAATAGAAAAGCTTCTGGTTTTTTCGGGAATGTATACTTAAAAAGTTTCTTCAGTTCATTATATATTAAATCCCCCCCAAAATTCATCTTTTCACACTCCCACCACATGTGGTAGAGATCCCCATCTTTTACTTTACATTTCCAACAGGCTTTATTACTCAATTTATACATTTTGGCCAATTTAACCTGGGTGATATACCACCGGTACATCATTTTTCCTAAATTTTCTCTTAAGGTGGAGCATGCTGTAAATTTCATACTTACGTTCCATAATTTAACCCATTTCTCGTATTCAAATGACTTCAAAGCAATATCTGTTGCAGCCTAAAAGGATGGCCCCTCTAGAATTTGTCATGCACGCACACACATACAAATGAATTTGTAAATCTGTCTGTGCTTGGCTACCCAGAGCTTAAATACATGACCTTTCACAGACCCTTTCAAACACATGCATTTGGAGAAGATCCTTAACTTGGCAGAGAGATAAAGATAGAGAAGACCTGAAACACAGGACAAAACTGTATCAATACAGGATGCAGCGTTTTACATTGAAATACAGGACAATATTGTATTATACAGGACAGGTGGCAACCCTACATGGAATTGTCAGGGAGAGAGGCTATGTCCCGCAACTGGACCCTGAAAGGAATGGCTATGCCATCCTGGAGCCAAAATCTGGGGCTTTTTTACATACAGGTGATCAAATTCTTGATCACTGAAATACCCTTCATTGCAAAAGACAAGGGCCAACATTGATGCCAAAATCCAGCATCGCCTGAGCTCTGCAAATGGAGCTTTCTTCCGTTTGAAGTGCACAGTGTTTGAGGACCAGGACATTCACGGGGGGGGGGGGGGGGATGCTTGTTTACAAAGCTATTGTATTACCAACATTACTGTATGCTTGTGAAACATGGACCATTTATAAATGCCATCTCCAACTCCTTGAAAGATTCCATCAACAGTTCCTCTGAAAAAAATTACCCATCCCTTGGGAAGACAGGCAAACTAATGCCAGTGTACTGGAAGAAGCAAAGATCACCAGTGTTGAAGCAATGATTCTTCAACATCAACTTCATTGGACTGGTCATGTTGTGCTGATGCCCCATTATCATCTTCCAAAGCAACTACTTTATTCCGAACTAAAAATGGAAAGGGTAATGTGGTGGTCAATAAAAGAGATTTAAAGACTCTCTCAAGGCAAATATAAAAACATGTAGTATAAACACCGACAACTGGCAAACAATGGCTTGCAAGTGCTCCAGTTGGAGAACAGCCTTTACCAAAGGTGCCATAGGCTTTGAAGACGCTCAAACTGAGGACGAAAGAGAGAAACGCACTAAGAGGAAGGCACACTTGGCAAACCCTCACCGTGATCAACTCCCACCCGGAAACCTATGTCCCCACTGTGGAAGGATGTGTGGACCCAGAACTGTCCTCCACAGTCACTTACAGACTCTCTGTTAAAACCGTGTTTATTGAAGACAATCTTACTTGGCTACGAATGACTGCCAAAGAAGAAGATTGCAAAAGACATTTCGCTATTCAGTAATTTGATGGGGTTGATGTTATCTCTCACCCATGACAGTCCTAGTCAGGCATTTGCCTGTATATGTGTGGGCTAGAGGTGGGCAGGAAAAGGAATATACACACAAACGCTGCCTCCAGCATCCCCATGAATTCTAGATCTGCTTCAGACATTCCCACCCTGAGAGAGCTTGAGAGCTTCTGGCTTAGTAGCCTCCCTGTCAGGAATGGGAAGGGACGCGGGTGGCGCTGTGGGTAAAACCTCAGTGCCTAGGGCTTGCCGATCGCATGGTCGGCGGTTTGAATCCCCGCGGCGGGGTGAGCTCCCGTCTTTCGGTCCCAGCTCCTACCCACCTAGCAGTTCGAAAGCACCCTTAAGGGCAAGTAGATAAATAGGTACTGCTTTATAGCGGGAAGGTAAACGGTGTTTCCGTGTGCTGCGCTGGTGCTGGCTCGCCAGAGCAGCTTCATCACGCTGGCCACATGACCCGGAAGTGTCTCTGGACAGCGCTAGCCCCTGGCCTCTTAAGATGGGCGCACAACCCTAGAGTCTGTCAAGACTGGCCCATACGGGCAGGGGTACCTTTTACAGGAATGGGAAGCCAGTGCATAGTTTTTTTAAATCAGAAAAAGTATGTTCAGAACAGTGAGTCCTGGTTAAAAAAAACCAAAAAGAATCCTGGCTGCTGTATTCTATGGGAGGTGATTATGTGAGTCATTGTATAGTTTTATCATGCAAGTTATCAGATGCTCTAAAGCAAGTTCTGAAGCCCTGCCTAAACAGTAATTACAGATTGTGTATCCTCAAGAGAACAGCGTGACAGTCAAAGCAAAAGAACTCCACATCCATCCACCCATCCATCCAGGAGGAGGGGGAGTCAAAACTATATCCAGATTACCATCCCTTCAAGATTAAGACTGTTAAAAGTGGAAGTCCAAATCCATGGGAAAATGACTGAAGAAACAAACGGCTGTCATTATTGCAACAAAAGCCTGGTATTAAATAGTGGGTGATAAAAGAAGATTAAGAGAGGTGTGCTAGAAATTACATTAATTCTATCTAGGTGAGGGGATTATTTCCTTCTCCCCCCCCCCCTTTAAATGCTTGAGAAAAATGACAGCCAAATGAGATTGGAAAATGACTTGCAGGAGGACAATTATTCGTTTTCCTTAATGCTTCGGGAAACTTTTAACACTGAATCGTATTAAAGGTTTACTGCTGCTCTTGTGTGCCTGGGAAATTAACTCCTGAGGAGAACTGAAAGGTATGGCATGTGAAGGTCACTCAATTATCCCCTATCACATGCACACACGCCCCAATAATTTGTCAGAATGAATTGCAGCAATCATGGAGAGTTTTGTCTTTTTTTAAGGATTGTTTTATTGGTTGTTTCTGTCATACTTGTATCCTACCTAAAGTGTTCAACCAGCATTACATGATTTTCCCCTTCCCCTATTTTGTCCTCATTGCAACCCCGTGAGGTGGAGCTAAAGGTAAAGGGACCCCCGACCATTAGGTCCAGTCGTGGCCGACTCTGGGGTTGCAGTGCTCATCTCTCTTTATTGGCCGAGGGAGCCGGCGTACAGCTTCTGGGTCATGTGGCCAGCATGACTAAACTGCTTCTGGCGAACCAGAGCAGCACAAGGAAATGCCATTTACCTTCCCGCTGGAGTGGTACCTATTTATCTACTTGCAGTTTGACGTGCTTTCGAACTGCTAGGTTGGCAGGAGCAGAGACTGAGCAACGGGAGCTCACCCCGTCGTGGGGATTCGAACCGCCAACCTTCTGATCAGCAAGTCCTAGGCTCTGTGGTTTAACCCACAGCGCCACCAGCGTCCCAAGGTGGAGCTAGACCAAGGTTATTCATGTCCTGTCTAAGAGGGGATTCCCTGCCACCACTCCCACAAACCCAGGCCTCGCCAGTTGTACTCCAGCTATTGGGGAAAATCAGGTGGGTATCTAACAGAAGATATGTCCTGGCAACTTTGCCATGAATGATTAAAGAAGTTTCAGTAGGCCATGTGACTTTTTTAGCCCTCAACTGTTCAACCCTCCAACCTCTCAACAGTAAAAATTGACCCTTGTGGGCAAAGGTGATAGGCAGCAAGTCTAAGTCCTGTCATGGAACCCTAGTAAATGGTAAATCACAGGAAAGGCTGATGCATCTCCATGTGATAAGGCGAGTGTGAATTTGCCTGGGCAAAGTAGGTACAGTGGTACCTCAGGCTAAGTACTTAATTCGTTCCAGAGGTCCGTACTTAACCTGAAACTGTTCTTAACCTGAAGCACCACTTTAGCTAATGGGGCCTCCTGCTGCTGCCGTGCCACCGGAGCATGATTTCTGTTCTCATCCTGAAGCAAAGTTCTTAACCTGAAGCACTATTTCTGGGTTAGCGGAGTCTGTAACCTGAAGCGTATGTAACCTGAAGTGTAACCCGAGGTACCACTGTACTATCACAAAGATGGCTATCTGTATATATTGCGTTCCACTTTTGTTTTCACAACCATTTCTCCATAAGGTCATGCATGTGATTGAATGAAGACATTTAGTAGAGGCAAGTGTATCCAACATGGTCACTTCCAGATGTTTTTGGACTCCACTCTCATCAGCCCCATCCAGCATGGCCCACGGTCAGAGATTATTGGAGCTTTAGTTCAGCAATATCCGGAGGACCCCACATTGGTTGCCCATGATGTTGTGTGATCCAGACTTTAGATAGACAGCTTTGAGGGCAACAGCTTCAATACAGCCAGTTTGAGCATAAGGGAGAGGTCTTTCTCCATGGTGGCTCCATGAATTCAATCTCCAAAAAACCACAGGTTTTTGTATTCTAATTTATTATTGTTGGGGAAAGTTTATTTTTATCTCTCATTTTGTACATAGCCGTGAATGGGTTCTACTCATAAAAGTGGCCTATAAATATTTTAAATAAATACAGAGTGATAAAAAATAAAACATGTTGCCAGAGTAGTGGCAAGGAGTGGGTGGGGCTCTGTTTCTAGGCAACCACAATGTGATTATTTCCTCACTTAACTGACATGGCAAAATGGACCACTAAAACAGAAGAAAATGGGCAGAGCAGGAGGAGGAGAGGGTGAACTACAACAGAACTGGAGCTTAGTTAGCAGGAGCCACAAAACTGAAGAGGTCCCAAACCTTGGAGGAACTAGCTGTTTCTCTAATACTTAGAAATGGCACTGAGCAATGTGCTATCTTTTTTTCTTTGCTTGGGCAGGCTCTTAAGAATCTCTCCCTTGCAATAAACCTCTAGAATATATTGAAATTTTCAATCTCTAGGACTGCCAGTGTGGCATTTTTCACAGGCGTGAAATTCCTCTTGCATTAAAAGACAGAAAGCGGGTAGCGGGGGCTGTATTGATGAACTGCCAGCTTTTGGGGGGGGGAATACAGTGCATCAATTTCACCATATAAATAAGAACATGATACAAGCATTTTACCTGCACTTAAATACACCCCCCACCCCACCCCAAAAAATCATACTGTGAATGATCTGCTGTTGGGGCAATGCCATACCTGTGAACTGCCCCAGAAAACCGGGACCTCCCATTTTTTCCCACAAGACCATAATGGCCATTTTAGTTTACAGTTTAAGCTTAGTTAAAGTTGTCTTTGCATGCTCTGTCCTCAGAAATATACTGCAAAACCCATCTCCATTTGGTCCTCTTTTTTTAGTGGAGGTAGTTACCCACTTCGGACGCGGGTGGCACTGTGGGTTAAACCACCGAGCCTAGAACTTGCCGATCAGAAAGTTGGCAGTTCAAATCCCTGTGACGTGATTAGGTCCAGTCGTGACCAACTCTGGAGTTGCGGTGCTCATCTCGCTTTATTGGCTGAGGGAGCCAGCATACAGCGTCCGGGTCATGTGGCCTGCATGACTAAGCCACTTCTGGAGAACCAGAGCAGTGCACGGAAACTCTGTTTACCTTCCCGCCAGAGCAGTACCTATTTATCTACTTGCACTTTGACGTGCTTCGAACTGCTAGGTTGGCAGGAGCAGGGACCGAGCAACAGGAACTCACCCCACCACAGGGATTCGAACCGCCGACCTTCTGACTGGCAAGTCCTAGGCTCTGTGGGATTGTTAGATTTCATACAATCATAGAGTTGGAAGGGACCATGGCAGTCCAAGCCCATGCAATGCAGGAATATTTTGCTCAACATGGAGCTCGAACCCTCAATCCTGAAGAGTCTCATGCTCACTGAGCTTTCCAAACCAGGGAACCAGGCAGAGGGCCTTCTCAGTAGTGGCTCCTGCCCTGTGGAACGCCCTCCCACAAGATGTCAAAGAGAAAAACAACTACCAGACTTTTAGAAGACATCTGAAGGCAGCCCTGTTTAGGGAAGCTTTTAATGTTTGACGGGCTGTTGTATTTTAATGTTTAGTTGGAAGCTGCCCAGAGTGGCTGGGGAAACCCAGCCAGATGGGTGGGGTATAAATAATAAATTATTATTATTGTTATTAGTGCAGCAGAAGCAAATGATATGTAATTGTAGACCATGGGGGCATTAACCCTCTCCTGCTCTAGCTTGTGCATGAGCTCAGAGGAATAGTTGCTGGGCAAAACAGATCCTCTTTAAACAGGAGCAATGTGACATGCAACACAGTTTGGTACTGGGATCTCTCCTCATAGAGACCTAGCATTCTACTTGACCTTGAAAAGCCTTTTGCTGATGGATGGGTATTGGATAGGAGAATGTCACAGGGCAAGTTCCCCAGGTCAGATGGAACGCTTCCAAAACAAGGCGACATTTTTAGAAAAGCAGGCAGCGTGAGTGCTTTAAATACATATTGAAAAGACGCTGAAATGTCATCTCACCCCCCCCCCCATAAATGCAGAACAGTGCTATACTGCTTGAGAAAGCAACTCCATCACATTTCTTTAAAAATGTAATGCGTGGCTAAAAGCTACAGCAGTCCCCAGACACAGTTCAACAGATGGAAAAATGTTTCGCTTCCAAATCATTCTATGTTCTAGCGGCAGCTCTGCAGCAAAAGTGGGGCAAATGGGTACAGCGTCCCCCTAGAGCTGTGCTTTGCTCCATCACCCCCAGATTTTTAATTTTGTGTGTGTGTGACATGACAGGCAATGATCACCTTTCTTAAAGGGATAGCTTGTTTTAAGAACTGGGGCAAATTAAGACTAGGACTGTGACTGCCCCAGCTAACAAGGAAGGCTGGCTACAGGGCTGTCTAGTAGGCTAGATGTTTATGATCATGAGTTCCCTCCTGTCATGGCCAGGTAAGGACTGTAAAGTACAATAGTGTTGCATGCCACTCCAATCTCAAAATGGCGCAAGATTCCAGGGGTTCCAGGCACTTACCCAGGGCTCATAGAAATGCGGCACAACAGAAACGCTGGTGTTTTTATAATATGTTTCTTTACACATCTATGAAACCTGGGCCTAAAAATGGAGGGGTTCACAAGCATCAAACCCCCAAAGGGTCTTTTTTCTCCTACAGGCAAAGTTCATGTTCTCTGCCTCTTTGGATTTCCAGCTTGTTTTCCTTCTGGTTCACATCACAGCTTACTAACCGCTAAACTCTGGCTTTGTCCTTTCAGCTAACTAAGAGCCAGATATATATACCATATATCATAAGCACACCACACTGTTCACTGTGCCTCATTTTCAAAATGAGACACGAACTCTGGGTAAGTACAGTGGTACCTCGGGTTTACATATGCTTCAGGTTACATACGCTTCAGGTTACAAACTCCACTAACCCAGAAAAGGTACCTCAGGTGCTTCAGGATGAGAACAGAAATTGTGCTCTGGCGGTGCGGCAGCAGCAGGAGGCCCCATTAGCTAAAGTGATGCTCCAGGTTAAGAACAGTTTCAGGTTAAGAACGGACTTCCGGAACGAATTAAGTACTTAACCCGAGGTACCACTGTACCCATTTACCGTTTGGCACAAAGACCCATCTCCTTTGCTTTCTTAATGGCTCATTACCTTAACTTTGTTCTCCTAATGGCCCTTCGCCCAGGCAATTACCTGGACATAGGAAGCTAGCCTGGCCTAATTGGCTTCTAACACTTGCTGGGTCCCGGGAATAGGTGTCTGGCACCCAGTTTAACACCCGAGCTTTGATTAAATTGTAACACTTGCTGGATCCAGGAATTTATAGTGGTCTGACATACACAAATGCCTAACAATACCCAAATCTAGACCTAGGGGAGTGTCTTCCTCAAAATCAGAGTCCTGGAAGTCACCACTCAATGAGGTGGAAGGAGAAAAGCAAGAAGGGAATACCAGGAGGAATCAAGAGGCAAGGCTCCTAATACCAACTCTAATAAGACTGACTGATCTAGAGCCTTCTTCATACTACCTGCCAATCACAGAGGGGAACATTACGCACCGTTATTCCCTCTTTGAAGCTCTTGTCCCAGGCCTGACACCTCCAACACCTTGTTGGAACCTATTGTGCCTTTAGAAGGATTTGAAACAGATCCTGATCATCCATTATCAAATGCATGATGCCACAGATGAGGTCTTTCTGAACAGCCGGTCCAGTACAGGTGCCTTGAGCTATTTTAACCCAGGCGGTTGCCATGGGTGCAGAATCACTGCTCATCATGTGCTACAGACACAGTCCCAAAATGAAGCAGTTCACATTACCACAATTTCATTGACAGGGCCACACTCCACATTTATACATAGCGCTGTCCTCCCACTGCACAGCTGACCTATTTTAAACTTGTTTTACCCGTCAAGACCAAAGGAACACTGTGAACTGCAGTTATGTGATGATGCCATCCTTCAAAGATGAGAAGCCTGCCCATGAATTCCTGTACCATGGTTGGGGGTTCAGGTGGGGCAAGCCACATGTGGCAATTAAACCAAATCAGCTTTAGACAGACCCTCCGAGTGTCCCTATTTTCCAGAGACAATCCCAGACTTACAGAAGCCATCCCGGTTTCTGATTTGACCCCAGAATGTCCTGCTTTTCCTTAGCACATCCCTATTTTCCTCAGAGAAATGTTGGCTGTGCTACTCCTGAGCCAAGGAGATAAGTACTGTAACTACATTGGTACCTCAGAATGTGAACAGGATCCATTCTGGAGCCCCGTTTGCATCCTGAAGCGAACGCAACTCACGACTGTGCATCTGTGCATCCGCAGGTCACAATTTGCTGCTTCTGTGCATGCGCATGATGTCATTTTGACCGTCTGTGCATGCGCAAGTGGCGAAACCCGGAAGTAACACGCTCTGTTACTTCCGGGTCGCCGCGGAGTGCAACTCGAAAGCGGTCAACCTGAAGCATACTCAACCCGAGGTATGACTGTATACAGTGGTACTTCAGTTTAAGAACAGTCCTGTTTACGAACGATTTGGTTTACGAACTCCAAAAACTGGAAGTAGTGTCCTGGTTTGAGAACTTTACCTCGGTCTAAGAACAGAATCCGAATGGTGGAAAGGCACTGGTAGAGGGAGGCCTCATTAGGGAAAGCACACCTCAGTTTAAAAATGGTTTTGGTTGAAGAGCGGACTTCCGGACTGCATTAAGTTCATAAACCGAGGTAGCACTATACAACTTTTAGAAGGTATCTGAAGGCAGCCCTGTATAGGGAAGTTTTTTTATGTGTAATGTTTTATTATGTTTTCATATATGTTGGAATCTGCCCAGAGTGGAAGAATTATAGAATAGGACGTCCCTATTTTTATTGGAGAAATGTTGGAGGGTATGCTTTAGAGTGTATGGCAAATGCAATATTCAGTACAAATAAGGACTGAATGTCTAAACGTGCAGATATAAATTAAATTATAGTGTTAGGTTGCAATCCTGATGCCGCAGACCTGGAAGTAAAGGTGAAGGTAAAGGACCCCTCACTTTACTGGCCAAGGGAACCAATGTTTGTCCGCAGACAGTTTTTCCAGGTCATGTGGCCAGCATGACTAAGCCGCTTCTGGTGAAACCAGAGCAGCGCACGGAAACGCCGTTTACCTTCCCGCCAGAGCGGTACCTATTTATCTACTTGCACTTTGACGTGCTTTCTAACTTCTAGGTTGGCAGGAGCTGGGACCGAACACCGAGCACTCACCCCATCGCGGGGATTTGAACCGCCGACCTTCCAATCAGCAAGCCCAAGAGGCTCAGTGGTTTAGACCACAGTGCCACCCACATCCCGTAGTGCCACCGCATCCTGGGAGTAAGCACCATTTAATTCCATAGGACTTACATCTGAGTAGACCTGGTGAGGCTAGCACTGGTAATGGTTGCAGTGCTCTCACTCTCTCCCCAGCTCAATCTTTCTTTGCCTTGCTGGAGAGAAAGACTGGGAATTCAAGCCCAAGGAGTCAAATGCCAGCTTGCATAGTCCCACAAATTGGACTCCGTGGGCCACTTATTCCCTGCTCGGTGCAAACTGAGTATACACAAATGTAATTCAATTGCATTTTGTGGAGCAAGTGCCAGTTAACAGTGCAGAAAGCCTCAGAAGCATCAGACTTCAAATTTACTGTGACGGGCTGAAATGAACAAATATATATATATATATATAATTTTTGCCAGAGACAGGAGCTTGGGGGAAGCTCCCTGCTGTGCTTCACTTGTTGTAGTCAATCGCTAGATTTGCATGGTAGGAAGGAGCTCAGCATAGCCCTAGGACAATATTAGCCTGTACTAAATCCAGAGGCACCTGCATCCGTGAGCTTTATGGGCCCCTTATCTCTTTCCCTTTCTGCCACAGATAACGACTCATCTGTTGCTATGCGTTTGTAAGCCAGTATCTCAGATGCTGCTGCTGCTGCTGCTGCTGCTGCCAGACTCAGTTGACTTTCCCAAAATGGAGAGAGGAACCATTGCTTCCTGGCTCCAAGTCAGGATTCTAGAGTCTGTCTTCTTTGAAGGACTCCCAGTCCCTACATTTCTCAATCAAATTAACTGATGGTCAGATATGCTGCTGTACTCACAAACAGGACTCACAAACATTTCCTGAATGAGGGCTGCAAGCACATGGAGAAGAAGTGGTCTATAGTCCATGGCCACATGGTTTCATGGCACACTTTTCATTTTTGTATGGCCTAGGAGCCTAATACATATTGCACACCTGACAAGGATCTTATTTCCTGGATGGGGGGGAAAGAACAAAATAATTGATGTGCTGCCAGACTATGTGAATTTCCTGGTTGGAGGAGAAGTTAAAAACAAAACAAACCAAACCAGGGCTTCACTGTCAGAACATCTTATGAACCTAGCAGTGTTCATTCTGGAATGAATGATGGAGAGCAGAAGTGAGCATCCATCTTTTTTTGTGTCAAAAGCAGGGTATGCGCAGGGTAACCAATGTGGTCCCTCTCAAATGTGGTTGGGCTCCAGTTCCCATCACTCCAAGCCAGCATGGCCAATGGAGAGCAGCACCCTTTTGGCTATCCCTGCTCAAGTCAACTGAACAGTTCATTTCAGGATAAAGGTAAAGGTAAAGGGACCCCTGACCATTAGGTCCAGTCGTGACTGACTCTGGGGTTGTGGCGCTCATCTCGCTTTATTGGCCAAGGGAGCTGGCATACAGCTTCTGGGTCATTTGGCCAGCATGACTAAGCCGCTTCTGGCGAACCAGAGCAGTGCACGAAAATGCCATTTACCTTCCCGCCGGAGCGGTACCTATTTATCACTTGCACTTTGACGTGCTTTCAAACTGCTAGGTTGGCAGGAGCAGGGACCAAGCAATGGGAGCTCACCCCATCATGGGGATTCGAACAGCCGACCTTCTGATTGGCAAGTCCTAGACTCTGTGGTTTAACCCACAGCGCCACCCACGTCCCTTTCATTTCATTTCATTTCAGGGTACAGACCAACAATCCTGGCTTTCAAGAACAAGCATCATACCAGCATACTCTTTCTTTTGTCCGGAAACTTGGGAATTACTCTGGAGTTCACTTTTACTTTCAAAATCGGAAACTCTGAGGAACAAAGTGCAGTATAAGGTATACCAAGATTAGTATCATAGAATTGTAGAGTTGGAAGGGACCCCAAGAATCGTAATTAAATGTCCATGGCAGATGACCATCCAACCTCGGCCTTAAAACCGAGGCCTTAAAACCAAGGAAGGAGAGTCCACAACCTCCCGATAGAGACCATTCCACTGTCAAACAGCTCTTACTGTTGGAAAGTTTTCCTAAACTAGGGCTCAAACCGGGATTTCAAAGGCGTCCAGGATCTTAGGCAAGGCAATCAAAAAATCGTGGGGTTTTTGGGGGGGCAGGGTTCCTTAAAAATCTCAATAACTTTTGGGGTGTCCTGGCAGCCCTATCTAAACCAGAGTTTCCCATTTCAAATAATAAATTCTTAGGCAAACCAGGACTAAAGAACCTAAGTTGATGCATGAAGGTACCAAGAAGACAGGAGAAGGAGGAGGAGTGTGCAGACCTGACGTTAATTATCATTACAGGCAACTTTCAACTTGCGCACATTTAACTTTTGCGCATTCAGCTTTACCCACTCAGCAAAAAAATAAAAACTGGGGGGGGGATTAATGAAAAAGTGGGTGGGAAGGGGGCAAGCATGGAGGGAGAAGACTTTGACAACCCCACCCACCATTGAACCCAATGTGTTTTGTCTAAACTCAATTTTGGCTTCCATGTGCTATCCCCAGTATGTAACTGTGACGTTAACATATGAGAGTGCTGGAGGTGAAATAGTTAAACAGGTTACCCAATCAGAACCCAGGGGGGTGGAGTCAAAGGGACTATAAAACCAGCTCTGAGAGGGGCGAAGGGGGGAGTTTGTTGGGAGTTGGGTGGTTGGTTGGAGTGGGAGTGAATTGGGATAGAGTCTGTGGGTAGGTTGAGTTAGTGTAGCGAAATAAGCTGAGTCAGGACCAGTTAGGAGCTAGGAAGACAAGTAAATATCTGAGAGGTGGTTTAGTGAGTGAGAGCAGGTAGCGGAAGTTGTAGGTCTGGATAGGTACCCCATGATTGTAATTGACCAATACCAGTTATGAAACCACACACTTGTTAAACTGCAATAAATAAACAGAAGTTTATGTTCCAATTTAACCCTGACTGGACTCAGTATTTTGCCAGGTAGGGCCTGGGTGGTGACAGTGAGAAATAAAGTGGTGGCACAGGGATCAGTAGATTGTGAAACGTCTGGGGACCCTGTGTGATCGCCACAGTAACCCCTGCATAAATAGAGTCGCCTGTGCTGCAAAACCAGCACTTGTTGTCATTAGGAGAGTAAAGCTTGTGGTTCAAATTATGCTCATGTATCTGAGACAACTTCCCCAGACGCAGCGTGTCCTGTTGCTATCATAATCTTTGCTAAAGAGGTAAATGACACTGGGCACCCTCCGAGATCTGAAAGCAAGAGCCACACTTTTGTTGCCCGTCACCTTTGTCCAGCTGACAGATTACTCCTCTTCTGCAGCGAAGGTGGAGAGAGAGAAATCTGCTTTGCTTCTACTGTGCCATGCTGGGCTAGGAGGAGGGGGTGGGCAATGAACATAAGGCAATGGGGAGAGAGCTATTTTAGTTACAATGCGCTCGCCAGGGACCTGGTGTGGCATCTGTGGCTCTCTGCAGCACCAGCAAATAGAAGTTTGCTTCAGATGAACATTACACTTAGATGAAATGGTAATGAAGAGCATTTTCATCTTAAACTGTAACCCAGTATAGCTGCTGTCAGTGGTTGGCTGTGTGATGTGCAGAACTGGAGAGTATGGGACATTTAACGGTGAGCACCAGTAACACCCAAAGTCCAAAATATTGCTACATGCCAACCCAATCTCTGAGCAGTGCAATATTCCAGGAATTCCAGGATCCTACCTGGGTTTGTGTTTCCCTTGGAATGAAGTGCGGCAGAGAAGGCAGTGTTTCTATAATATGTGCATACAGTGGTACCTCGGGTTACATACGCTTCAGGTTACAAACTCTGCTAACCCAGGAATAGTGCTTCAGGTTAAGAACTTTGCTTCAGGATGAGAACAGAAATCGCGCGGCGGCGGGGCAGCAGAAGCAGGAGGTCCCATTAGCTAAAGTGATGCTTCAGGTTAAGAACAGTTTCAGGTTAAGAACAGACCTCCGGAACGAATTAAGTATGAACCAGAGGTACCACTGCACAGGCCTGTCTTGAGATGTCTTCTAAAGGTTGTATAGTTACTTATCTCCTTGGCTCAAGGGATGCATAATTCCACACCCTCCGACATTTCTTCAATGAGTGCTCACTGGAAGGACAGATCGTGAAAGCTGAGGCTCCAATACTTTGGCCACCTCATGAAAAGAGAAGACTCCCTGGAAAAAACCCTGATGTTGGGAAAGATGGAGGGCACAAAAAGAAGGGGACGACAGAGGACGAGATGGTTGGACAGTGTTCTCGAAGCTACCAGCATGAGCTTGACCAAACTGCGGGAGGCAGTGAAATACAGGAGTGCCTGGCGTGCTCTGGTCCATGGGGTCACAAAGAGTCGGACACGACTAAGCGACTAAACAACAAACAAATGAAAAGCAGGACATTCCAGGATCAAATCAGAAATCGGGACGGCTTCTGTAAACCCAGGACTGTCCCTGGAAAATTGGGACACATGCAAAATAACCAATGCAGTTGATAGCCTTCAAATAAACTATCCATGTACATACATGAAATTCCCCATTGTGCCTAACAAGTGTTCCCTGATTCACACAGTCTGGTCCTCACAAATGGCTGGCCTGTGGCACTTCAAATTGCGGGTTTGAGTTCCTGTTACGGCACACTCTTTCTCACACAAAGGGAGACAAATTCCTATGTACAGAAAACCAAATGTCAAGGAGAAGTTTCGCTGCAGCAAGCATGCCACATAGCTAATGCATAAACTGGGCCTCAGCCAGAGGAAATCAAGTTTCTCCTTTCCATTTGTGCATCTCCTTATACAGGGCAGAGTTTATTCTGCACTAAATAAATAAATTCAGCACCAAATCAATAACAATTCTGTGCCGAAGGAAGCTGAGTTCTGTGACCTGCATTACAAACTCAGTGCATTTCCAGAGTCCCTCTTATTTTGCATAAGCTATTTTGCATAACATATTCTGGTTTTGCTAGTACTGTAGAGGAGCAAGGAGCTATGATAAGCCCAAGTCCTGCCCCCAACCATGGGAAATTATATTCAGGCATCCTTCTAGTTTCTGAAATTGTCGCAGGCCTGGCCCACACACTTTCAAGAATAGCTTTGCAGCTGCTAAGGACTACAAACTTGATCTTTTTAAATTTTAAAAACACAAGACATATGAAATGAGAGTTTGAGGTCATTGTGTCCCATTGTCTTGAACGTTCGCTTCAACCAGGATTTTAATTGGCTCCATCTCCTCCTAGTGAAACCTTCAAATTAAAGCAAAATAAAACCACTAAGAAGAAAGGGATACACTGGTTCAAGAGAAAGAAGTATAATATAATATATAACACTTCAGGATCAGTTATGACACTAGATACACATGAGAGTTAATTTTGGGATTGGAGATAAGTTGTCTGGTTTCCAATTTCATGCATCCTTTCAATTTTTCACATAATTTCACACTATAACAGTTTGGGATGCATCTGGATGTTTAACTTTCCTGCACAATAAAATCTGTTCACATCATTATGGTAAGTTATCAAGCATCGGTTGCATCTGCCTGTACGTTCAAGCTCCATCAATACTGCCATGAGCTGAGCAGAATCATATCGCCATGGACCTCTACAAAAAGGAGCAACTGGGACAAGACAAACTAGCACTCACGCCGTGACTACAGCGCAGGTTGTGCGTTACATTTGTGCATGTGATGTGCAACTAATATATGGTGCTAAGGTTGTACAACAAGTGTGAGGAACCGTTGGCCCTCCAGATGTTGTGATACTGTAGCCCCAACCAGCATGGCCAATGGCCAGGAATGATGGGAGTAGTAGTTCACCAACATCTGGAGGAGCAAAGTTTCCCCAGACCTGTTGTATAGGCTCAAACCAAACTCAAAAAGAAGACTAAAGGAAGCATTAGCCTCTCCACTTTCTCTGCATAGCTCACCTGTGTCAGTAATCAGATTCTGAACCTGAGAATCCGGTATGTGTTTTTTCACTCCCACTCATAGCACAGAAATGTCCTCTGACACCTAGCAGAAACCAGAAAGGGTGAATCATGTTCATGACACCTAGGGTGTAAGAGTCTACAATCTCCTGCAAAACCCCAAATTAATGCACTGTTAAGTTGACACTCCTTCAGCTCAAGAAAATTAACACAAATTAATGTTGATGCTAATCAATCCAAGCAACGTACATGGAATTTGAAAATCAATTATCTCTTCCAAGTGTGGTAAAATATTTAGCGCAGTGTTTTGGCACTGGGAGTCGGATTGTGCTCCCTGAACCCTTTGTGGTGTGCTCACATCTCCGAAGAAAGAACATTAGTCTGCAAAACTAGTCATATCTTGTTTGCAGTAACTCACAGGGAACTGACTGGACGTAATGCTGAGTATTCATGCAGAGGAATGAGTTAGCTATTGCACCCAAGGCCCAGGGCTTTTTTTCAGCCACAACTCGCTGGAACTCAGTTCCAGCTCCTCTCAGGTGGGCGCCATTGCCATTATAAGAGAACAAGGGAGACGTTCATGGTGAGTTCCGGCACCTCTTTCTATAGAAAAATAGCACTGTCAAGGCCCATTGAAGTTCATGGGGTTGAAAGTAATCACAAGTAACTTACTGCACTGGTTTCAGTAGAACTTTAGCATGAGAATTTCCCATTAGCTTTGGACCACGGCACCTCAGATAGACCACTGGTTGGATTATTGTTTATGATATTTAAATGTGGCATAGCCAAAATAACGAGCACTGAAGTAACTGGTGTCTCACACAAAGAACAAAAGGAACCAAGTAAAAACAAATGTTCCTACTTGCTAAAAAGAAAAAAGAAAAGTCAGTTGCAATATACCAAAATTAGCAGCACGCAAATACCCAAATGCCGCTTACAGTACAATGTAAAACTTGCATATCCATCTTCACATCAAAAAAAGCATGCCTCCAGTTCAAAATAGAGCCAATGAACATCATAATGTGGGTGGAGATATGTAGCTGGATTTACATCTTTGGCCCAATACACAGAATTCTGTTGCGACCAAGAAGAAGCTTTATTGTTGAGCCATTCAAACTGGACTTCAGTTTGTACAGACCCTCTGACATGGCACTTGACACTTTTTCATGTATTACGAAAAGGATTTTGAACTATCAACAAACACATACATTAAGATCATCTCAGACCAAGCTCTCGGTGTCCCCATTTGTGGTTACATGGGGTGTCTAGTGAGAACAGTACATTCTCTGTGGTGGCACCCCAACCATGAACTACCTTTCACCTGGTGCCTTCTTCACTATCTTTTAGGTATCAGGTGAAAACTTATTTTCGCAAACCGCCTTGCCAATGATGTCAGAAAGATGGGGCATTTGTTTCTTAAAATAAATAAATAAATATCTGCAACATGTCTCTCATTTAGCTTGAACGAGGAATTAAATGTACACATCAGCTGATGAAAATAACGGCAGGATAGATTGAAAGGAAGGGGGTTCAAATGCCCTGAAGTTCCTTACTGATGCCAAAGAGTCGCCATCAGGTTAGCAAGTCTAAATTAGCAGCCTTTGCAACAGCATCCGTTTCCCCAAGATCATGTAAACACACTGTTTGGAGACAAATTTATACTAGGTACAATGTGGGTGTACAAGAAAGAGGCATAATGAACAATTCCCTGTACTAATTGGAATGATTGCAATCTCTTTCATGTGGATAGTAGGAGGACTGACTGATAAGAAAGGCGTCTTCAGAAGCAACCAGAGTGCGGCTCCTTTCTCCATGAAGCTCCAGTGTGTATATAAATTAATCACAGGATTTAATCATTACTGGGCGGAGTAGGGAGTTCCCCGTTGCTGTTATGTTCTTGTTTAACAAAGATAGTACAGTTCTTGCCTAGCTGTGAGATTCGTGTATCTTCTAAGCCTTCAGGGACACTTGAGAAAGATCAAGGAAGCCTATACATTTTTGCCCATCTCAATGATGCCATTGGAGCAAAGCATTAATTTACTTATACCTACTTTTGAATCAAATGATCCTCAAGGCAGCTTATATCAGGATGCAATAAATCAACACACACACACTCGCAAAAACACTCACAAAGCATGCATTACTTGTGTGATCAAGAGATGCAGGGAAAATCCTAGGCATCATCAGTGAGGGATGCCAAGTTTTCACCTTGCTATTAGGTAAAGGTAAAGGACCCCTGACAGTTAAGTCCAGTTGCGAATGACTCTGGGGTTGCGGTGCTCATCTCGCTTTAATGGCGGAGGGAGCTGACATCTGTCCGCAGTTTTTCTGGGTCATGTGGCCAGCATGACTAAGCTACTTCTGGTGAAACCAGAGCAGCGCACGGAAATGCTGTTTATCTTCCCACCAGAGAGGTACCTATTTATCTACTTGCACTTTGACATGCTTTCGAACTGCTAGGTTGTCAGGAGCTGGGACCGAGCAACGGGAGCTCACCCCGTCATTGGGATTCGAACCGCCAACCTTCCGATCGGCAAGCCCTAGGCTCAGCCCCTAAAAGGTTGTTCCATGAGTGGCTGTGGCTAAGGAGACAGGTCTGTGCAATGCACAGCAAGCAATAAAAACATGGAGCAGCAGTCATTATGTTTTATCCCTCTAAGAGCAGCATTACAGAACGACTATATGTGAACAGGTGTTATGCAAACAGCCACTTCTTGCAGAAGTGAGAAAAAGCAGCCTCGGAAAAGAGTGATTTGGAGTGGGAAAGCAGCAGTAGGCAGGTTCAATTTGTCTCTGCTCCTCCCCACCCCCCACTCTCTGCAAAAAAAACCCTCCCTGCTTGCAGCTGCTCATCCTCCCCATGGTTGGGCAGAGAGGGGGGAATATGTATCTGAAGCCTTGGGAGAGGTGGTCAGAGGTGGTTTTTCAGCAGAAAATTGGCAGGCATGCAGAATCATTAAACATCTTAGAGACACCATTTCCCCACAGACCCAGTTGCTGGAAATCACAAGTGAGGAGAGTGCTATTGCTTGCAGGATTTTCATAAGAACCAGTTGGCCACTGGGGGAACAAGATGCTAGACTAGACGGTCCATTAGCCTAAACCAGCAGGGCTCTCCTTACTTTCTTATGACCCTAGCCATTGCCTGCATCCACACTCTGGGTGGCTTCCAACATATATAAAAACATAATAAAGCATGAAACATTTTTTTAAAAAAAACCTTCCCTATACAAGGCTGCCTTCAGATGTCTTCCAAAGATTGTATAGTTACATATCTCCTTGGCTCGGAGGTTGCATAACTCCATACCTGCCAACATTTCTCCAATGAAAAAAGGAACATCCTACCATACCCTCCAACATTTCTCCAAGAAAAATAGGGACATTCTGGGATCAAATCAGAAACCAGGATGGCTTCTGTAAATCCAGGACTGTCCCTGGAAAATAGGGACACTTGGAAGATCTGTTTATTCCCCTTTTGTTCTTCTTATACATCAGGCTTCCTCAATCTCGGCCCTCCAGATGTTTTTGGCCTACAACTCCCATGATCCCTAGCTAGCAGGACCAGTGGTCAGGAATGATGGGAACTGTAGTCTCAACTGGTCAGGGCCAAGGCTGAAGAAGCCTGTTATAAATTTTCACTCATCCCTTCTTCCATGGTAGGGGTCTGCCATTTTGTGGTTTGCCTCAGGTGCCAAAATGCATTGGGCCGGCCCTGACTGTAAGTCAACACCAAACTATGCATTGTGTTTGGCTAGGGGTTGTGGCTTGTAAGGGATAAATAAACACGATATTGAGTTTGCAAAAGCATTTGACTGTGTCGACCACAGCAAACTATGGCAAGTTCTTAACAAAATGGGAGTGCCTGATCACCTCATCTGTCAGCTGAGAAATGTGGAACAAGAAGCTACAGTTAGAATTGGATATGGAACAACTGATTGGTTCAAAATTGAGAAAGGAGTACGACAAGGCTGTATATTGTCTCCCTGCTTATTTAACTTATATGCAGAATTCATCATGCGAAAGGCTGGGCTGGATGAATCCCTAGCCTGAATTAAGATTGCCGGAAGAAATATCAACAACCTCAGATATGCAGATGACACAACCTTGATGGCAGAAAGTGAGGAGGAATTAAAGAACCTTTTAATGAGGGTGAAAGAGGAGAGCGCAAAATATGGTCTGAAGCTCAACATCAAAAAAACTAAGATCATGGCCACTGGGCCCATCACCTCCTGGCAAATAGAAGGGGAAGAAATGGAGGGCTCCATGATCACTGCAGATGGTGACAGCAGCCACAAAATTAAAAGACGCCTGCTTCTTGGGAGAAAAGCAATGACAAACCTAGACAGCATCTTAAAAAGCAGAGACATCACCTTGCCAACAAAGGTCCATATAGTTAAAGCTATGGTTTTCCCAGTAGTGATGTATGGAAGTGAGAGTTGGACCATAAAGAAGGCTGATCACAGAAGAATTGATGCTTTTGAATTATGGTGCTGGAGGAGACTCTTGAGAGTCCCATGGACTGCAAGAAGATCCAACCTATCCATTCTTAAGGAAATCAGCCCTGAGTGCTCACTGGAAGGACAGATCCTGAAGCTGAGGCTCCAATACTTTGTCCACCTCATGAGAAGAGAAGACTCCCTGGAAAAGACCCTGATGTTGGGAAAGATGGAGGGCATAAGGAGAAGGGGACGAGAGTGTTGGACAGTGTTCTTGAAGCTACCAACATGAGTCTGACCAAACTGTGGGAGGCAGTGGAAGACAGGAGTGCCTGGCGTGCTCTGGTCCATGGGGTCACGAAGAGTCGGACACGACGAAACGACTAAACAACAACAACAACATTGTGTTTGGATGTGATGCTAAGCTCTCTTTTTACTAATTTCTTCACACACTTCTGCAACAATTGAATATGGATATCAATCTTGCTCCTATTGGTATGCCAAGAGCCAGAGTTATTCTTGGCCACAGCAGAGTGTGACAGTATGTTGGGAAATGGCTTTGGGAGAGTGTGAGGGATGAGGTGGTTCTTGAGGAAGAGGAGGCTGAGACAGTGAACTGCCCCAGGTCTTTCAGGGAGTCTAGGCTTCAGTTTGAACTCATGTGATAAGATTTGCCAATGACAATATTGTGAAGAACAGAAGGTTGATTTCCTCCATTCCAAAGCAATTTTGTGTACTTCTCAGGGATTAACTCTCAAACACCTATATAAGCCCTAAAAAACAAGTCCCTTCAAATATCATGTTCTAGGTTCTCCCCCACCCCACTCTCATTAAAGTTATTTTGCATGATCTATAATTAAAACCTGAAAGAGATGTCGCCTCCTTTTGCCAGCAACTGTGTTACATCAATTAAATGGGTAAGTAGGAGCTTCCCCAGAGGGGGGCACCATGTGACTCTGTATTGATTAAGACTGCAGTGGAATGTTATTTGCAATCTCATTGCATAATGGAAATCAGGAAGTAGCTGTCATGCTTTCAGAAGACAAATTGCTGCTATCGGAGACAATTCATAGGCTTCTCTCCTTCTTGCTGTTCTCAATGTGCAGCTAATGCATGTTCTACAGGGATTAGTTTCTAAAATCAGTCGACTTTGCTGTCTCCAATAGTAAAAAGGAGGGAGAGCTGTAATCTAGTTGACC
The DNA here is from genome assembly GCA_034642415.1 of Podarcis siculus. Classification (NCBI taxonomy): domain Eukaryota; kingdom Metazoa; phylum Chordata; class Lepidosauria; order Squamata; family Lacertidae; genus Podarcis; species Podarcis siculus. The sequence continues at coordinate 2,191,635 of JAXCMG010000071.1, read as the reverse complement.
CTGCATTAAGTGACCAAGATGTCTATCACTACTTCGGATTTATGTATTATTTAACTGGGGTAGAAAAGACTTGAGAAATAGGAGCAGGCAATTAAAAAAGAGATGGGTAAAGAAGGCAGCATGATAGTTACCTGCAAAGACAGGAATGTAATCAAGAGTGACTCAGATTTTTGGGGGAGGGTGGGTTTAAACTACCACCTAGACAGATCATTTTCAAACACTCCTTTCTATAGCAGCATTTTTAAGGTATGAAATAGTAATTCCCTGCAAACCTCTGAGCCAATACTCACAAGCAATGCTATAAAGAAAAGGAGTGTTTTGAGCGTGCTCAGATGCTTTTATTCTATGCTGCACTCTCAGCCATTTAAATATAAAAATGATTTCCATGATTCTAAGCACCCTATAGCATAAGGATTCGGGAGGGTAGAGAAATGCGTCTCACATCTTTACTAAGCTATGCTGTTTGCCAGCTGAGCCAGAAAAGTTGCATTTCCTTCATCCTGATCTACTTCATAGGATTGCTGTATTCTCTATTGCCCAAGAGAGCTTAAGTTATAAGATTTAGCTAGAGAGCATTTGGAAAAAAGACTTGATGGTAAGAGCAGCTCAGCAATGGCAACCAGTGCCCTAAAGGGGTGGTGGGTTCTCTCTTGCTAGAGGTCTATAAACAGAGGCGAGTTAGGTGTGCTCTCATTCTGGATTTCCTACATTAAGCAGTTGGTGTTATTCAGGTCCCTTCCAATCCTATGATTCTAAAACCACTTTCCAGAGCACTGTGGGCAATGGCAAGATACAAATATGAACAATATTTCTTATAAGCTTTCACTGATCTGATCCTTTTCACTTATCATGTCTGGCAGCAGCTGGAAAATTGCAGGCAAGTGAATTCACACCAGATGTGTTACTGCATCTCCAAGGAATGCCATGAGGAATGGCTGGGAAAAAAGCATCTCTTTCAAAACCATGTGTCTCAGTTAGGGATGTTAGAGATAGTCTGCATTTAAAGGCACATTTACCTTATTTGCACTTCCTGAAACAGGACGTGAACCAGAAACGAAGCAGACCTTCAAATTTTGCAATGAAGTTCTCCAGTCAAGTGACGTGTACAAAATATGCATATACTGGGTGATGTATGCATAAAGATGCACATATTAGTGAAGGAGGCACAGAACACTGCATTAAATTATAGGAACCTGCTTCACAAAAACATGCACTGGGCAAAAGTACAAGACGTGTATTTTAGAAGAAATTTGGTGAATTTTTGTGACTTACAAAAATTGCAAACTGATGTGGAAATGCAGAAAATGGAACTTAAGCGTGGAAAAACGACAAAATGAAACTGAGAGATTCGTCCATCTCTAGTCTCCGTAGTGTAAATATTCCTTTGGGTGACCTAGGACAGTTGCCAATGGAGAGTCAAACTACTCCTTTGCCCTCTATAGCTTGACCATCCCTAAATGCTTAGAGCCATGTTGACCGCCAGTGTGGAGGCTCCATGAGACAACTGCGCCATCCTGGTTAATTCTTGGCAACTTAAGGAAGCATTCAGCACTGTCCCCCATCTCTTGTTTGAATCTTGTAGCTGAACTGCTAGCCAAATGCTAACTCCGGTTGCCAGACATTTTCATGTATGAATGAAAAGGATAGAACTTTCACAACATTCAGCTCCAATACTTTGCAGGCTTTGCAAATGGAAGCGGTTCACACATCTGTGTTTGTGTGTGGTATGTTGGCTTCGTTATAAGCATGATCATTCCCAACAGAAGATGAGAAGAGAACCGGGATAATAAGTGTCACTCCAGATAATAAGAGGCAGCATCCATGGTATGTACTGAAACCATCTAATGCACCATTATCTATTTACCATCCTGCAGGATTTAAAATTAAATGCTAGCTGCCTAATCAGTTCCAACTGAGTTTATTGATTAGGGCTCTGTCATCTGTCCACTGTGCTTGATGAGTCTAGAAGTGGCAGGTTTACCTTTCCACTGTTTATGCTCTAGGACATAATAAAGTATATGATGAAGGTAATCAATTACACGTCAACACAATTGTTGTTCTGAAGCAATCTGCTGGGACTCGTCTGGGAAAAATTATAACCTTGCGAAAATTAAGGAAGAGGCTAAGTTTCTCAGAGAAGTAATGACACTTCATTATATTTAATTTGGTTAGACATACAGATCAATATTTCCAGCATTCCAGGCATATTTGCCCATTTAAAAGATCCTCCCTGGTCCTCTTACAAGCAGATTTGTGTGTAAGACTTGGATCTGATTGTCCTGTAATTGTGTTGTCAGACAGAGGTAGTCTAGAAGAACGTACAATTAAATACAGAAATAGCCTGAGCCACAACAGTGAATACACTTCAGTATTGATAGTTGCATCTGCCTCAATTAAATGATCTATTAAGTTCACAGGTGCATAACCAAAGTTCTGCAAAACAAAAGTCTGCGCTAGCAATTGTTAAGCACACAATGGCTTCTGTTCTGCACAATGATCCCGTTCTGGATCCCCCAAGCCAAGCACAATTCAGAGCACTGTCCTTAACTTTTAAGTGAGGAATAAGAAACCTTTTCTTTTTCAGACCAAGGGCCAAATTCCATCCTGGACCACCTTCCAGGGGCCACATAACAGTGGAGCGCAGAGACAGAGGTAAAAATGGTTAGAGCAATGAATGTAACTTTTATCTTTGTATATAGACTGGTTTCTAAGCAGTGGCGTAGCGTGGGGGGTGCAGGGGGGCCGGCCGCACCGGGCGCAACATCTGGGGTTAGGGCAAATCCATGGGTTAGGGGGCGCAAATCCACAGGCTAGGGGGCGCAAATCCATGGGTTAGGGGGCGCAAATTACTTGCCTTGCCCCGGGTGCTGACAACCCACGCTACGCCACTGTTTCTAAGGTCAAAGGCCTGGAAACGATGCCTTATGAGGAACGGCTAAGGGAGCTGGGCATGTTTAGCCTGAAGAAGAGGAGGTTAAGGGGTGATATGATAGCCATGTTCAAATATATAAAAGGATGTCACATAGTGGAGGGAGAAAGGTTGTTTTCTGCTGCTCCAGAGAAGCGGACACGGAGCAATGGATCCAAACTGCAGGAAAGAAGATTCCACCTAAACATTAGGAAGAACTTCCTGACAGTAAGAGCTGTTCGACAGTGGAATTTGCTGCCAAGGAGTGTGGTGGAGTCTCCTTCTTTGGAGATCTTTAAGCAGAGGCTTGACAACCATATGTCAGGAGTGCTCTGATGGTGCTTCCTGCTTGGCAGGGGGTTGGACTCGATGGCCCTTGTGGTCTCTTCCAACTCTATGATTCTATGATTCTATATTCACACATTCATGCGCCCCTCTCTATCCCCCATCCAGACAAACAAGGTGTGGTTTTGCCCCCCTAGGTGACATCATGCTGGGTCATAAGGAAAGGGTTAAATGGGTGTGAAGTGATTGGCCAGTGGGAACCCAAGGGGAGGAGTTAGAGTTAGAGTTGTGAAGAGGTGAGTTGGGAGTTGGAGAAGGAAGAGGGAGGATAAGTCTGTGGGTTGGTCGAGTTGTGTTGTGAGAGAGTGAGAGAAACTGATAGGAGGAGTCAGATAGACAATTGGAATAATCAGTTAGCAGTTATTAGGAAAGGTATAGGCCGGTAAAGAAACTAAGATTAAGAAACTGACAATAAAAATTATCTGAAACCATAAACTTGTTAATGCTTATAAAATAAACTTGCTTATTTGATTTAATGCTAACAACTGTCTGTACTCTGTGTGTACCCAAGAGAAATGGGTTGGTGGCAGCAGGAAAGCAATCACAGTGGTGGCACAGAGATAAATAGACCGTCAAATGTCTGGGGACCCTGTGTGATCGCCATACAAGGGTTCAAGACATGCTCTAGCCAGGCTGAGGAAAGTGTGTTCTCTGGGGAGAGTCCTAAAGGCCAGACAGAGAAGCGCAAATGGCCACATTTGCCCCCCTGGACCTAAGGCCCCCCCCGCCCCTGCTTTAAAACAAAAATAGCTAAGGGTCTAAATGATTGCTTTTCCTCCCACACAAATCTGTCTGGGTAATAAGATCATCCTCTTAGGCCTGTCTGCAAGTCTGCATGCCATCAGGAGCAAGGTGGGTAGTGACCAGAGAGAGAGTTGATTCAGTTGTGACATCCCATCTTTGGTGTGGAATTCCCTCCCCAGGAAGGTTTCCCTGGCACCATCTCTGTTTTATTTTTATACTCAAGGGAATGCCTTTTTTTTTTTTTAATGCCAAAGCCATTTAGATTTATCAGTCTGTAACAGGACTTTTTAACCTGGGAATTTAATCTGCCCTGCTGCGTTGAGGCATTACTTCTTACCTCATGTTGTTGTATTTTGTTATTATCCCATCTAGGCCACTCCTAAAGATGTTTCAATGGACTTCTGCTTCAAAGGTTTCGAAATAATATTACAACATAGTCACACACTCATGTCTAAGCAAAAGCTCCACATATGACTTGTAATGTGATCTTAAACCCCTGAGCCTCTTGGGCTTGCCGATCCGAAGGTCAGCGGCTCGAATCCCTGCGACGGGGTGAGCTCCCGATGCTCTGTCCCAGCTCCAGCCAACCTAGCAGTTTGAAAGCATGCCAGTGCAAGTAGATAAATAGGTACCACTGCGGCAGAAAGGTAAACAGTATTTCTGTGTGCTCTGGTCTCCGTCACGGTGTTCTGTTGCGCCAGAAGTGGTTTAGTCAGGCTGGCCGCATAACCCGGAAAGCTGTCTGTGGACAAACGCTGGGTCCCTCGGCCTGAAAGCGAGATGAACACCGCAACCCCATAGTCACCTTTGACTGGACTTAACCGTCCAGAAGTCCTTTACCTTTTTACCTTATTGTAACTTTGGTAATAGTAATAAATGTAGTGAAGTCTATTTACCCCCTGCCCCAGGGGTAGGCAAACTAAGGCGCGGGGGCCGGATATGGCCCAATTGCCTTCTCAATCTGGTCTGTGGATGGTCTGGGAATCAGCGTGTTTTTACATGAGTAGAATGTGTGCTTTTATTTAAAATGCACCTCAGGGTTATTTGTGGGGCATAAGAATTCGTTCATTTATTTTTTTTCCAAAATATAGTCTGGCCCACCACATGGTCTGAGGGACGGTGGACCAGCCCATGGCTGAAAAAGTTTGCTGACCCCTGCCCTACCCCAAGTCTACAAGCCTACACTGCCATTCAACTCCCATCACTTTTCTCCATCATCTCCCCAAAGGGAGAAGATATTTGACTGTAAGCTTCTCAGGGCAGGGACATTATCATGTCCTGTGAAGTGCCATGTGCATTTCTATATGGCACTTGTTGATAATAATATACAGTCTACAACAATCTTCATTTTTTTTCCATTAGACCTTTCTCTCTCTCTCTCTCTCTCTCTCTCTCTCACACACACACACACACACACACACACACACACACTTAAGATATGAAATATTGTCCCACACATACCACATATATGAATAGGGGGATACATATTTGAAATATGGTTTGTATTATATTGGGGAAATGTTCTTGCTGGGATACCCCAAACCACAGCTGGATTGCTTCTTACTTGCATTCTTTACATTTCGCACATTAGATGAAGAGTTAAAAGCACACCTACCTTAAAAAGTCTTAAAATATTAGCCACCATAATGGACACTGAACTTGCAGCTGCACCTATAACCCCCGTTATCTTGTCCGGCTTCGTGAAAATAGGTGGGTCTCCATTAGCACACTTCACGTCGGACCCGTCTTTCTCTATCAAGGCTTGAACAAATGTTAAAGACTGCTCCAAAGCGTAGGTGTCCCTGGAGCAAGTGTCTAGTATCCGGACACCTAAAGTGACATTGGCAAGGAGGTCAGGGTCCTTGTTGATCTGATCGATTGCATATAGCATTGCCTCGAGCCGATGGATCCCCTTTTCCTTCTTGAGCTCCCCACAAGGTACTCCTCTTTCCCCCTTTGCGTGGACAGGGAAAAGTCCCCCCAAGATGATATCTCCATCGAGTCGGATGGAGTGGGCATATTCCTGGCCGTGAGTTCCTCGCATCATCGGGAGCATCCAACAGAATTTGGCTGCGAGTAGGAAGAAACAGTGGCCGGAGACTAGATGCTTGTCCTCGTATACCATTTTTCCGGAAGGTGTTGTTGCAATCCAAGACCCAGGTTCTTCTCTGGCTAGAGGTGAAGGTGGACGATTTGAAACTGCCCCTTCTGAAGGCTACCATCAGTGCCCAATGAATCAGAAGATAGGACCATGCAGTAGGTAGAAAAGGAGGACAGTAGGGTGGTAGTTGCTTCTCAACAAAAGTCCTCAAGAAGCCTTTCACAAAAGGAATCCATTGGGATGAACTTTTCCATGTGTTACCTTTGCTTGTGGGGTATTTTCAGTGATGGCAGACTGTCATTAGGGTAAAAGCATCCGATGCTGGGAGGAGATCAGCAGTTCACATCCTTGGATGACGTCCTGAGATGGAGACACTCCTGAAATATCAGGGGGGAAATATAGAAAACTGCTTAGTTCAGCTATCTTAATTTTGCTATTACACTATTATCATTTTCTGGAACAGAGTTTATTGCTGAGGTTTTACCCTTCATTTCCTCTGGAGATATTAACTGGTTGCTCTTTGTCAATATACACACATTCCATTACTTGGAAACATTCGTTTCAGGGGGCAACTGAAGAGGTGACTCAAACATCTCCTCCGCGGGAAGAATTTCAAGCGCAGATGCACTTTTAGCTCACGTGTCTCAGAGGGGAATGAAGGGAAATCTGCCGCTTCAGATACTACCCAGTATTGTGGAAAGTTGCACAACTTATTCACAAGTCTCTTTTTGGCACAAGTCTACGATGTCCGACACTACAATTCTATGATTCCATGATTACCCCTGAGAGAGCAAGGCAGCGATTACATTAGCAGAGCTGAAGCGACAGCAGAAGCTCAACCCAACAAGGTCTGAACCGACAGTTCCATTGCATTCTATTCTTTGCATTCTATTCCTTTGGGTTGCAGGTATATAAGCTTTGAAACATAGCACTCATGCTGTTGAGATAATGCACATCCTTTATGTTTGCAAAACTGCATCAGCATAAGGGAATTTCTGCCCGATCATGTTCCTAAGGAAAAGACTGTATAATCTTATTGCTATTCGGCCGCATTGTCCTGTACTTTCATTCTTCTGCCTACGTCTGTTTTTTTGTGAGGCAAAAAAAATGGCAAACATATCTATTTCCCAAAGCTTTCCCTGGCCTCTTGACACCAGTGGAATGATTACTGGCTACTGTAATTAAATTCATAGTGAATTGTTTTTATTGTATATTTAACTGGGGGAGGTGTTAAAATGGTTTTGTATTCAGATTTTGTTTTTTACTGCACACGCCCTTAGTATTATTTTAATGAGAAGTGATATACAGTGGTACCTCAGGTTAAGTACTTAATTCGTTCCGGAGGTCCATACTTAACCTGAAACTGTTCTTAACCTGAAGCACCACTTTAGCTAATGGGGCCTCCTGCTGCCGCTGCGCCGCCAGAGCACAATTTCTCTTCTCATCCTGAAGCAAAGTTCCTAACCTGAAGCACTATTTCTGGGTTATCGGAGTCTGTAACCTGAAGCGTAACCTGAAGTATATGTAACCTGAGGTACCACTGTATTATCAGTGATGTGATATTTATTATTAGTGTGGATTATAGAGCCAGTATAGCATAATAGTTAAGTTTATAGGATGAGGACCAGGAAGACCAAAGTTCAAACTTCCACCCAGTCATAGAACTCACTGGGAAGCCTTGGGCTAGTCACTCAATCTCAGCCTGACCTACCTCACAGGTTTGCTGTGAGGATAAAGTAGGAATGAGGAGAATTATGTATTCCACCTTGAGCTCCCTGGAGGAAAGGTGGGAGGTATAAATGTAATAAATAAATAAATGAAAATTAGCCCCCCAAAACAGAAGAAATGAATTTCACCAGCGCTGCTCCACTGACCCAAGCTGTCTCACTCATTCAACATTCCTGCTGGCAAATTTGTAGAAACGGCACAACTCCAGGACTTTCAACACTGCCATAGAAACAGTACTTGATCCTGTCCGTTTCTTGTCCTGCATGGCAGATTAGAGGATCAAGCGCCATAAAAGCTAAATCTTCCATCAGGTTTTGGTTTTATGTCCACAGCTGAAAACTAAAAGCTACTTTGGGGTGGCTGTAAAGAATTAACTGTATATCATATGAAATTGTATTTGTAGTATAAGTGGATTGGACAAATTCCTGGAGGATAAGGCTTTCAACAGCCACCAGCTTATTTGTTCGATCTCCCGTCAGAGGCATTAAGCCTCCAGAGGCCATTTGCTGCAAATCACAGGTCCCACCTGACATCTTTGCTGGCCGTTCTGAGAACATGGTGCTGGTCTGGCTGAGCCACTGGCTTGATCCAGTAGGCTCATCTTATGTCTACCTCAAGGGTTTGGGAAGGGGACTCACTGTGTAAAGAAACCATATTGAAACCACTGCAATATTACGGCTTCCCATGTGGACAGAAATGCAACATGGTTGAAGGAAAATGGAAGCCATCTTGTATGGAGCGTCTCCACCCCCATCATCCAGCCCGGACACTGAGGTCCAGCGCCGAGGGCCTTCTGGCAGCTCCCTCACTGTGAGAAGTGAGGTTACGGGGAACCAGGCAGAGGGCCTTCTCGGTAGTGGCGCCCGCCCTGTGGAACGCCCTCCCATCAGATGTCAAGGAAATAAAGAACTATTTTACTTTTAAAAGACAACTGAAGGTGGCCCTGTTTAGGGAAGTTTTAAATGTCTGATGCTGTATTGTTTTTAATATTCAGTTGGAAGCCGCCCAGAGTGGCTGGGGAAACCCAGCCAGATGGGTGGGATATAAATAAATTATTATTATTATTATTATTATTATTATTATTATTATTATTATTAT
>JAXCMG010000071.1:2134074-2182701 GCA_034642415.1 Podarcis siculus | reverse complement strand
ATTATTATTATTATTATTATTATTATTATTATTATTATTATTATTATTGATATGGCTACTAATTATGTTACCTCTATAGGTGATCTATAGTTCTATGAGAGATGTCACTCTCCTCACTTTACAGATAGAGAACTTAAGGTTGTGTTCTTCCACTGCCTTAATAAGATTGAGGTTTGACCAAACTGAGGGAGGCAGTGGAAGACAGGAGTGCCTGGCGTGCTCTGGTCCATGGGGTCACGAAGAGTCGGACACAATTAAATGACTAAACAACAACAACTGTTTTCGGTGGGCGAGCAGCACAGACATATGAAGAAATCATGCTATCCCAAACCCTCCAATATTTCTCTGATGAAAATAGGGAGATCCTATTCCATAGCAGTAGCAACAACAACAACAGCTTCTTTACTATTTGTACCCGGCCCATCTGACTGGGTTGCCCCAGCCACTCTGAGCAGCTTCCAATATATATAAAAACATAATAAAACATTAAACATAAAAAGCTTCCCTATACAGAGCTGTCCTCAGACAGCTCAGGGGTTGGATAACTTCATGCCCTCCAATATTTCTCCGATGAAAATAGGGATGTCCTAAGGAAAGGCAGGATATTCTGGAATCAAATCAGAAACCATAAAGGCTTCTGTAAATCTAGGACTGTCTGGAAAATAGGGAACTTTGGAAGGTCTGTGATCCATCTTTCCCACATCACTTCTCATGTTCTATCACAGGCATGTCCAAAGTCCATTTCGGGGGCCTAATCCTGCCCTGTAGTTGGTTTAATCCGGCCCTTGTGGCAGTCTATATCCTGCGGTAAAAAAACCTCAACAACTTTAATCCTAAAAAAAAGCTCGATAACTTCATTCCTAAAAAAAAGGCCAACAACTTTGGTCAGCCCTCATGCATTTTATTATTATTATTATTCAATCTTTATTTTTTAAAAAAGTATATACATTTATACAACACCGTCTGGTTTTGTTTGTAACAAAAAAGAAAATGATGGCAACTGAAGCAAAGATACTTTGTATACCTCACAATACACATGACACTACAATTTATGAAAAAAGGGGGGGAGGGGAAAAAAGAAAAAGGAAAAAATTAAGAAGAAAAAGTAGTTTTAAAAAAAGACTTCCAAACATTCTCATTGTATGTTATCTGTTAAATGAACTTTTACCTCACAGTTACTTATTTCTTCTATTTTTTATCATATTTCTATGTAAATTGTCAATTACCTTTATATACTACAAGGCTCAGTCTAGGTCTGCCAGGAGGTTACCCTTTACACCATAGTTCTTCAAATATTCTTTAAATATTCTCCATTCCTTGTGAACGTTTTGTTTTGTTTGGCCTCTAACTTTTCCTGTCACCTTTGCTAGCTGCAAGTATTCCACCATTAATGTTTGCCAGTCTGCTATATTAGGTGTTTTAGTATTTTCCCAATTTCTTGCCACTAAAATTTTAGCGGCCCTCATGCATGTTCACTTCATCAAATATCAAATCTGGCCCTCTTTGAAAAAAGCCTGGGCACCCCTGTTATAGTATTGCTGCAGTGGCATGATAAGGTGCTGCGTGGAAGAAACTGCAAGGCCTCAACTAAGGAAGGTGAATAAACTGGACAATACAATGTTCTGGGATTTTAAAATTGGCCAGAACTTTATTGATTCCAGGTGTAGGTAGGATTCGGCTTAGGCATTGGGTGTACAGTGGTACCTCGGGTTAAGAACTTTCTGGAGGTTTGTTCTTAACCTGAAACTGTTCTTACCCTGAGGTACCACTTTAGCTAATGGGGCCTCCCGCTGCCGCCACGATATTTCTGTTCTCATCCTGAAGTAAAGTTCTTAACCCGTGGTACTATTTCTGGGTTAGCGGAGTCTGTAACCTGAAGCGTCTGTAACCTAAGGTACCACTGTATATTCTTCTCAGCCTCCTGATGGAGGACTGAGGCGTGACAGGATCAAGCCTAGGATTAATGGGTTATCCGCAACATGCAAAGTGACCAATCAGGGAAATCCCCCAACTGCTGGCTAACTGTCCAGCGACTGGGGCCTCCTGCAATAGGCCACAACCACCGCCCACTGCAAGATTGGTTAAGCAGCGCTTTTTGCACTTCTTAGGAATCTAAGAACGACACCCAAATTTCAGAGCCAAAGCCCAGTTGACAGCCAAACCCAGGATGTAAACCTAAAATATGAACCAAGCAACCAAAATGTGATTTGACTCATTGCCAAAACAATGTGATTCCATGCCCCGGCCCCACAGTTTAACCACTCACATGACCTATTTCCCAAGTTACCACCTCTCAGTGAATCCTGTTTGGGTTTCAAATATTCCACCAGTTAAAACTTAATAGCGCATAGACCTAACAGGAGAAGTATAAACGGATGAGCGTTTCAAAGCTTGTGAAAATGAGTCAGGCTGAAATCTCCTGTGTTCACGGTAAAAATATCTCACTGTGATACCAAAATAAAGACTTGAAAATGAAACAGAGAGAAGCAGTGTGAACGAGAGAGTGTACCTATTAGAAGTATCAGGGATCAGGGTTGTGTGAAGCACAAGGCATATATATATATATATATAATTTTTAAGGATAGCACCATTCTCTCTCCTATTATTTGGCTTAGGTTAAGCCTCTGTGAGTCCAAGATTTACAGGACACCAGATACCATCAAACTGGCCTTCTTGGCACATCTCAAGGTATAAATCTGTACAGATTCTGTTCTCTTCAGCTTCCTCGAGACAAGCGACTAGGACACTCTCTGCTCTTAGTTCCATATAAGTAAGTCTAAAGTAGCTTCAGTGGCTTAAATATATATCCATCTAGATTTATAGCTGTGTAACTCAGAAAGCAGAATTTGGCCCCGCTGATTATGAGTCACCCTTAACCTCAAAACACTGGACATCAGCTTTACATTTATTGGATAGTGTCTCCAGGTAGAAAACACTCCAATAAAAACAGTATCTACAGTTAACAGTAATTCCCGGGTATTAGATTATTGCATATGCTGAGTCATTGGTTCCCATTATAAACAGGGAATATGCCTGCTTCAGAATTTGAACGCAGCTCTTGAAGAATGGCAAAAGTAGATCTTTTTATACACATCATTTAATGCACCTCATATTTAAATGTCAAAATCTGAAATTAAAGATGCAAGAGTATAGATGATGATGATGATGATGATGATGATGCATGTTCTGGGGTGATACACAAGATCATGCCCCCCCCAAAAGCAGGGTGAAATCATGAGAAATCACAATGCCCAAAATGGCTGCCATGCTCTTGTGAGGGGAAGAAATGGAATGTCCTGGTTTTTCTGGGACTGTTGACAGGTATGCAAGTTTGCCCCAAGCAGCAAAATATGGTGCACAAATGAAAGCTCTCGTCTTATTTTTTCACTGAATGAACTTAGAAGTGACTGGAAAGAGGAACTTGGAGGAAGCAGGTTATTTTTCTAGCACGCCAAAAGCAAGACTCCTGTGACTTTGTGATGTCTCCTATTCCTTCAAGCACCCCCATTTTCTGTATGAATGTTAGAAACCAGGTGTATGGCCCTGTATCGGCATGAGGAGTGTAAAAACCAGCAATTTGAAGGACCTTCTACACCCCTATAAATATTAGAGCCAGGCCTTAATATTGCCTCAGAGGCCCTTGTTTGTAGGCCCTTTATCACGATCAACGAGACTGGTAGGCATTTTACACAAAACCATCTCAGTGATGATCCCATACTTGCATACCCATCAACAGTCCCAGAAAAACCAGGACATCTCATTTTTTTCTCACAAGACCATGGCAGCCATTTTAGACATCGTGATCTCACACGATTTTGGGCATTGTAATCTCGCACAATTTCACGCCGCTTTTTGGGGGGGCATGATCTTGTACATCTCCCCAAAACATGTATTTTTGGGCCAAAAGCACTTTGAGGTGAATTGTGGAGTGAAATTGTACAAGATCACACGTCCAAAATGACCGCAGTGCTCTCATGAGGGGGGAAAAACTGGAAGATGGCATCACGGAGAATTGAGTCTCGGTTTCTGCCTTCAACATGGCGGAGGGTATGTTAACTTGTGAAACTCCCCTCTGAGGAAATGCACATTCAGCCCCTCCCTTACCAACGTTTAGATGAGCCTTGAAAACCGTTTTGCAGTGCTCTGCTTTTTGTTAAAAGGCACTGTGCCGGTTCTTTTATTGTTTATACTCTTGTCCTCTCAGTTTTAAATGGTTTCAGATTGTTTTATTGGACTTGCTGTGCTGGGCTATGGAGTGGTTTTAGACTGCTGCCTTCGGGCACAAAGCAAACCCCAACTGGGCTATGGCGGCGCCACCGCTGCTTCCACAGCCTCATCACTCACGCCAAGCCATGAAAAACAGGCTGTTCTGCTAGTCCAGCTCCAGAGCTAGAAATGCAAGCAGGCCTCTATCCCACAAACACCACAACTTGCAGCTCACTGGGCCAGTTTAGGATGCAAGCGTGCTGCTCCACCTCTGCAACACCCCATATTGGGGCTTTGAGCTGCTTCCACCAGTGAGGATACTACCAATGGGAGCGTCCATCCATCCGTATTTTCAGCAGGTAGAGTGGCGATCTCTGCAGGACCAGAGCCTGAACAGCAGCAGAGCCCAGCACATGTGAACAGAGGGAGCTGGAGAACGAGCCTCTGCTTCTTGCAAACACCCTCCAACATGTGGTATGGTGGATCAGGGTTCCTGGCTGCATAATCTTAATGAGTTTGATATTTATCTATATTCAAAGCTATACATGCATGCTGTTGGGGGAGGGCTTTGGTATTGAAAGACAGCACAGCACAGCACAAACACACACACACCTGTTGCTGCTTTGCTACAACTGATTCTTTGCAACGTTACCTTGATTGAATAGCTCCATAGGCTCCACATTTTTCTGAAAGATTACTCAGAAGTAAACGGCCTCGGCCCAGTATACCTGAAGGAACGTCTCCACCCCCATCGTTCTACCCAGGCACTGAGGTCCAGTGCTGAGGGCCTTCTAGCAGTTCCCTCACTGCGAGAAGCTAAGTTACAAAGAACCAGGCAGAGGGCCTTCTCGGTAGTGGCACGCCCTGTGGAACGCCCTTCCAGCAGATGTCAAAGAGAACAACTACCACCAGACTTTTAGAAGGCAGCCCTGTTTAGGGAAGCTTTTAATGTTTGATGCATTACTGTATTTTAATATTTTGTTGGAAGCCGCCCAGACTTGCTTTGTGGTGTAATGGTTAAGAGAGGTAGTCTCGTAATCTGGGGAACCGGGTTCGCGTCCCCGCTCCTCCACATGCAGCTGCTGGGTGACCTTGGGCTAGTCACACTTCTCTGAAGTCTGTCAGCCTCACTCACCTCACAGAGTGTTTGTTGTGGGGGAGGAAGGGAAAGGAGAATGTTAGCCGCTTTGAGACTCCTTCAGGTAGTGATAAATTGGGATATCAAATCCAAACTCTTCTTCTTCCTCTTCCTCTTCTTCTTTTTCTTCTTCTTCTTCTCTGCATTCAGTTTTATTTATTATTTCTCTATTCCACCTTTACATTGCTCTCCTCCTCCCCATATTTTTCCTCAAAAACACCACCACCCTGCCAGGTAGGTTAGGCTGAGAGACTTGCGACTGGCCCAAGGCAACCTTGTGAGCAACCTTGTGGGCAGTGAGGATTTGAACTGTGGTCTACCAGGGCCTCATAGTCTGGCACTCTGTAACTACACTGGGGAAGTATAATAAGCTAATCTCCAGCAGCTATTTCAGGGATTCCATAATATGACATTGTTGTCATACAGCCAGGATGGCCATGTGATCAAAGCTTTTACTTATTTAATGACATAAGGGAGCTAAGAGTAATTCAGAGGAATGTGATTTTCATTGCACTTGACTGTGACGTATTCCCAGAAACAATGCGTTGTAAGCAATTCATTTTCTGTTCTCCATACAGGTTTTCACCACCAGCAACAATGAATCACATGTCCCGTCTTCAACAGCAGGCAGTGATCTAACTCTTTGATGTATGAGCATCAAAATGTGTATGTAGTACTTTATTCTGCTTGTGGGACTTCTTTATGCTTCCACACGCTATAAACGTAGGGACATTTATAGCGTGTGGAAGCATAAAGAAATCCCACAAGCAGAATAAAGTACTACATACACGTTTGATGCTTGTGTATCAAAGGGTTAGATCACTCTCCGCTGCCTAAAACAAGGGGACATCTGATTCATTGCTGTTAATGGCTAAAACCTGTCTGGGAAATAGAAAATGAATTGCTTATAATGCATTATTTTTAGACTACGTCACAGTCCAATGCAATGAAAATTACATTGCACTGAATTACTTTTAGGCTCTTTATGTCATTGAATAAGTAAAAGCTTTCATTATGCTCCCTGGCTTATTCAAACCACATCACTTTTGCTCTATTGATTAATATTAAATATTACAGTAATACAAATGCAGTCGTCTGAACTCCTGCAGCTAACAGCGAAATAATTTCATAAACATTTGTTTTCATTGTTATCAATGCACTTTAGACAAATGAAAAAATATTGACCTGCTGTGCTATAAATCCAGACAGCCTCCTTTCATAGTCAGAATTCTTATTCAAAATAAAACCTCACTCCTGTAGCTATAAATCTGAATTAATCTAACTGTATTCCCAAGTTATCAAAATTGTGTGGGTTGTTTTTTATATATATAGTTTCAGCCAGTGTCCACATGTTAAATAAATACAGAAAGAGCATGCCTAGATTTGCGTGTCACTTACTAAATGTGCATGATCAGAATACCTTGAGTCTACACAGTGGATCTAAATTACATTGTGTTGAATAAGCACTCAGATGCACTAATGCATTTATCTTCAGCTGGTATGTTGTGACCTACAGGCAGGAAGTGTCACCTAGGCCACATTCACACTATACCTTTAAAGCTCTATGATACCCCTTTAAAAAGTTGCGGTTCCTCCCAAAGAATTCTGGGAACTGTAGTTTGTTAAGGGTGCTCAGGGAACTCCAAGAATTAATAGCTCTCCAAGAGGAAGCAGACTCTTCTGACAGCTCAACAGACTACAGCTCCCAGAATTCCTTGGGGGAAGAAGCTATGACTGTTTAAAGTGGTGCTTAAATTGTATGGTACGGACATGGCCCTGGAGTGTGTTGAACCACTGGCAGACAAGCATTTTAAGTTTGTTTCAGAAAGGAGAAACAAAAGAGGAAGACTATGTAAGTGGGAGAAGAAAAAACTCACAAAGAGATGTCCTAATCCAACAGAACAGAGGAGCTCCTTCTACATAAGCAAGCTCCTGTATTAGGAACCACAAGCATAAACCAGACGCATAATCCGATGCACATGGGATCATGCATATAGCTGTGGTGTTTGCCTTGGTGCATGGCATTGCTTTCATTGAGATGTGGATTCAAATGCACAGAACCACTCTGGAGAAATCATGTGCAAATGCATTTTTAATAGTAGCAATGGACAACCAGCCTAGGATATTTTAGCAGTTTGAGTGAAAGGTGGGCCTTTCCCCCAAACAGATTACAGACTGTTGCTCTAATGCTAGAAAAGCCATTGCTCTATATATGAATAAAGGAAGAAACTAAATGGTGTTCTGCTGGAAGGTAAGAAAGGGTGGCTTCTGCAAATCTTGCTCTCACTGGTTACTGTGGACTGCAGTCCTCATTGCAGTTCAACGTCTACAAGTTGTGCCTGGTGTCAGTTGGACTTAGGCGTGACTAGCGATGCGCAGGAATGGCCTCATCTTCCCATACGTGGCCAGAGTTAAGTTCATGCTCAGCATGCGATTCCATGTTGACAATAGAAAGAGTAGGGAGAAAGAAAAGGCTAATGGGACTAGTCATTATTCTTATTACAAGCTCATTACTTCTTACAGAAGTCGCCAGTGTCAGCTGTAGTGTACTTTATATTAATGAACTCTAAATAATGCATCGCAATGCTAGTTCCGTGCAAAGTACCGGGTTCATTTTGGTAAGAAGGCTGCAGGGAGTTTTGTTTATAGCAACTGCACTCCAATGAATACAAATAGGGAGTGTTTGGCCCTTGCACAACTTGACTTGAGAAAACTCTGCACTCCCATATGAGGGCTGTTAAAGTGGATTTGTTTGCTCATGCCTGTATTACTTGATCCCCCTAGGATGCTGCAAATCAAGTCTCTCCTTTGCTGGAGTTCTTGAAGGAGAGGATGGGCAGTCATCTCTCAAGGATGCTGCAGTTGCAGATCCTGCACTGAGCAGGGGCTGGACCAATGACCTCCGAGGTCCCTTCCAATTTGACAATTCTATTATTTATTAAAATTGTATACTGCATTTCATTTGAAGATCACAGTGTAAAAATACAGGATAAAAACACCCCAAAAAAACCAACATAAAAAACCCACAACAAACCATTAGCACCCTGGGACTGGGCAACCTGGGGGGGTGGATATGCTTAAGTGCCGCATATGCTTAAGACAGCCCTGTATGAGGTTGTGGCACTCACCTCGCTTTCAGGCCGAGGGAGCTGGCATTTCTCCACAGACAGCTTTCTAGGTCATGTGGCCAGCATGACTAAACCACTTCTGGTGCAACGGAACACCGTGACAGAAACCAGAGCACACAGAAATGCTGTTTACCTTCCTGCCGCAGCGGTACCTATTTATCTACTTGCACTGGTGTGCTTTCGAACTGTTAGGTTGGCAGGAGCTAGGACAGAGCAACAGGAGCTCACTCCGTCATGGGGATTCAAACCACCAACCTTCTGATCAGCAAGCCCAAGAGGCTCAGTGGTTTAGACCACAGCGCCACCCGCTCTCATGGAGAGGGCACATGAAGAAGGGCCTCAGAGGCCCTCAGAGATCACAGCGTCTTGGTCAGTTCATTGAGGAGAGACGGTCCTTGAGGTATTATGGTCCTGAGCCATTTAAGGTTTTATAGGTGAAACCAGCTCTGAATTGGGCCAGGAAACCAATTGGCAGCCTGCGGAGTTGGGTCAGGATCGATCTAATATGCTCAAACCACCTTGCCCCAGCAAGCAACCTGGCTGCCAAATTCTGCACCAGCTGAAGTTTCTGAACTGTCTTCAGAGGCAGCCCCACGTATAATGCTTAAGCAACCAAACCCACCATATCCAACTCCAAACAGATATGATTTCATATCTTTATTCTGTAAGGTATCTGGCACACCACCGATGCTAAATGAAAGTAAGGTGGAGACAAGAGTTACAAACCACTTCACATACATTATTTTTGATTCCATTTCAAAGCAAGGTCAAGCCTGTTTGGGCAACACAGTTCAGTGATCCATTTTGTTTCTATACAGAATACTGAAACTGGTCATGTTCTGACAGCTGATCTCTACTGGTTAAAAAAAATAGAATATTGGGGCATTAAAACAACAACACCATTGTATTGTCAATTTAAATGAGATGCATAGAAGAGGACAAAAAATGTAAATGTTTTGTTTTAAGAACGTCATTGCCCAGCACATTATTATTTTGCTATCTCTTAGGCAAAGAGATAATGGCTTAAATGAGGGAAACGTATGTAAAAATACAACAAAATCTTAATGTATTAAATGATGCAAGGAGACACAAGATTTGTCCCAGCTTAGGACGTGTGTGTGTTGTGTGTGTGTGTGTGTGTGTGTGTGTGTGTAAAGAAACCACGTGGGGAATACTAATAGTATTCAGAATAAGAAAATAATTCAGATTACAATTGTCCAGATGAACTGAGACTTAATTCTTAAGTCACACTGATCTTCCTATAGAAAGCCCTCTAGAAATTGGGCTGATTGCACAGATGAGACATGAAAAATGAGAATAAGCACACTTTGAGGTTTTGATTATAATGTGGTGATACAGAATTATTTTCTTCTGAACTGTCTTCTTGTTATATTTTATGTAAACTGCTTAGCAATCTCAGTTAAGGAGTATATAATTTTTCTTAATTAATAAACAAGTACAGCTGAGCATGGTGTGCTGGAATAAGCAAATCCTGAAAGACCAGTTTAGTGGTGACCAAAAAGGTTTTTTTTAAAAAAAATGTTCTGGGTGATTCAAGTATAATTCCATTGCAGTTCAAAAACTTTATAGATACAGAATTGAAAGAAAAAACCTGCAATGTCTGTGTGTATTGGGGGCACAATTTTTAAAATACAAACTCTTTCCATTCCCCCTCCAGGCACAACCTGTCAACACATCGATATAGGTAGCTGAACACACTTTAGCTCAGAGAATCTAGTGCACAATTGACGCTGCAGAAAGTACTTCTCAAAGCAAAACAGACAACTTTTCTGCAACAGTCACAACAGAAAGCCTTGGTGCCCACAGAAATGCCCCACAGAAATGCGGGCCGATGTGACTAACTTAGGCTGAAGGACAAATACGCCGGTCAATCATGGACACTTAGACAACAAATCTACCCAAGCTCCTTAAATTAGTCCCCAAATACTGCTTGCTTCTGGGAGAGTATCATGGCAGTGGTAGCAGTGTTATCTGAGAGGATTCCAGTAACGCTACTCAGCCTGGATTTGTCATCTAAATATACACAGCAAGTGGGAATGGTTGATTCCCCTTCTCCAAGCTCTGCAAAGACAGAGATGTGAATTATTCATCCTAACTACATAGTTCACCAATATTTTACCAGCTCTGCTGCTAAAAACTTGGTGAATGCCAAACGACATGTTATATGGGTGTCTCGATAGGTGTGAGAACTCCATATTTGATCAAAGCAATGCCACTAAACACAACATAAGAACGTATTGTTGCATGCCACCCCAATCTCCAAGCGTTGCAAGATACCAGGGGTTCCAGGTGTCCGTGCTCTCTTTTGGGGGAAAGGAACAGTGGGGACTGTGGTATCTTTATGATGTATAAAGATATATATACACATATACAACCTGACCCTACGATGGGCTCACAGCACTGACACTCCAAGAGGGTCTTGCTTCTCCCATAGCTGCAGCCCTGGATTCAACCAGACCTCAGCTTCCAGCTCACATGGCTTCTGTTGCTGCTACCCCCTTTCCACGCTAAGCTATTGGCTTTCTCTGCAGGGAGAAGCCACACTCACTGGGCGTCTGTGCAGAGTTCCTTTGATCTTTGGTTCTCCTAATGGTGCATTACCCCAGGCTAAATCACAGGAGCTTTTAACACATGCTGATTCCAGGGGGGTTAGAGATGTGTCTAGCACACAGCTTAATACTCATGGGTCTAGCAATTTCCTGGTGTTAACTCCCCAAGCATTTATTAAATTCTGACACTTGCTCAATCCGGAGATCATAGTGGTCTGCCACCCACAAACATAACAAGAGCTCTGCTAGATCAGGCTAAAAGCCAGACTTATCCAGCACTTTGTTCTCCCAGTGGCCAACCAGATGTATTTGGAAAACATGCAAGAAGGAGATGAGTGCAACAGAAGATGAGGAGAGGATGCTTAACCTTTTCCACATATCTAAATTCCTTGTCTAAATTGCTACCTGAGTGCTTTTATCCTGGCAGAGGGGGAAATAGAAGTATCCCTTTTTCCTCCCTCCCAACAACTCTTGAAGTGGGAAGGGGATTTTGATTAGGTAAATCATGGTACAGGGGAAAGGGTTGCTTTTGGGAGCAATGAGGCACCCAATGTCATGAAAAGCTGTTTGGGGGGGGGTCTAAGAAAGCTGTTCTGGACAAATGGTGGCAACAGGTTTTTGTGGACAGCAGTGGGTGTTGCTGAACGCTGCTGCTAACAGGCTGAAAAACTGTCAGCAGAAAGTGTGGGACACCTTCAGCAGTGAATGTAGCAAACCTTGCATCTCTTGGCTACATTAAGAGTTTTGGCTGTTGCTACATCTAAGGAAAGTTAGTCCCTGTGATCTAATGCCTGAAGTCAGCCAGGGTGTCTATTGCAGGTACAGTTAACTCACTATTACCAATCTCTCCATCTTTCTTTGCACTGTGCTTATAACATAACCCGCCTTATCATTATTTTTTTCTGAATTACAGATCTCCAGACATTGCAGCCTTTCTTCCTGGGGAACATATTCCAGCCCCTTCGCAATCATTTTGGGTGGCATTTACTGCCCTGTTTGAGGTGCCACATGGAAAAAGGATCCAGAGTTGTGTCCAGAAGAGACCCGTTTATTTCAGTGGCTCAGCTCTAAGCCTGACCAAGTCTGAGAATTCAACGGCTGGTTAATACAGTTTCGTAGCTCTGCACACACAACAATAAAAGGCAAATGATAAGTTGTTGGCAAGATCCAGTCCTGGGACTAGCAGAAGGCGGGTCCCTTTATCTCACAACTTATCATTACAGGACCAGGTCTTTCTCTAAACCATCCTTCTTTATCCAGGCACATAACGATTTGAAGGCCAAACTCTCCCTCGCTCAGCAAACTCCTTATAACTTTTCCCCAAAGTGAGTAAACATTAGGAGAAGCTTCCTAATGGCAAGAGTTATGTGACAGCAGGAAAGACTGACTTGGGAGGTGGTGGGCTCTGTTTTGCTGGAGATAATGAAGGAGAGAGGTTAGACAGTGATAGCTCAGGGTTTCAGTAGTTGTACCCTGTATTTTAGATCCAGCACTAGGCTGGGAGCAAGACTAAATAGATGTGCTTCTCCCAAGTTCGTGGTCCTAATCAAAAACCTGGCGCCATGCTGACAGCTGAGAGTGTGATCTGGGAAGCCCCCAATTCGCGTATCAGCTGCCATCCATTTAGTGGGTGACTGGAGGCAAATCACGGTCTCTAAGCCCCTGCTGACAATGCATTGAATTTAACTATCCTACACAATTCTTGTAAGGAATGCTAAAAGCAGTGTAAATGCTAACAGCCACTCTTACCAGCATCAGTTCTAGAACATGTTTTCCATGGGGGGGGGACTCTTAAAATGCATCCACAGTATTTCAAATAAGCCTATTCCAACACTATCTGGGAAAATCAGCTCCTCACTGAACACAGCTGCATTCTCTTTTTAAAATATTCTGCACTGATCCTCTGCCCCTCTGGTTTTTGTTAAATTAAAGACAGCCACATTCTGATGCCAGGAAAGGGGAGAAATCTTCCCAACGAGTTGAGAAACTGGGGTACACAGAGAGCTACAATGCTCCTCTCTGTGCTTCACTGATCCTTCAACTGCAGCATCTTCCCATCCCCGGTCTCCTTTGTGAAATGCAAGCAGACTTTCCAAATCAGCCTGGAGGAGGCATTGCTCTGGCCAACAGATTGCTGCAGCTCCAGTTTATCGGAAGTTCCTGTTCTGCATCAGTGACCCAAAATACTCCGATCAGAAGAGTGGAGAACAAACGTGAAAAACAGAGGAGGAGTTTCCTCACGCTGGCTGTCATAAATGCATTTGTCGGAGAAACATGAAAGAGGGGGAATGGAGCAGGGCACATACCTAATCTCAGGAGGCTGGGCCTCTTTTCACCTAATGCACTGGAGATGCTGGAGATCTGTTCGTCCAAAAGTGAACATTAATGCCCTAATGCTGCCAAGGTCACTGTCTGATCAGGCTACTGCCTGTCTGGCTGCCAATTTCACCCAGGAAAAGCTGCCAAAGAGCAGCTTTCGCTGGCTGTGCCAACTCTCCATACATTTGGCTGAATCAAACATTGCCTGCCATTGTATTCCAGCTCCCCTTCCTCACACCTCTCAGAGTCAGTTTCATCCCAAACAACCGGCTGCACTTTCATCCCCCGGCACTTATACTCATCTTCCATTCATATTTGCAGTGCATTCTAACTGTAGCTGTTTATTGCAGGGGATCAAGGTAAGTTCCCCTGACATCTATGGGGTGTCCTTCCAAGCAAATAGCTTTAAGACTGGGAGGCCCAGAAGTTCAATCAGCAAGCAGGATTTCACCACTTTGTTCCATTAAAAAAATCCCACAAAAACCTGCTGCTACCTGGATAGTAAATGCACTCAGGCGGGTGCCCTCTGTTGACGGCTGAGTTCTGTTTGTTTGTTTTTTACTTGTCCCCATACAATTTCCTTCTGCACCTAAGGAATTTCAACCCTAATTGGAAGACTGCCAAGGGGAGGTGGAGTATTTTGCCGCCAGAGGGTGAGCAGCAACCCTTCCGCTATCTCTCATTGCAGTCCAGTCTTTTGTAGATTTTGAAACATTAGAATGAAATGGCTTCATTCGTTCTCTAAAAAAAGCAGGTTCACACGGCATGTAGCGTCCGAGTCTTCCCAAATGTCCTGTGTGTGCATATGTGCTCAGATGCAACTGCCACAGCCCTGTCTCCTTAAAAAGAGAGGAAGAACTGCAATTGCTTCCCTCTGCATAGAAACCCCTCTCTGGAAATGTAACATCCTTTTTTAGTGAGGAATTTCAACCCCCAAGCTTGCTTGTAATGGCAAATGTCAGTGTGCCGGCTTGGCCTTACTGCTCTCCTAAATCCATAATTGCTCTTGATAGTTTGAAATGGTTATTGGGGGCATGTGTTTTCAATGTGATCCCTTTACCTACTTGTCTTTAAAATACCTGCCTTAAAAAAAAGGACAGATTAGACATCTCCAAAAGGGATGAGATTCCATTAGCAGACATCTCATATTCTTTTCTATAAATAGCTTTTTTTTTTTTTTTTTTTTTGGAGAGACATCAAGAGAGCTTCCTCTGTCCCCCCCTCCTCTGAAATACAAGTCTGGGGAATCAATTGGTGAGGGCTCCCAGGGGCTCCTGTCATGTCCTGCACAATCTGACAGCTAGGATACCCCCCCTCCACCAGCTTACAATTTACACGAAGAGGCACACGGGTCAATCCTGAGCGATTTTACCAGCTTGAACAAGCCTCAAGGGACCTCTCTCCACAGTAGGGTGGGCTTGCTGACCTCCAAGAGCCTTAAAAGCTCCACTTCCTTCCTCCGGGCGGCGGTGAGGTGGGGGGGGGGGGGGAGGTTCAAGGAGGAAGTGGATCAAGCTGCTTAAATTTAAATCCTGAGATCAGAGGAAGAAATCGCGAAGACTTTCGCCAAGCTCCGCTTTGCATAGCTTTCAAAGGAAAGTTCGGGGCAGCCCCCAAGTGCTCCCGCGCCCCCTAGGAATGGTTCATAACTCCGGATTAAACCCAAGGGAACAGGCGCGTTTAAAAAAGCAAATAAAAAAAGTCTTCAGGACTGAAAGCCATATGCATTTTTTTAAAAAAAAATCAGCCGATGGTGGTGAGGAGCCATAAATAAAAAGGGGGTCGAAACTGGGTTGTAAGCTCTGTGTGTGTGTTCGGATTTCATCCTTGCACCAGGCACAAGACGCCTGTTTGATCACTGCCCCTTCACGCTGCCAATTCCTTCCCCAGCTCCCCATCAGGTGTCTTTCCAGATCCGAAAGCTCCACCAAGTGCTACAGAAACAAACCCCGGCAGCTCCTCTGGCGAGCAAGTCGGATTTCGCTCAACACCCCCCACCCAAAAAGGACACACAACTTGCATTCACGCATCACTCTTCTTCCTGCCCCTCCTGGATTGCACCCCCTCCCATTTGCCTTGATATCATTCCTCTCACCCCCCCTCCCACATACACACTGCATCCAGCCTAATAAATAATAGTAGTAATAATAAAGCTACCTCGATTCCCCCAATCGCTCGGCAAGACTTGAAGCTCCATCGCGCGGGGAGCGGCGGGGGTCAGTGGTGGAATTAATAGACGGCGGCGGCGGCGGCGCCCGGGTAGGGAGAGAGGATTAGGTAATTTCAGCCCACCAGCCTCTCTCTCCAAGCGACTCCCCGCCCCCTCGGCCCGCTCCCCGCCCCCCGCGGGAGATCCGGCGATCCCGGCAGGGCTGCAAAGCGCCGGGGCAGCGGTGCCAGCCTCCTCCATCGCCGCGCCCTCGAACTTCTCGGGAAGGAGCCGGAGGGAGACTCCGGGGCTTCCGGGGCGCCCCGGCCCCGGGTGGCTTTTGGCCGAGCGATCAAAGCAGCCGGGGATCCAGTCCCCTGGCTCCCAACTCCGGGTCAACTTGATGCATGCGCTCCCGTCGCGAAGTTGCAGACGGGGTAGGGTGCGGGGTCCCGGCTCGCTCACTCACCCGGGCTGGAGAGGAGCCCTCGGGGCGCCTTCTTGCGGCTCCATTTGCGCGCACGTTGCCTGGCTTTTCCGAGGAGGGGGAAGCAAAAGCAAGCGAGCGAGCGAGGAGCTGCACTTGTAGCTGTTCTTGGTGCTGAAAGAAAGGAGGAGGCAGCGATTCCCGAGCCTCTTACATGTGAATCACAAAATACTCCCACTGGCAGCAGCTATTGGTCTGTCTCTCAACTCCCCTCCTAATCCACCTCTTATCAGACGTTCAGCCTGGCCACGGGCAAAAGGAAAAGAGGTGGCGGCGGGGAGATAGTCGGGGAAGCTCCGTCGCTCTCACAACACCCCCACCTCCCCCACCGCAGCCCAGCCCAATCCCGGCCAATTCTGCTCCCCGCCTCTTCTCTCTCTCTCGCACACACACACACACACACACACACTCGGGGGGTAGTTTTCCAGCGCCCAAACCGAAGTCACTCCTGAAATGCCGCAGCCTTCCCAACACAACGAAAAGCTCCCAGAGCCGGTTGCATCGGAGAATCCTTCCTCTTTCTTCCGCGCTCTCTCCGCCCCCATTTTTTTTTAAAATGTGGATCGGAAAGATCACAGCAGGATCTAGTCTCTTCCCCCCCCCCCCCCCCCCCCCCCCTCCCCCCCCCAACGTTTCCCTGCCCCCACGCTTCCTCTCCCCCCCCCCCCCCTGCTCCCCCCCCCGTTAATCTGGCACCACAAACGCTCAGGACAAGAACTGTTTCCACCAGGTTTTATTGGAAAGGAAGAGCCAGTTTAGGGCTCGGTTGCGGAGGTGGGGGCTAATCAGGAATGTGTGGGTATGAACTGCGGCTTCTCTTGAATGAAGGCGAGTCAGTCAAGGGAAGCGGGGCGGGAGGAGCAAGCGAGCCTCCCTTTCCCCGAGTTGTGTGTCTACGTGTGAGCGCGCGCGCGAGTGCACTCATTAAGCGACGCGCGTCGCTAGCGCTCCAGGCGTCACGCCGCGCCCAGGTCTTAAGCAGCCCCTTCTAGAACTCGTTCGGGGCTCTTCCGACGGGGGAAGCCCGACGGCGGACGCAGGCTGCCCGTCAAACTTTACAAGGCCTCCTCTTCACTGCCTGGATTTGCCTCCGGCTGGCTGTCCAAGCCCAACCGTCCGAGGAAGGGACGCCCGTCTCCCAACGCCGCGCGTCGGAGCCTTCTGCTCCGATGGCGCCCCCTCTCGCCGGAGGACAGCTGCCGGGTCGCCTCTTCCTCCTGAATCGGATGTTTCCCTCTCTGGTCTCTCCGGAAAGCGGCCCTGGAGGGAATCCGTCGCCGCGTCCGTTTCCCATGGTTCCCGATGCGCTGCGCTTCCCTCGCCCCCTTCTGGGTGCATTGCTGCCTTGGTGAACAGGTTCCATCTGCAGGCATCTGCTTGCAACTGCAGGCTCGCCCAGGTTGCCCGGGCAGGATTTTTTCCCCCTCCGCCACTCTCTCGCTTCGGGTGACAGGATGAGTCACCGACGACGTCGCCCTGTCGCAACTAGAGCGGCGACGCAAGCGGGAGGGAGCGAGAGAAGACGGAGAGGGCGAAGGAGGCGCCCTGCGTTGGAGACTGGAGAGGAAAGGAGAAGGACGCGGCAGGTGCGGCGAGGTAGGAAGGAGCGTGGCCGGATTCTGGACCGTCCAGGGTTACGGAGACCTCGCGGAACAGCTGGAGAGGGGAGTCCAGAACCTGCCACTCGCAGCTTTTATTACGCGGAGCAGCGATCAATCGGTTGGGCGAACTGATTTTAGAGCTGTGGATTAAAAGCCCTCCTCCCCTCCCGTCTCTCAGTGGTTATTTTCTTGCCAAACCCACAAGTTTACAGCAGCCACCTTCAAAGAGGCATTCCTCGCACCTCCGCCCCGAATTCCTCTGGTAAGAAGCT
The DNA here is from genome assembly GCA_034642415.1 of Podarcis siculus. NCBI lineage: Eukaryota > Metazoa > Chordata > Lepidosauria > Squamata > Lacertidae > Podarcis > Podarcis siculus. The sequence goes on along the minus strand of JAXCMG010000071.1, from coordinate 2,164,831 downwards.
ACCTTCTGGGTCTCATCCTGGAAAAACAGAGAAAGGTTCGCCCCACCACCCAGAAGAACTATTGTTTTGTTTTTAGCTGCGCGTTTCTGCAGATTTGGGCTGCGTAGCCACACGATTCTTTTCCAGAATCAATGGAGACCGCGTTGTCGACACACGATCTACAATCAGCGTTTCCTGAAGTTGGGTCTCCAGCCGTTTTTGGACTACAACTCCCATCATCCCTAGCCAGCAGGACCAGTAATCAGGGACGGTGGGAATTGTGGTCCCAATTAGTTGGAGACCCAAGTTTGGAAAACACTGATTTTTCCAAATCTACTGTATATATGAAAAGTGTTGCTTGTGAAAGTGGTTTCGCTCTGAAGATGAAAGCTTATCGCAGGTCGATTCTGCATGGCCTCGCTGTGTGTTCATTTGAAAACTGTTGAAAACTCAGGACCAAACCTGAGTTCAAACTCACGTCAGACAAAACCCCACTCTTGACTCTCCCTTCTCTCGCTAAGTTATGTTCATGTTAGCAACCTAATTTAGAAGTGGGCAGGCAGAGAAGCCTTTTTGCTGCTGCTATTGTTAAACAATTGGGGGGGGGGTGTCAGTCAGCTGTTAAACACTTCTTGCTGGTCCCTCAGAAGTCTGCCAAGAGATCTATCTGCCCCTACTATAGTATACACAAATTTAATATACTGTGGTCACCTCTACAGCATACATGTAGAACACATGCCTTCCCCCAAAGTATTCTGGAAACAGTAGTTTACCTCTGATGGGACTACAGTTCCCAGCACTATGGTTCCCATGGTTGTTGATTATTATTTTTTAGGAAGCCATGTGCTGTAAATGTGACCTTTGGCTGACAGCCAGCACAGCAAATGAGATAGCAAGAAATGAGGGGTACTACTACGCCTTGGTGTCATGCACACTCTGAATACACTCTGCATTTATTCAAGTGCCAACCTGATTAAATTAAGGGGAGCAGGTAAGCTCCACCCACATAATCAATCACATGGTGCAGCACACAGACACCATCAATGGCAATGTCCATCAACTTGAGGAGGTGGCCCCCTCAAATATTTTATTGGGGGGAGCCAAGGGACCTCAGCCCCTAGGAGCCGACTCCTATGACTGCATGGCTGTATTAAGCATAAACTCATAGCATGGTCTTGGGTATTTAAGACAGTAAAACACTTGATTACCAGTTTGGGTAGCCCTAGATTTGTTGGAAAATGGGGCTCTTACGTTATACAGTGGTACCTCGGGTTACAGACGCTTCAGGTTAAGGCGCTAAGAAATAGTACCTCGGGTTAAGAACTTTGCTTCAGGATGAGAACAGAAATCATGCTCCGGCGGCGTGGCAGCAGTGGGAGGCCCCATTAGCTAAAGTGGTACCTCAGGTTAAGAACAGTTTCAGGTTAAGAACGGACCTCCGGAACAAATTAAATTCTTAACCAGAGGTACCACTGTAATGTTAAAGAAAGGGTTAGCATTTAACTGCTAACATGAAGAAACCCTCTACCACACATGCACAGATGAACAGAAAGGGCCATGGCACCCTGGGGGAAATGCCCTAAAAATCTGGGATTATGGATGGAAGTCTTCCCCATTCATGTCTAGTTCTCCCATCAGTTACCTTGTTAATCTTGCACAGCCATGACTTGCTCTATGCCAGCAGAGGTGCAGTAGCAACCTTCAATGGGTCCCTCAAGCTCAACATTCTTATTACAGCCCATTTTATAACAATCATGAGATCATTTACAAGAGCACACTGCACATTCCAAAAGTGTAATCTGCATCTAGCTTGATGATGATGCCCTAATTAAACACCTTTCCCATAAACCAGTTTTACAGGCCGAGATGTGCTTCACTCAGTTCTGAAATGGAATTAGAGGCAACATGGGACGCCTTGACTGTGCTAGGAAATTCCACCTGGTTGGCCAAAAGAACATGGCCTGATGCAGCTATTGTCATCAGTCATGTCCACATCTGGCCTACTGTGAAACTTGCCACCACAAGGAGAGGGCTTAGTCTTAAAGGGACTCCTGACCATTAGGTCCAGTCGTGACCAACTCTGGGGTTGCAGTGCTCATCTCGCTTTATTGGCTGAGGGAGCCAGCGTACAGCTTCCGGGTCATGTGGCCAGCATGACTAAGCCGCTTCTGGTGAACCAGAGCAGCGCATGGAAACATCGTTTACCTTCCCGCCGGAGCGATACCTATTTATCTACTTACACTTAGACATGCTTTTGAACTGCTAGGTTGGCAGGAGCAGGGACCGAGCAACAGCAGCTCACCCGTCGCGGGGATTTGAACCGCCGACCTTCTGATCGGAAAGTCCTAGGCTCTGTGGCTCTGTGTGCCACCCGGATGTCTTTAAATGTGATTAGACAAATGTATGGAAGACAGATCTATCAGTGGACAGGAGGCAAGAGAGCTAATGGGGGCAGACACACTTGGAATACCAGTTGATGGTAGAAGGGGACAAGCAACAGCGGGGAAACATTTATCTGTTTTATTCTTCGTTTACCTCATCTTTCTTCCAAGGAGTTCAAAGTGGGATACATTTGATCTTCTCCCCTCATTTTAATCCTCACAGCATCCCTGTGAGATAGGTGAGGGTAAAGGAGAAAGAGAGAGAGAGAGAGAGAGAGAGAGAGAGAGAGGGAGGGAGGGAGGGAGGGAGGGAGGGAGGGACTGGCTGAAGTTCTCTCAGGAGGTTTTGGGAATGAGTGGTGGCAATTGGAACTTGGGTCTCTCCAGTGCTAGTCAAACACTCTGTCCCTGTTGCCTTTATGTCCTGCTGTGGACTAACCACAGCAATTCAAAGTGCTGGTTTTGGCCTATAAAGCCTTAAACGGCTCAGGACCGCATTACCTCAGGGACCACCTTTCTCCATATGAACTGACCTGGACCCTCTGAGGCCCTTCTTCATGCGCCTCCTCCATGAGAGGCCCAAAATGTGGCAACACAAGAACCGGCCTCTTTTTTGCAGTGGCTCCCTGTTTGTGGAATGCTCTCAATGGAGAGGTTTGGCTGGCGTCTTCATCCTACACCTTTAGGCACCAGGCGAATACATTCTTCTTCAACCAGACCATTAGGGGATTAACATCCAAAACCCTATTAAACGTGTCGTTCGGTGGGGGGGATAGCTAGGGCATCGCAGTCAGATGGGCAGGGTACAAGTAATTTTTATTATTATTATTGAGGGGGTGTTCTTTTTATTATGGTTTTTATCTTGTATTTTTATGTTGTGAACCGCCCTGAAATCAACAGGTGAAAGGCACTATACACATTTAATAAATAAAAATAATAAATAAATCACCAATTCTGGATGGCCACGGGTGCAAACAGAATGCCAAGTGAAAATGCCCCCATATACAGCAGGGCTTTTTTCTTATTACTTTTGTCTCCCAACAATTTTTCAAGTTCCAAACAACAGCAGGGCAAAAGACATGCATGTGTGTATATGCTTTACCTTTGCACCACCTTCATCTTTCTTTTCTTTCAATTACCTCTATCCTTTCGTTTTGCTGCATATCATTTTATAGTCCACTATTTCCCCCCCAAATTTTCCTGCCTTTGGGCAGTTCTTTCCACCTTGATCCACCTGACAAGAAACCTCTGGACCTGCCAAGGAACCCTTGAATGCTGTGAAGGATTCTGGGAAGTGCACTCTCAGGATCTGTTGGGTCTTGGCATTGTACTTGGCATTGCTACCCCGCAGAGCAGTAAGGATACGATACGATACTCTTTATTGTCATTGTCCCATACAGAACAACGAAATTGAAAATCTACATCAGACATTCAGAAACCAACAAGCCTGCTATCCCAGCCTGGTTAGCCCCCTAAAAACTCTGATACCCTACAATTAAATACAATATACTCCCATAGAGACTACTTTACACTGCATTTAAAACCAAAATCGCATTTGAATAGAAACTGTTTCTCAGACGGCTAATCCTAGTCTTTATAACCCTGTACCTTCTTCCAGAGGGACGCAGGTGGCGCTGTCGGTTAAACCACAGAGCCTAGGACTTGCTGATCAGAAGGTCAACAGTTCAAATCCCCTTGACCAGGTGAGCTCCTGTTGCTTGGTCCCTGCTCCTGCCAACCTAACAGTTCGAAAGCACGTCAAAGTGCAAGTAGATAAATAGGGACCGCTCCAGAGGGAAGGTAAACAGCATTTCCATGCACTGCTCTGGTTCGCCAGAAATGGCTTAGTCATGCTGGCCACATGACCTGGAAGCTGTACACCGGCTCCCTCGGCCAATAAAGCAAGATGAGCACCGCAACCCCAGAGTCAGTCACGACTCAACCTAATGATCAGGGGTCCCTTTACCTTTACCTTCTTCCAGAAGACAAAAGCTGAAAGAGATCATTTCCGGGGTTCGCACTATCCTGCACTATTTCTGCAGCTTTCTTATGGCACCTGGAAGCATAGATTTGATCCAAGGTGGAAAGAGTGCACCCAATGATTCTCTCTGCAGTCTTTACAACCCTGGACAGCATTGTTTTTTCCCTGACCGTGCAGTTCCCAAACCACACACAGAGACCACAAGTTAATACACTCTCAACAGTACAATGGTAAAATGCCACCAACAGGTCCTTTGAGAGATTATTTTTCCGGAGGATGGGATGCCGGGGATCTGTGACGGCATCTGCGTAGTCAATGACATCAAAGATCCAGGCACAGATAAGCAGCTGAAGGATACAGGGCACAGACATTTCAAAGTGGCATCTGACCACATCTCCAGCATTGTTTTATCATTGCCAAAGCCACATCAGGTTTCAACTTAAATACAACTTGAAACATCTCTTTGACGCAACAATGAGGACATTAAGCATATGTTCCACCATGTGCTTCAAATCTGTAAGAATGACCCATTCCAGAATGCAACATGATGGCTAGAAGAAGCTGGATTTAGAGCAAAAGGCATATGCTAGTGATGGATCTGAAATCATGGTAGCTTTACTACTAATAATAATATAATAATAAATTTTATTTATACCCCGCCCTCCCCAACCAAGGCCGGGCTCAGGGTGGCTAACATCCAATAATAAAAACAAGTTGAATGAATACAACTTAAAAACAAGATTAAAATACACCATTAAAACATTAAAATGTAGCCTCATCACAGGAGGAGAAAGGAAAAAGAAAAAAGAAAGAGAGAGTTGTTATGAATTGCCCCGGTCACTCTAGGCAGCTTCCAACAAATTAAAACATCAAACATTAAAAACTTCCCTATACAAGGCTGCCTTCAGATGACTTCTAAAAGTCAGATAGTTGCTTATTTCCTTCACATCTGACGGGAGGGTGTGACTACAAAGAAGGCCCTCTGCCTGGTTCCCTGTAACCTCACTTATTGCAATCAGGGAACTGCCAGAAGGCCCTCGGAGCTGGATCTCAACGTTTGGGCTCAATGATGGGGGTGTAGATGCTCCTTTAGAATTATCTATAATTTAGAATTGTCTATAATAATAAAAGGCTTGTATACTAGTGTCCAAAATTGTGGAAAGCTTTTGGGGAAAGTGTATTTCCAAGGTTTGATGGCTTATAACACCTGTTTGGCTCTCTAAACACTCATGCTCATTGGCCTCATTCAAATGAAGGAAAGCTTCTGCAAATCAACCTAAGCAAGTTGTGGTTCCTTTTTCTGGTTATTTGGCTATAACTTTTGATAGACTACAGATAACTGAACAAATTTGGTTGTATTACATTCTTCATTACGTTATCTTTCCATTGATATATCATTTTATGGTATTACTCCAAAAACAGTGGTGTTATGAGCCACGAAACGTCAGAAATACACTTTTTCCAAAAGGTTTCCACAATTTTGGCCACTAGTGTATATCACAATTTCATAAAAAAATATCAGTAGTTTGCAACTAAACACACACAATAAAAACCTTTTAAAGAATTATACAAGATGCTTTCTTGGCTGTCTGCCTAAACCTGGGGACATAGAAAGGTTTTCAGTAAAGGATTAAAGCTGAATCTCTATTGGAAAAGCATTCCACAGGCCTGGGTCGATAAAACTAAAAGTTCAATTTTGTGTTGACGTCAGATGAGCTTCACTAACTCCAGGGATGACCACTGATGCCCCTATAGATCCCAGAGATCAAGCTGGGATATAAGGGTTCAGGCAGTCCATAAGGTACTCTAGATCAAAATTGTCTGGGGCCTTGCACATTAATGCAATGGCTTTGAACCTGACACAGTAATAGATGGGCAGCCACTGCAGATGTTTTAACATTGGTGTCACATGTTGCCTGCCACCTGCAATCCGACCGCCACATTTGGTACCAGTTGCAGATCCTGGACCAGGCCCAGGGCAGCCCCACATAGAGCGTCTTACAGTAACCAAGCCTAGAGGGTACCAATACATGGACTACAGTGGTCAGATTAAGGTAAAAGGTAAAGGACCCCTGGATGGTTAAGTCCAGTCAAAGACAACTATGGGGTTGCAGCGCTCATCTTGCTTCTCAGGCCAAGGGAGCCGGCATTTGTCTGCAGACAGCTTTCCACGTCATGTGGCCAGCATGACTAAACTGCTTCTGGCACAACAGACCGTGACGGAAACCAGAGCGCATGGAAACGTTGTTGACCTTCCTGCCGCAGCAGTACCTATTTATCTACTTGCACTGGTGTGCTTTTGGACTGGTAGGTTGGCAGGAGCTGGGACAAAGCAACAGGAGCTCACCCCATCACATGGATTCGAACTGCCAACCTTCTGATCGGCAAGCCCAAGAAGCTCAGCAGTTTAGACCACAGCGCCACCCATGTCTGGTCAGACTATAGCTAGTGAAATGGCCATAGCTAGTGAGCCAGACAAAGCTGGTAAAAGACACTCCTAATAACAGAAGATTATTGGGCCTCTTCTGACAGAGATGTATCCAGAAATACTTCTAAGCTAAGCACCTCAACCCAAACAGGTACCTTGTCTATCTCCCAGACATGGGGACCCAACCCCCAAGTGTCTTGGGATACCAGATGTCATGGGTAATTATTACATGCTACACAAAGTCTCTGTCCATCTTGATATCCAGCCTAGGTAGCTCCTAACAACCCCATGCTAATAACAGCTGTGAGTATTAGAATTTGGGGTGCTCCCTTCCACAGAGCCTTAGGTGCAAAGCAATGGCACGACATATGTAGAAAAACAGGCAAGCTATGATAAATGGCGCTGGCAGGCTGAGGGCATTTCCAAGCCACTCGAGTCTCATGCCTGGTATTAGGGTTAATGAGTCTTGCCTTATTGTAGCTCACTCTTGTAGCCTAATGACTAGCAATCATAGATGGTGTAATTAGATTGGGTTTTATTCCAGAGATTTATTGAAGAGGCAGAAAAATTCTTATGCAATTGCAGAATTTATGATTATTAACTGCCACCTCATCTGTCATCGTAATGGGATGCTAGCAAAATAATAATACTAATAAAAATTCCCCTGTTTTCTGTCTGATAACTGAGATAAATCCTATTGTAGAAGTATGGGAGACTTTTTACAAGCCTTCCCCACCCACCCCAGCAGAGCAGATGTTAATATTTAAGGCAAGATACACCCACAAAAAATATTTGGTTTTGCTGCTCACTGACATGCTAACCATTTCTCCCAAGTAGGGAGTTCCTGTCCTCACACCCAGACAAGGAGGAGTGGGATATTGGGGGGAGGGGAGAGACAATCCAAAGAATTAGGCTTAGTTCTTCAGGGCCAGGAGATTCAATTTTTCTGCACATAATTCAATATCCTCTTAAAGCTTTTGTTCCTTGTGTAAGTTCAAAGAAGCATTTTGACATGGTTGTGCAATTCAAATTCTTTTCCTTTTCCTGAGTTGCAGTCAAAATCAATCCCTAAAGTGCCTATTCCCATTGAATTTACATGGCTTCCTCTAACTGTTTGAGGAGGGGGGTTCACAGGAGCTCGGCTATGCAGTAATTCCAAAGAAAGATGCCCCAAACCACCAAAGTGTTCAAGTCTAAGGATTTGTTAAGGAAGGGTACAAACTTACAGCAAAGGTCCAACAGCTCCATCCTTGCCCTGGGCTCACAGCTTTCCATGGGACAGACTCCATGGCAAGGAGATGGCTTTTCCACACCCAAGCAAAGATGCAATCCTTTTAGGCCCAGGTGGCTCCTACTAACTATTGCCTGAGATCCCTTGGGAACCCAGGTGGCTGGTATTAACCATTGTCTGTCGCTCTAGCTATGCCTGGGGTCTGTGGATGCATCAAGGCATGTGAAACACAAAAGAGCTCAGTGCTACAGCTGCAGGGGTCATTGTGACCATCATTATGCTGCAAACAGGGTCAACACACACAGGAAGCTGCCTTATACTGACCCAAGCTATCGGTCCATCACATTTGGTACTGTCTACACCTGCCTTCTTCAGCCTGGTTCCCTCTAGAGCAGTGTTTCCCAAACTTGGGTCTCCAGCTGCTTTTGGACTCCCATCATCCCTAAGCTAGCAGGACCAGTGGTCAGGGATGGTGGGAATTGTAGTCCCAAAACTGGAGACCCAAGTTTGGGAAACACTGCTCTAGAGGTTGTTGGACTCCAATTCCCATCAGCCTCAGCCAGCAAGACCTGTAGTCAGTTATTATGTGAGCTGTAGTCCAACCATATCTGGAGGAAATTGGGTTGAAGAAGATTGATCCAGTAGCTCCCCAGATTTTCAGAGAGGAGTCTTTCTCAGTCCTGCCAGGAGATGTGATGGATTGAGTTCCAGACATTTGGGTTTCAAGGCAGGTGCTCTACCAACAACCTTCCCCTAAGGTTATAGGTTATCTACCAAGAAAGTGACTGGGATGCACTTTAGATGCATCCAAGTGTTTGGGTGCACTGAATGGAATTTTTATTTTATTTTTACTTTGATTAATAGCCTCTCTTTCAGATCGCTACCTGCTCTGCCTTGCCAAAATGATTTAGCACATGACTAGAGGTGGCTATTGTGCAAGACACACAAGCCCAAATTGTCCTTTGGTGTTATTATTCGTCATTCAATTTCTACACTGCCCTTCATCCAATGCTCACGAGGCACCTTACAAGGTAAAAACACAAAAATACAGAACATAGTACCCTCCAACATTCTCTGATGAAACTAGGAACAGCCTATTCTACATCAGAAAGCATCTCCCACACAAAGAGATGTCATATACACATCTACATTGGTCACTTCGAGCCGATTGCAACCTCCCCGCCTTACCTACCTCACAGGGTTGTTGTAAAGAAAAAATGTGGGAGGCAAGGGACCTTGTATAACCCCTTCCACAGATAAATGCAATGAAATAAAATTGTAGTGGTAAGACGCCTTGAGTCCCTGTCAGGGAAAAAGGCGGGTAACAACAACAACAACAATCCGCGATCAGAAGGAAGAGGAACATCAAGAACAATGGAAGAAATTTAAAGATTATTTAGTTAAATATTGTAGTATACCATATTTTTCGCCCTATAGGACGTACTTTTTCCCCTCCAAAAATGAAGGGGAAATGTGTGTGCGTCCTATGGGGCTTTCCTCTCCAGGCTTCAGGAAGCTCTGCGCAACCCTTGGGAGGGTTGCGCAGAGCTGCTTGCGTTCCAAAGCCTCAGGCGTGCTGAAGAGCGTGCCCGGGCTTCGCGCAGCTCTCCGCAAGCCTGGGGAGCCCGGCGCGGCTCCCTAGGCTTGCGGATAGCAGGCTGTTCTGGGGGCTGGGGTCGGGGGAAGCTCGGGCTTCCCTCGTGCCAGCCCCGTGCTGGGGGGGGGGGATAAATATGTTTTTCTTTATTTCCCCCACCCCCAAAAAAGTAGGTGCGTCCTATAGGGCGATGCGTCCTATGGGGCGAAAAATATGGTAAGTAGAAGCTACTTGAATGTATCAATTTGGCTGAGGAATACAATATGACTAAATTGTAAAACATTATGGGAAAATTATGAAAAGAAGTAAAGAAAGTAATTCAAAAAAGTAAATTTTGTTAGAAGATATTGGAAAACTGTTACAAGGGGATACAAAGGAATTCAGTTGGGGGGATTTGAGGAAGTCAGTTAACAATGAAAAGTAAATGGGATTTTAGAAGGATTAAGTGTTTATTTGTATGTTCTTTCTTTCTTTTTCTTTCTTTTTCTTTTCTACTTTTTTCTTTCTTGTATATTTGTTACAAATTTGGAAAATCAGTAATTTTTTTAGAAACAACAACAACACTGCAGGGTAAGGCTGCCCAGTCTTGAGCCAGTTACCTGGGAGAAAGTTCCATTGAATGCCATGGGACTTACTTCTGAGTAGACAGTGTAAGCCTCCATTTGCAATAAAGGAATAAACATTCCCCACATTTCCAAAGAAATGTCTGGCTGCAATTAAAGAACTGAAAGTGGATTTTCCATCAAAATTATAGGAAGGGCTTTGTAGGCTAGCTTCACCATTTCCTTCATTTGGTGAAGGGATTTTATTTTCCATACAAACAGGACTCTTTTCTTCCACACACACACACACACACACACACACACCTTTTAATTGTTCTCAGAGATGTGGAGGGGAGGAAAAAGGAAAAGTGGGACATTCCAGGATCAAATCAGAAACTAGGATGGCTTTTGTAATTCCAGGACCGTCCCTGGAAAATCGGAACCTGTGAAGGGTACTATTGTCATTATTAATGTCAGAAGATAATGACACGACAGTCACCAAGAAGAAGAAGAAGAAGAGTTTGGATTTGATATCCCGCTTTATCACTACCCTAAGGAGTCTCAAAGCGGCCAACATTCTCCTTTCCCTTCCTCCCCCACAACAAACACTCTGTGAGGTGAGTGGGGCTTAGAGACTTCAAAGAAGTGTGACTGGCCCAAGGTCACCCAGCAGGTGCATGTGGAGGAGCGGAGACGCGAACCCGGTTCCCCAGATTACGAGACTACCGCTCTTAACCACTGCACCACACTGGCATCATGTTTGGGCTGGGCATTGTTAAAAGGCACAGCTTTCAACTGTATCCATGCTTACATTCTTTCTTCCCGGAAAAAGTATCCCAGAACATACCTGCTTAATTTTTTTACCAAGCCAAGTTGGGTGGCTAAGGGATTAACACTGCTTCAGTGGAAAACCAATTTTCTGCTAGCATTACAGGGGCTCAAAGACAGAAAAGACCTATTGTAGACCAGGCATGGTTGACTTTCCAGAAGAGATGTGAACTGCATAAAATTTAGGAAATTTTGTCTGACTTCCCAGGCACTTTTAAGCTAAGCATCGGCCTGAGTTCAAAGACACGGCCCAGCCATCACTGCGCCTCCTTATTCTTCAAACTGACCTCTGTTTTTATATTTCCTCCCATAATCTCTTATAGCTTGCTGCTCTGTTTTGCTTTTTCAACTTCAATCCCTCTTCTAGTTCCTACCTCTTCTTTAGCTTTCATTCTTGGAAGTCACTGAATTTAGTCCTAAGGTGAATTCCAACAGAGTATAAACATTATTTTTCCAGATTCTGGAGCACAGAAATTCGTGCTGGAGCCAGCTTATTAATACTTTATTAAAGGATCATTTGTATTCGGTTTTGGGTTTTCCCTTTTCGCCATCTCCCAAGTTCCTTATTATGGCGACACCAATGGCATAATACGGTTTTTGTTATGCTTTTGATTAAAACATTCACAGTGTAAATTAAACTATAACCCTGGTTTCATTTTCAAACTATAGACAGAATTTTTCTGGGTCCATCCAGTAGGACGGTCAGTCCTCCGTGTGGTGCAATGGTTAGCATGCCAGACTAGGACCCAGGAGATCAGGGTTAAAATCCCCACTTGGTCCCATGAAACTCCCCTTGAGCTCTTTGGAGAAAAAAAGGGATAGAAATGCAAATAATCAATCAATCAATCAATCAATCAGTGATTACACTTGTGTGTCATGGAAGTTTTGCATATTCTTCTTTCCAGTACAGTGGTGCCTAGGGTTAAGAACGTAATTCGTTCCGGAGGTCCGTTCTTAACCTGAAACTGTTCTTAACCTGAGGTACCACTTTAGCAAATAGGGCCTCCTGCTGCTGCTGCACCACTGGAGCACGATTTCTGTTCTCATCCTGAAGCAAAGTTCTTAACCTGAGGTACTATTTCTGGGTTAGTGGAGTTTGTAACCTGAAGAGTCTGTAACCCGAGGTACCACTGTAAAGTTTTATTTTTATTGATCAACAGTGGGTCACATATAAGAGTACATTGGCAGAGATTGAACCACAAAGTGCTGTGCAACCAGCCACACGTATCCGAGCAGGATGTGAGATCCACATTCTGTATATGTCACATTTTTGGAGGCGTGTGATGTCGCACATCTGTATTGCAGCGGCCACTCTTAGTGGCTCCTCTTCCTCCTCTCTGTGAGGAGAATCTGTGAGGAGACACACCTGTGACACACCCTTTTCTGCGGGGAGGGGCTCGGACTCTGCCCTGATAAAGGTGACTCACTGGCTGGCTGCGAAGGGCAATGCTGAACTGCTCTCTCAGAGGTAGCGACACAGAGACTGGCTGGCTGCCTCTCTTGGGCTTTGTTAATTGACTTTCTGGGTGCCTTGTGTGGGATGTGAAACACAAGAGCAATCAAGTACAACATTCCTAGAGTGAACATGTTTACACATGGGGAGGGATGTTTGTCCAGCCAGCAGGTAAACTTCCTGTTTCCTTCTGGGCTGGGACAGACTTCCTCTGCATGTGACTAGAGGTGGGTGTGGCCTCACCTGTGCAGGTAATGACAAAAGCACAGGGCAGGGCAGCCATCTCTCTCTCTTTCACCACATGCATCGAAGACACAACATGTACTAAGCCAAAGATGCCCTCTTGGCTTCTAGCCAAGAGAGGACAAAGGGACTGTCTTCTTATAAGATAGATTCTAAGTGTATGTTACTTCTTTAAGCTAAGTCTGCCTTCTGGGATCTGATTGTGAACAGAATGTGAGTAAGTTGTTTTTTTATACTTTTGTAAAAGACTGTGTCGTCTCTTCTATTTTATGAGGGAATAAGGGGGAAATACCAGAACAGTTATTATAGAGGCTTTAGCGAGCCTGAGCAACTGCAGCCGCTGCAAACTTAAAATAAAGGGGAATGTTTTACTCTGCTGAAATTGGAGAACTTGTTAACACAAGTTGGATAAGGATATAATCAGACAATATATCCTCTCCTGCATCCCTGAACATTCCCACACCTGGCCCCCAGAGTGGGGGTGTCCAAGCACCCATGGCCCCCTGGAGTTGGCTCCTATGTAAAGGGCAAAAGCCTGTTAATAGGAAAACATTTTAATCTGGTGCTTAAAGATATGCAGTGAAGGTGCTAGGCAGGAGAGTGTTCCACAAATGGGGAGCCACTGCAGAAAAGGACCATTCTTCTGTCGCCTCCCCTCCAGATCTATTGTGGAGGAGATACTTAAATAGTTATCCTTTATTAGGCATAGCAAACCACACATTATCAAACAGACACCGTATACAAATTGTGCAAAATACGAGCTCAACATAACAAGGATGGTCCCGGTCAGATCTTTAAAGGAGGAGATACATGAAGAGCAGCCTCAGATGATGATCGCATGGTCCAGGTCAGTGCATATGAGGAGAGGTGGTCATTGGGGTATTGCAGCCCTGAACCATGAGGCTTTATACTTCAAAACCAGCATTTTGAACAAGGCCTGGAAACAAATTGGCAGCCAGAGCCAATTTGTATCAATAATAATAATAATAATAAATTTTATTTATATCCCGCCCTCCCCAGCCGAAGTTGGGCTCAGGGCGGCTAACAATCAAAATAATCCGACATTCTAAAAACATTCATTATAAAATTAATTAAATCAAATTAAAATCAAATTAATGGCAACCATCAAGCAAATTCTGTGTAGATTGCCGATTGCCAGAGGAGGGGGGTCAGGCTGCGCCCTGACCAAAGGCCAGGTGGAACAGCTCTGTCTTGCAGGCCCTGCGGAAGGATGCCAGGTCCTGCAGGGCCCTAGTCTCTTGTGACAGAGCGTTCCACCAGATTGGAGCCGCGGCCGAGAAGGCCCTGGCTCTGGTTGAGGATACACAATGAGGATATAATATATATATGATCAATAGCGTAGATCAAAGGTTTTCAACCTTTTTTGAGTCCACGGCTCCCTTGACCAACTGCATTCTTTCTACGGCACCCAGGAGCCCAGTTATGTCACCCCTTGCCTGCAAAGCTGGCCGCCTCTCACCCTTTTTCAAACACCCTTCCTTGTGGAGTGTAATAATAATAATAATAACAACAACAACAACAACAACAACAACAACAATTTATTATTTATACCCCGCCCATCTGGCTGAGTTTCCCCAGCCACTATGGGTGGCTCCCAGTCAAATGTTAAAAACAGGACAGCATTAAATATTAAAAACTTCCCTGAACAGGGCTGCCTTCAGATGTCTTTTAAAGATAGGATAGCTGCTTATTTCCTTCACAGGGTGTTCCACAGGGTGGGTGCCACTACCGAGAAGGCCCTCTGTCTGGTTCCCTGTAACATCACTTCTCGCAATGAGGGAACCGCCAGAAGGCCCTCGGCACTGTATCTCAGTGTCCGGGCTGAACGATGGGGGTGGAGACGCTCCCTCAGGTATACTGGGCCGAGGCCATTTAGGGCTTTAAAGGTCAGCACCAACACTTTGAATTGTGCTCGGAAACGTACTGGGAGCCAATGCAGATCTCTCAGGACCGGTGTTGTGTGGTCCTGGCTGAGTGTTCCCTCAGCCTCTTCTCCCCTCTCCTTGGGAGTCCTCTGGGCTGCCACTGCCACTGCCCCTGGTCTCTAAGCTGCCCCCTCTGCCCCAAAGAAAGGTGCCTCCTCACACTGACCCACAGGGGCCTGGGACTTGTCTGTCCATTCCCAACAGCAAGGGCTGGCGGACTGGCTGCCGGGCTCCCTCCCCCACTTGCTTGCTTACGCCAAGGCTGCCTCAGCTCCTGGCAACCAGCACCCCCTGACCATTCCCAGAGGCACCATTCGCCTGGGGAGCTTGTAGCCAGGGCTGCTGCAACAAACAGCCACACAAGCCTTTGGGAAGCAGAGACATGAGAGGGCACCGGAGGAAGGAGGGAAGGAAAGAGGGACAGAGGCCAGTGTTGCCCGTGGCAACCCTGACCATCATTCAAGGCACCCCAGGGTGCCATGGCCCACTGGTTGAAAACGACTGGTGTAGACTATATTCCAAATTATACTTGGCTTTCAGTCTTGCAGACAAACTAGAAATTAAACTGTGAGACCTGTGATTGGCTCCCTTAAAAAAAAAACACCTCCTAAATGGAACTGTGGAAATGGGAAAAGCTGCTAATTTGATCAAGGAAGCAGAAACTTTTCCCCTACGTCAGAAATAGCCAACATGGTGCCCTCCAGATCATCATTTTTGACCACTGGCCATTCTTGTTGGTGCTGTTGGAAGGTGAAGTCTCAACATGATGTTGGTGGTGTTAAGTTGTGGGTGAACATATCAGACAACACAGCGATTCTTCAAAGAGCTCTTGTTTATTCACAGGCCAGAAAAGAACTGAACTGAAGGGTTCAGTCAGCCTGCTTATATAGAGCTCCAGTACAACGTAACTGTAACAATTTTCTAAAACTATCCAATCACTGAACGTCACTTTCGATCCCTTACTGTATTTGCATAACTATCTACAGTATGCCCCTGCTGGCCCAGGGTGAGAACTTCAGTACATAACAGGCGGCACACACCCTATTGCCATTTTTGTTATTTAAATCGCACCTTTCTGTCAAGGCAAGATTTGCTGGACAGAGACAAACTATAGGTGCCTATCTCATGCTTGTATTTACACACACACATGAGAGGGAGCAAATGGGACATTTAGTTAATGTAAACACAGAGAAACACGATTAATAACCTCTCCACCGCCACTGTTTTCCTGATCATATTAGTTCCTCCTGATCAAATCAGCTCCTTCCAAGTAACTCCCTACACATTCCCCAGTGCTGTATTTAGATATATAAGAAAGGAGGTGAGGAGTTCTCTCTCGGCATTATGTATACTTTGGCTCAAGTACTATCTGAAATATGGCTCACTACAATTCAACAAACCACTGCATTATTAGGAGAAAATGAAGAACCTTGACAAAATGTGTGTTGATTTAAAAAAAAATAGAAGAAAGAACTTATAAATTCATGTTTAAATGTGAAACCCATATTAAATAATAATTAATGGAAGCTGTCTGAGAGACTTTAATTTAGCCTTTCAATATGCCAAAGCCTAAATTCTAATCTTCCATTGCCTTTAATAAACATATCAGCTGCTCAAACATAGATTAATTTTTCTATTTGAAAACCAAATGGCTTTTGGTGTGTTTTTTTAAAGGCTTTTGATCAAAACATTCAATTTCTCAGAAGACATATATAAAACAGCAAAGCACCAATGAATTAATTAAACTATACAGAGATGTTTTAAAACCTCTCTTTTTTTCTATCCAGGAATCTCTGGTGCATCCAGCGATTTTGGCTTAGTTACATAAATAGAACTACAATGGAGCAGGGTACATATTCAAGGTGGTTTAGTACACTAAAAATCTGTTCCTGTCCTCTAACAACATTTTCATAAGGTGGGTAAGCAAAGAGTTGAAAAGCTTTCACACGCATAAAAGGTAAAGGACCCCTGACAGTTAAGTCCAGTCGCAAACGACTCATCCCACTTTACTGGCCCAGGTCATGACTAAGCCGCTTCTGGCAAAACCAGAGCAACGCACGGAAACGCTGTTTACCTTCCCGCCGCAGCAGTACCTTTTTATCTTCTTGCACTTTGACGTGCTTTCGAACTGCTAGGTTGTCAGGAGCAGGGACCGAGCAATGGGAGCTCACCTTGTCACTGGGATTTGAATCACCGACCTTCTGATCAGCAATCCCAAGGCTCAGTGGTTTAGACCACAGCCCCACCCGCGTCCCTCTATATAGTGGTAGCCATGCCCAACTGCCCACAGGATAATAACCTGTTTGTGGGAAAGGGTTTAATCTCCATAGTTGAGAGGGTAGGGAGAGGGTGTCTGTACTGCCCCAGATGAGGGGATGGTGAGAAAGCAAATGCTTCTTGATTTTTCTACTGTCTTCTGACTTATAAACAGTCCAGGTGTGACACACATCACCAGTCAGCTTTATCCTCTTGCATTTGCAGTGGTGTCTATCCCTCGGCAGGCAGGTACCGGCAGGTACCAAACTAGAATTAGCATTGGCTCCGCCTCCATCTACCGTGGGACCTCTTTGCCGCCCACCCCACCAGTCCCCATGGGCGCCAGCCAGCCCCCTGTGCCAGTGTGTAACAGCCAATCTACACATTCAGAAAGAAAATGTGGGTTTGGAAACCCCAGTTGCCACTTCTCTGCTGAGGGGATGAAGGCCAGGAGAAGGTGCAACATTCTTCCACAGTCTTCCACACTTCTCTCAACTGGGGTTTCCGAAGGTGTTTCTATGCCAAGTGAAGAAAAACGTGCTCAGTGGGGAGGTCATTTTTTGGATTATTTTTTTTAATGTATCTTCCAAAACTTAAATTTTCACCTATATAATCAGGGTGATCTGCCATTAATTTTTGAGAGCTCCCCCCACCTTCTGTCATCCAGAGATTTGCCTGAGCGAGTGTGGGGCAGAAGCTGACCCCCATGTCTGGGCAGAGCTACTCTATCTGAATGGGATTCCCACTCACAGAAGGTACCTCTGCTCAATTTTCTGCAATCTGCCCCTTAGCACCCCTAACTCTCCCCTTTCCCGCCATGCCACAGCCCACTCCAGCCAGCATGGTCCCCTGAGCATCCTCTACTTCAGGTTTCCTCAACCTCGGCACTCCAGATGTTTTGAGACTACAATTCCCATCATCCTTGAATACTGGTCCTGCTAGCTAGGGATCATGGGGGTTGTAGGCCAAAAACATCTGGAGGGCCGAGGTTGAGGAAGCCTGCTTTACTTTGTAAAAGAACAGCAGCATGAGAGTTTTCTGGCAACCTGACAACAGCTAATCTTCCCATGTAATCTTCTCCTCATACTGACCTCAGACAGGCCTAATAACAACTTTATACAGTCTCCTTACAAGCTCCCTATTTGTATTCATTGTTTTGTACTCTTCTTTCTCTTTCTCGCTCTCTTTTTCAAAGCTTCTTCTGTTAAAGGGAAAATCCATCTTTTTTCCCCCCTGGCCAGGACCTTAGCCTCTTGCCATGAGGAATAAAACCACACTATTTCCCAGAATACAGTGGTTATTTGAAGAAACTAATGATATGAGGAGTGCAAGAATGTGAAAAAAGACACAGCGCACTTCATTCTATCCCTTTCAACCATCCACAGCCCTAACACATCCCAGTTTATAAATATGCAGTAGAAACAAGATCCTGCATAAGCACACAGCACAGTCAGACCATAAGACACTAGAAAGGCATAAGCTGCTGTTTCCTGTCACAGTGTCTAAAGAGGTCAGTGTAAGGGCCGGGGCAGCCTGGTACATTTCACCACTTGAGGCAAAACATGAAGGTGGTGCAACTGGCTGCCAAAATCTTCCTTATTGGGGCAGAATGGCGGCTTCTGGGAGATCTAACCATTTCCCCCCACAAGATATTGCCGGAAGCTGCCTCTGGGGCAG
This sequence comes from Podarcis siculus, assembly GCA_034642415.1. Classification (NCBI taxonomy): domain Eukaryota; kingdom Metazoa; phylum Chordata; class Lepidosauria; order Squamata; family Lacertidae; genus Podarcis; species Podarcis siculus. The sequence continues at coordinate 2,146,289 of JAXCMG010000071.1, read as the reverse complement.
GACACCCACAGGGGCTCTTCCTCATGGGATTCCGCTGCCCAAAGCAGCTGCTTCAGTCTACCTCCTGGGCGGGCCGGCCGGCCCTGCTAAAGGCTAAACAGATCACACACTCCACAAACAAGAATCTAGAGCACTAAAGGGAATAGACACAATTCAGTCTTATTCTACAGTTCTACAGTAACTACCCACAAGGCTCCAACACAACAAGCAATAATTGCCAGTCAATAGCTCATTGCACCTTCTTGACTGTTTCTATAAAGGGGGGTGGCACTTTTTCTGATCTGCAGGTGGAAGCAAGACCTATATTCATATCGGTTAGTTTAGAGCAAGGTCATCGAAGGAACAGATGGACTTTCCTAGAATCAATGGAAAGCCTAGCTGCCCCCCTCATCTTTAAGCAACAGACCTGGAGCAATAATTGCTTTACAGGTATTCCTCTGCAAGCTGTTCACAGAGCTTAGGACCTTGGCCCCTAGGAATTGACTCCTATGTCCTCCACCCGCCCAAAAAAGTGGTTACAAAAGCATGGGGCAAAACCAGGGTACAGCAACCTTTTTCAGCTGTGGGCCGGTCCACAGTCCCTCAGACCTTATGGTGGGCCGGACTATATTTTTTTGGGGGGGGGGGGGAATAATGAACAAATTCCTATGCCCCACAAATAACCCAGAGATGCATTTTAAATAAAAGCACATATTTTATTCATGCTAAAACACCAGGCAGGCCCCACAAATAACCCAGAGATGCATTTTAAATAAAAGGACACATTCTACTCATGTAAAAACACGCTGATCCCTGGACCGTCCGTGGGCCGGATTGAGAAGGTGATTGGGCTGCATCCGGCCCACGGGCCTTAGGTTGCCTTCCCTTGGGCAAAACTCTGTACACACATCTACTTTCCCCCAAGTGTGTGTGCTTGGAGTCCTTTGTTGTCTTGCAGCTTCCAAACAACACCTTCACACAGAGTGATGTGCATTACAGTGGTACCTTGGGTTACATACGCTTCGGGTTACATACGCTTCAGGGTACAGACTCCGCTAACCTGGAAGTAGTACCTCAGGTTAAGAACTTTACCTCAGAATGAGAACAGAAATTGCATGGCAGCGACGCAGTGGGAGGCCCCATTAGCTAAAGTGGTACCTCAGGTTAAAAACAGTTTCAGGTTAAGAACAGACTTCCAGAACGAATTAAGTTCTTGACCCGAGGTACCACTGTATTTCACACTAAACCCAAGCAGGAAGGGCATATGTAAGGAAATGGCTCCAGGAGTTATTTGCTTGAGGATAAACATCCATATGTAAACCAGAACAGAAAGGCCTCAGTTATTTCCACTTTATTTAGCACCGAATAAAAATGTTTTCACTGAAGAACTGTGATGTGGGTTCCAAAGAACATGACTTACAACACCTCTTTTGATACATAGGGATGAATTATTTGAAGCTTTTCCCTCACTATGAAATACAGACTGAATGTATTCAATAGGAGGATCACTTGTTGGCAAAGACAGCCAAATCGGAGCAGTTGATAGCCTTTTAATCAAATTCATTCTTTCCCACAAGTTAAAAGTTAATGTAGGACATCATTTCATTCTCTCCCACTCGGTTTGTGGGCAGACAGAAATCAGAATGAAGTCAATGCTGATTTATCTTTCAAAGAGAGTACAGGATTGCTCTTTCAATCAGCACGGAATTGTCCCCGAGCCTTCAATAGAGCTACACCAAATTACACTGTCAGAGTATGTATGTCAGCATATAAAAAGATTTGCAGCTTTACAAATTTTATCACTTTGAGATGCAGCAAGCCTGATGAGTCTCCATGTGACACAAGCAAGGAAACTGCTGTTATCATTTCTTGGTAGCTATTTAAAACGTCATCCTTAAAACGCCCGGGGGCAGACCTAAACAAACAGCATCTCCTCCCTTCGCAATATGCAATAGTTTGAGGAGCTGCACCTGCCATTTCTTTCTATGCTACAGATGTATCAAAGCCAAATATTACATTCAGCGTCCCAACCCCTAGACTGTTGCTCCTCTTATCTCCCCCAGCTCATTCCAATTACCTGACCCCCCCTCCCTTCATCCTGCCCCCTCCTGAATTGCCATTTCATCAACCCCTGAAGATACTATTTACGTAACCTCTTCCCGTCGCCCTGTTTACATCTTTGCAAACATGTTTTCTGTTCCTCAACGGGCCCCTTTAATGAAAGGTGCTCAGTTGGTAATAGCATGATCCTTGTCAAATCTTGGCAGTTTCAGCCTCTTTCCTCGCCTCTGATCATTGCTATGCTACTCTCCCTTGCCACCTCAGTTTCATTTATCAAAAGGTATGAAGCATTTGAAATTTGGCATTGCTGGGTGTCTGTTTCTTTACAATCAGGGAAACTATGCAGTACTCTGCTGCAGCAAGGGAGTTTTCCCCACCCTTTAGAATTTTTAACTGCCTTTACTAAAGTTCTTCTTACACGTACATGTAGCAAACTTTATTTGCAAACATCTTAAAAGAAGAAAGGATACCAATTTGAAAAACATAAAAGACCCATGAAACAACAGGGACATTGCTGTGGAGACAGGATATTACCGGGGGTTCGTCTCAAGAGGCACAATAGGAGTAATTTTAAAAAATTTAAACCAAGCTTTGAAGAAGATGCATAAAATAGTACACGTGTAGAAAGGGAGGATGGGACGCAGGTGGCGCTGTGGGTTAAACCAGAGAGCCTAGGACTTGCCAATCAGAAGGTCGGCGGCTTGAATCCCCGCGACGGAGTGAGCTCCCATTGCTCTGTCACTGCTCCTGCCAACCTAGCAGTTCGAAAGCACATCAAAGTGCAAGTAAATAGGTACTGCTCTGGCGGGAAGGTAAACGGCGTTTCTGTGCGCTGCTGTGGTTTGCCAGAAGTGGCTTAGTCATGCTGGCCACATGACCCGGAAGCTGTTCGCCGGCTCCCTCGGCCAATAAAGCGAGGTGAGCGCCGCAACCCCAGGGTCGGCCACGACTGGACCTAATGGTCAGGGATCCCTTTATCTTTACCTAGAAAGGGAGGGTGGTGTAACTAGGCGCTAGTGACATGATGGACACTATCCAATACGTGCCCATAAGGTTCCTGCGACCATAACACACATAAATATTCCAAAGAAAGCGTTGTGAGGGATGGAGGGAAAGCACAGCTGTTCAATACTGTGGTTTGAGCTCTAGCAAATTAGTCCATGCAGCGAACCACATTGCAGGGCGGGATTGCCTGCCAAATACACTAATTCAAACTGCCCAATCATGGGCACCTGAAGGGGCGGAGCCTTGCTGGCAGACCATGGCATGAATGCTTCCACTCTGGTTCACTGGCTACACTGAAAAGCTGACTTGTGGAGTCATCAAAGTCTTGGGTGAATTAGTTCACCACCCAGACCAAAGAATAGGTGCATACTCAGGGTATCCCATTAGAGTGGTCTAGGTGGAAGTCTCTGTCCAAAAGCCAAGCATGGGGTAGACAGGCCATAGAGCTTCCCACGGTGACCTGGGGATGGCCACCTCTGTAGATTGGCATCTTGGGGAGGCCACAATCCTTGGCAGAACCCTGTAAAAAAATTCAGCCTTCTGGCAGAAGGCTGAAATGGATTGATACCCAACGCCTTAGCCGATGTCCACCAACATCTGAAATCGATAAAGTTGCAACTATTTTTATCCCGTATTGTTGTCTTGTCAAGTTTGTTCCTTTGCCCCTTAGCTATAGCCTCCACACAGGGAAAGGTGGTGCTGTGACTGGGACCACAATGTTCTAGGGCATTTTTCTATGTCTGGTGAATACAGGATATATAGCACTCTTTCTAAATCACAGGGTTGGTCAGCTGTTTTATGAGCTGAGATGGCAGTACATTGTGCGCGCGCGAACGATAGCAGTCACAGTGAAAGCAAGGGTTATTAGAACAGGCAGAAAAGGCACTGATCCTGTACCAGATTCCCCAAAAGCAACAGGTGCAGCCTTCCTACCCAAGACTCAAGAGCAGTTTTGGCTAACTCCAGTTTAAAACTGACAAGGTGCTTTCTCGGACCTTTCAAACTAAGATTGCCTCTAGCTGTTCCTGTCCTTTTCTCAAACTCTGAGGGGCAACACATCCCAGAGACTGCAAAAAGACCCCAGGTCATTAAGATCCATTCCGCTCCTTTTTTTTTTTTTAAGTGCCTCATACTTGAAGCAAAACCATAGTATTGGGCCTACTCACAATGAGTGTGAGAAAGAGATCTGGACACCTTATTAAAAAAAAGTGAAGGGGGCAGCACTGAAGCAGCAACACTAATCAATAAAACCTTTAGCACGTCACAATGAACTAGCCCATCTGTTCATAGAAAAGCATCACAAATTTAGAAAGCTGTGAACTGTGTACAGAAAACAGCAAGCCTGGTTCAATCAGGGCCTCATTCATTCACCACAGACTGAAGCAGCTAACGTAAGCTTTCGTGACGACGTTATGCCCTACTTAAAACACACACATAGTCGACCACAACTATAATCCTATGTACCATAGCCTACTGAAGTCCCCCGCTTTTCAACAAAATGTTAAGATAGAGCAAAGTATTGTGAGATGCTGCCATCTATTCACTGGATAATGTAATAACTGTTGAAACAGAAAAACAAAGGGCAGCAGTTTTTACTTGCCTATCTATCCACTAGCAACAAACTCAGGGTTGTATTTGCACATCCAGGCCTAAGAGTCAAGTCTTATTTTATTTTCGTGGGCTTTGATCCAAATATATCTTTCACGAGTGTGTGCTGCAACCTAGGGGAAGACGCACACCATGAGAAATATGTTCAGAAATTGTTGACATCACATTGTCATTGAACATTGCTAAGCCTATTTGCTGAAGAGGACCAGCTCTGTAGAAGGTCCTAAAAGTCCAGGAATGGTCCAGACTGCTTGCACTGGTTTACTGAGTGTTGAGGACCGCTGAAAAGAGGGGGGGGGACTCTGTTGTAGTGTGGGAATGTATTTTAATACTCAGTAGCATGACTGCAATGAACTGAGTACATTATACATGCTATAAAATCTTGTCCTCTTTAATTATACTTCCCAGATCTGCATCGTGATTTTTTAGGTAAGGTAAAGGACCCCTGGACGGTAAAGTCCAGTCAAAAGCGACTATGGGGTGTGGTGCTCATCTCGCTTTTCAGGCTGAGGCAGCCAATGCTTGGTCCATTTCTGGATCATGTGGCCAGCATTTCTAAACAGCTTCTGGCGCAACTGTACAGCGTGACGGAAACCAGAGCGCACGGAAAAGCCGTTTAGCGTCCCGCCACAGCGGTACCTATTTATCTACTTACACTGGTGTGCTTTCTAACTGCTAGGTTGCAGAAGCTGGGACAGAGCAACAGGAGCTCACCACTGTCGTGCGGATTCGAGTTGTTGACCTTACGATCATCAAGCCCAAGAGGCTCAGTGGTTTAGACCACAGCACTACCTGCATCCCTTTTTAGAATCCACATCCTACAAGGACCCTTCTGAAACATCATTAATTGAAGCCAGCTAGTTATTCCTATATGCCGTATTTTTCGCTCCATAGGACGCACTTTTTCCCTCTTAAAAACTAAGGGGGAAAGTCTGTGCGTCCTATGGAGCGAATGCAGGGGGGGGGGAGGCAGGCAGGAAAAGCCCCCAAGAGCCGCACACAAACTTTGCGCAGCTCTTGCGGGCTTTACCCCAGGAGGGAGAAGGGACTGACGCGGCCAGTCAGTCCCTTCTCCCTCCTCATAGAAAAGCCCGCAGGAGCCGCGCGCTCCTTAAAGGGTGCGGGGCTCCTGTGGACTTTTGCAGGAGGTGGGGCAATTGCCATAGCCGCGGGCAGCCTCTCCAGCCGGGATAAGCTGTGCAAGGCTAAAGAAGCCAAGACAGCGATCGCGATCCACCCAGCTCGCTGCCTTGGCTTCCTCCTTAGCCTTGCGCAGCCTCTCCAGCCAGGATAATTCTCCCCCCTTGATTTCCCCCTCTAAAAACTAGGTGCGTCTTGTGGTCCGGTGTGTCCTATAGAGCAAAAAATATGGTAAGTAACTCCACCTAAGTCATGGGTAGGCAAACTAAGGCCTGGGGGCTGGATCCAGCCCAATCACCTTCTAAATCTGGCCCGCGGATGGTCCGGCAATCAGCGTGTTTTTACGAGTAGAATGTGTCTTTATTTAAAATGCATCTCTGCGTTATTTGTGGGGCATAGGAATTGGTTTATTCCCCCCCAAAAAAAAATAGTCTGGCCCCCACAAGGTCTGAGGGACTGTGGACCGGCCCCCTGCTGAAAAAGTTTGCTGACCCCTGACTTAAAACATCTGAAAGGCCCTGATTGAGAGTGTATTTGGTGCCACAGACAGGAACCTACACATGAAATAATCTTTCTAGTAGTGAAGCAGTCATACCTGAAATGTGAGGATAAGATGCTTATGTGGAAACAATAAAAAAGAAACAAAGAAAACAAACCAATTGGGGATAACTAGGGCAGGATTTCTGGAGTCCAGTGATCAGAAATATTTGCATTGCAGGGGGTTGGACTAGATGACCCTTGTGTTCCTTCCAATGCTATGATTCTATGTCTACACACCCTAGAGATTGGGTGGAGGGATAGCAAAGCAATTATAGTTTGTTTGTTGGGTGCTTCAGCCACTCCAAAAGAATGGTGTTTATAGACTGTGGGATAACAAGCCTCATATAACCAACATGCTTAAGTCTAATTAATGCATGAAGGGGTTAAAACTATAGAGTAAGCTGTCATGCCAGACATAGCTATGTCCACTTCCCTTACCTTGGGGGGAAATAGGTAATCTATCCTATTGTTCCCCCTCAATTTCAATGTGTGAAGAGGCTAGAGCTGGTTGCTCCACCTGAGACCGCAAGCCACTCTTGAGTTCCTATACCAATAATTTAGGAACTTTCACTACTTTGTAAATAAACTAAATTTTACTGCCTGTGCAATTTTTTCTGAACACTATGGAAAAGCACATGAATCTGACCTTTGGAGAGTTTCTAAGTAAACCATTTTTAGCTTACCAAACGTGGTCTTTTTCTATGCTAGTGAAGAAGGAAGCTTTGGAACTCACCTGAAATGGCATATTTTAAAGGTCTAACAGCAGACATTTCCACGCTTTGCTTTCCATGTATTGTGATTTTTAATCTCTGCTGGGGTCTTCTCATCAAAGAATACTTGTCCCAGACTTGGCTCTTGAGATCCAGGAATTCTAAATTGCACCAACATAGATAGCTCTGAAAAATCTGTAATGTGACCTGTAATTTTCTTATTGGATTGTCGGGGGGGGGGGACGCATACCCCAAAAGAAAAATGGGAGTACCCTTAAACATTTTTAAAGTTAAAAAGCACTGTTTATATGCATTTATTTCCCCAACATTTCTTTCTGTCAACACTTGATTAAGCGACCTGAAGGAAATTTAGTAACAGCTTACAGAAGTCAACTAACAGACTTGAAAACTGTTTTTAAAACTTGCCATTCTGCAATGGCCTGGGTTGCCCAATCATTTGAGATCAGAAAACTAGCTTATATGGCTTTCATCAGAGTGGACACACACACAAATATCACTGTATCAACACTCAGATGATGGGACCATAAGGCTCTCTTTACACACGGCCCATTCCAGCTAAAAACAGGTTACTTACCTGCAATCATTATCAAGTGGTTGTCTAAGGTTCTCTTGCAGTTTCCTTGAGAGAAGTCAGTGATCACCCGTGCATTAACTTTACTGATTAGATGGAAGTTCAAGAAGCAGTGAATGTGAAAGAGCAAATGGCCATGGGAGTCATTAAATAAAATCACTGACTAGGTTGAAGGGAGTTTGGCTGTATTTTAGAGAAGGTAAGTTTGACCCAGGAACCCACCACTGAACTGAGTTGGTCAAGGTGAGTTTTCTGGATGTAGCAATGGACTGAACTGAGTGTGGTAAGCCGCAATGAAGGATGCTTTCTACTGAAGGTTACAGGTAGAAGCACCACTTACTTGGCTCAAAAAAATCAGTTCTGTTCACTCACTCAACTATTCAAATCAAAGTTAAAAACCACACCCTGTTTTGACCGTTTCCCTTGCACAGTCAAGCAATCCAGTCCCCTCCTTCTCCAAGCATCCCTAACCTGCTGCTCTCTTAGTGTCTCCCCATCAGATCCAAGAGTAAAAAGGTAAAAGGTAAAGGACCCCTGGACGGTTAAGTCCAGCCAAAGGAGACTATGGGGTTGCGGCGCTCATCTCGCTTTCAGGCCGAGGGAGCCGGCGTTTGTCCACATACAGCTTTCCAGGTCATGTGGCCAGCATGACTAAACCGCTTCTGGCGCAACGGGACATTGTGACGGAAACCAGAACACACGGAAACACTGTTTACCTTCCCGCTGCAGCAGTACCTATATATCTACTTGCACTGGTACGCTTTTGAACTGCTAGGTTGGCAGGAGATGGGACAGAGCAACGGGAGCTCACTCTGTTTTGGGGATTCGAACCACTGACCTTCCGATCAGCAAGCCCAAGAGGCTCAGTGGTTTAGACCACAGAGCCACCTGTGTCCCTAGCCCCAAGGTACCTGGGCACTGAGATAAAGGCTAACATAACCCATATTATTCTCGGAGTTGTAAACACGCACAAATTCAATAAAATCAAGTACAAACATTCGAGTACATTTACCTCAAATAACTTCCAGTCTGCTTTATTTCCAAATAAAGTACATTTCTCCAAGAAGCAAGTGTATTCAAACATAGAACATTTCCAGCAACAGTTACAGTCTATTTCCCATTCACAGTTTTGTTTTTTTTAGTGCAAAGCACTAAAAGGCCAAACACTTACCTATCCATAAAAGAATATTTTTTTTTTATTTATGATCAACATTTTTAGATATATTTTATACAAAAAAGTATATATGGACACAAGGCATTCCCTAAGCAAGGGAGTCGACCAATATTTTAAAAATGGCATTTCTTCATTTGTACATCGGGTTGGATCCAGAGAAAGTTCCTTCCGTGAACAGAAGGGACCAAGAACCAGCAGAAGCTCCCATGGGAGGAAGGTGAAGAGAGGTGGTTTTTGCCACTTCCTCTTTCCTCTCTAGCCCTCCATGCCAAACCTCACACTGTTCTGGAGGAGGGAGAAGGAGGTATCAGTGAAAATAGCTTCATCCGCCTTCCTCCAGTAGGAGGATACTGTGAGTGGGATCCTGTTTATAGGTCCTCTGGATCTAACCCATCATCTTTTAAACTGTGGCAATTTGACACAAATCACTAAACATTTTCTAAAAATTAAGAAAGCGCAGAAACCTGCCAAAAAATTCATAATGGTAGGTATACTAATGTTTTGCTATAGAATCGATTATAAAATAAGACAGGAAGCAAGAATTTCATAAACTTTACAGTGAAAGTCAAGTGCCATCTACAGTGGTCATTCAACATCTTGTGGGCAAAAAGAAAGAAAGAAAAAAAGTCCTTCCACTATCTTCCGTTTAAACAATATTTAAGGAACTACGGTTGTATATGAATTGTCTACAAAACCCATCTACTATCTTCACATGAACATTAGTGTACTGTGGTTTAAAAAATAACTAAAATTTTAAACTGCATCTATTAAAGTGCTTGCGTATAATCTTTTTTAAAAAAAACAACAACAATTAAAATAGGGGAATGTGGGTCACTTGTAAACTTCCATATGAAAGACTGACCAATATGCTAACCATGCAAAATTACTATACATTTTTTTTTTGCAGCAAGTTCAGTACAGTCAAACTTAATACTTCCCAAAAAGTATTGAACCATGAATTGAAATTAGCGCCAATGCTAAAAAATATTACGATTCAAATTGCAGTTCATTCAAATTACGCTAAGAAACTGCTCATATACATTCATCTGTAAAAAAATATTTTTAAAGTACATCACACAACAAGTGTTTGCTTAGTAGTATATCACAATGGACGTAAAATCTGTTCAGCAAAATTAGAATTAAGTGAGGGCCAAGTCTGGAACGCATGCTCCAAGTTGATAACGTCCTTAAAAAGAATAGGTCTTCAAAAATGGTTTGCAAAATTTCCCTTTTAAAATGTTCATTTTTCTGTTACCAGCACTACTGCACACATGAAATAAGAAAGCTGGCTATTAATTCAAAGGGCTATTTTTAATGGAGTTTAATCACTCTTGAAAAACTCAGACAAGACGTTACCTTTTAGGAACAATCAATACATTTACTAAGAAAATAGCTTATAAAAATATTTCCTCTCATAGAACTATTTCAAGATATTAGTGGTTCTAATTCCAAATTTTACCACACATCATCTCATGTTAAGGAGAAATACATATATCAATATAATATTTAGCCAACTTTAAAAAAGGGGGGCTTTACTTGTAGGCAGCATGAACATTTTCCACACAAAAGCCAGAAGCACTTTCTGTGTCCAATAAGCTGACTGTGGTTTTGGTAAAGAATAACCCATATCTTTATTATTTAGCCTTTAAAAGACAAAACGGAAAAAAACCCACCAACTTGCCCCCAGCAACCTGAGGGTGGCTCCCAAGTATCTGGAAGCTTGTCTACATATAACCTTTTCACATTAAAACCAGAATCCACAAGTGGTTTAACTCTGGAAAGATACCTTCACCTAATGGGAACTTTGGATCTGAATTATCAACATAGATATACTCTTAATAAACATCTGTTAGAGATTAATAATCTTTCGTATAAAGTAGTAATTTTAAAAAAAAACACACCAAACTATTCTCTCCTTGATGGCTGGTTGCCCAACAACATTTCAACTGAAGCTAGTTAAGACTGCTATTTTGTATGTCATGTAAAATTGCCACTGAACTGTAGAATATCCAATATCCCCACCCGCAGGTGTCTAAACAGGGTACATGGAAACAAACGCTATGGTTAAAATGCTAGCTACAAAGGTCCGGGTACCAAAATTCTAGCTCAGGAAAAAAAATTGAGATTTTAGTTTCTCTAAGAGGAATGGACACCTTGTGTCAAACAGAGAAACGGAACTTTAACGCAAAAGTGTTGACTCTAAACTATAGAGCTATAGACCCTAAATTTATGCGCATCTTAAGTATGCTAGCATTTATGCAAAAACTCTATATGCCAGAAATATTTGCTAACAGACTAAAACCACAGGGAAACACAGCACTAACAGGCTATCTCAAGCCCATCAAAGGCTTTCCTCTACCTGGTCAGTACCAACGAAGTGCAAAGTTAATTTAAAAAAAACCTTTGGAACTACGGTCCCTACCGCTAAACATTATGCCCCAAACAACTTGTTACAGAATATTATTAAACTTTCAGGAACCGACCATGTACAACTGTGCTAGGTTCACTTTCTTGAACAAAGACAAATTCATCTTGAATGCTATAAATACGTGGCTGAGGAGAATAAATGCAATATTCTTTTTATGTTCTACAGCGTCAGAGTCTGAGCTAGAAACACCAGTGGAAAATTCAGGCAAACGTTTTGCAAGGCACTAGTTGTTCCTCAGCAGACAAGAGCTTTAGATCTCGTGCTTCTGCCTTTGGTTGTATTGTTTTCTTCGGGCGAATGGGATGCATTTGCCTTATGAGTCTTCTTGTGATGTTCAAGGAAAGTCTTTTTGGCAAACGCTTTCCCGCATTTATTACATCTGTGCAGAGAGAAATTCTTTGTGACTTTCACTTCAATGCCCACATCAGCCCCTTCGTACTTCTTGCTCGGCGAGTTAGAGGTGACGTCCGGCTTTGCACCATTTTGCTTACCTTCATCCCTCGGAGCGCCTCTTCTCGTCACCTTGTTTAAAACGCAGTCAATGGGTTTTTTCACCGCTCTGATTTCCAAGCTCGCCGTTATCTTGCCAAGGTAGCGCGAAGACTTTTTGTGGACCACGGTTATATGTCTGATCACGTCACGCTTCCGGCGGGTTTCGTAAGGGCAGAGCGGGCACCGGTAGAATTTCACAAAAATGTTATTTCCGTCCGTGTGCAACTCGATGTGCTTCGTTAGATTTTGCTTGGACGTAAATTGGCGTTTGCAGAGTTTGCAGTAAAGCTTTTTAAAGTCAAAGCCAACGGAAAGTCTCGGCTTCCTGGGCTTTCGGAGACCACTAGCAATGGACTGATTACTTGCCTTAGAATTTTCAGAGCTCGGCTTGACTTTGTTTTTCTTTGTGGGTGGTGCGTTCTTCCTTTCAGTGGAAGAAGATGCATTCTTTCGTTCAGCGGACGATGCATTCTTTCGTTCAGCGGA
>JAXCMG010000071.1:2088704-2129655 GCA_034642415.1 Podarcis siculus | reverse complement strand
GGTGGCCCAATGCAAAGATCCTGAGGATCCATGTGGATCCATGCTTTGTAACTACATTTTAAGTGGGGAGTGAAGGAAAAACACAGAAGGGACAAGAGAGCGGTGTGCAGAGAAGCAGCTGGCTAAGAAAGCAGGAGAGGGATTTTACGGGAGGGAGGAAAGAAAGGCAAAAGTTTCCACAAACCGAAGCCAGCTTTCTCTCTCCTCCTGCATGTTTTCTGGCTGCCTGCGAGGAGCACGGAGAGGATTAGAAGGAAAGACCTCTGTTTTCCCCTCTGCTTGCCTGGAGGGGAGGGGCTTTCCCTGCTCTTTGTTCCGTTTGAGCAAACACAGCAAGGAAACAGAGGAGGGTGGGCAGTAAGACCCTGAGGCAGAATGCAGGAAAGCAACCACTTCCTCTTTTCAGGTTTCCCTCTCGGACACAACGTACGATTGATTTTTGCTGATTTTTGTTCCTGCGCTCCCCTAATCGGCTCCAGGGACCCCCCACATTCGCTCCATAACACGCACAGACATTTCCCCTTCCTTTTTAGGAGAAAAAATCTGCGTGTAATAGAGAGAAAAATACGGTAGATTTGATTTAAATAAAATCCATCCTGATACAGCATGTGGTGTGCCCTAAACAATGGCTCACATAAGCAAACTAGTGCTTGCATTCTGAAGCAGTTGAAGTTTCCAAATAATCTATAAAGGCAGTTGTAGAGTACACTATATGGTCTGGATGTAAAGAGAGCACATTTAACGGGAGATTTGCTTTATTTAGATTAGATAGCTTGGACCGGTTCACCAGCTTTGTCCCTACTAAAAGTCACTCATAGCCACCAGACTCAATATAGCATCAAGTTCAGGAAAATCCCCTAACTTGGTTCTGTCAGCGACTGTGCTATCCAACCCAAGTCAGTTCTACTGGGACATTTTGACCGCAGCAGGTAGAATAAAGGGACAGAACTATGGGACAACACTTTGATCCAAACCTCCTCAAATGACTTCTTTCAGCAGCTTCATGTGAATGTTAAATAGCATGGGAACCTCAAAGACAAAACTATAAGATGGAATGGAAATCGTCAAACACCACCTTCTGGGTCCAAACCTCTGGAATGTCCTGGTCCAGAGAGACAGCCCATTGTTGATGGTATTTAAAGGTGTTTAGAGGCCCATCAGAAAAGAATTAGACGATTCCTAACAATATCCCAGCATAAATCATCCAACTGAGTGATTCAAAAACAGGCCAAAGCCAGACGGAAATCAGTTAGACCCTTGAACACAAACTAACAACAATCTTGAGTAATTTATTCCAAACCCTTCAACATCTAGTTACTGAATAATGAATGATACTTTCTATGATGTATTCTTTTCCATATATTTCTCTCTCTTTTTTTAACCAAATCTGGACTTCAAGATGCTGTAAAGTTCTGTTTAAAAGTGTGAATGTGGATATGCCTCTCTCAACATGAAACGATATAAGTGTAGAGATCCAACTGATGCTACTAACAGCCTATTATGCCTATTACTCCCGTTGCTCTGTCCCAGCTTCTGCCAACCTAGCAGTTCTAAAGCACACCAGTGCAAGTAAATAAATAGGTACTGCTGTGGCGGGAAGGTAAACAGCGTTTCCATGCACTTTGGCACTTGTCACGGTGTCCCACTGCGCCAGAAGTGATTTAGTCATGCTGACCACATGACCTGGGAAGCTGTCTGTGGATAAACACCAGCTCCCTCGGCCTGAAAGCGAGATGAGCGCTACACCCCATAGTCTCCTTTGACTGGACTTAACCATCCAGGGGTCCTTTACCTTTATTACTCCAGTACTGCAAAATTGTGTATTTTTCACTAGCGTTATTTCTTTCAGATATAAATTATATAAAATCAAAGTCCATTTCCCCAAAAAACACAAATTTATTTAATATTAAAATATCTATTGAATTAATTTTATTGCCGCTTCTCAGAAAGCCTTAGTAAGACATTAATGAGGAAGCAAAAAAGAAGATTAAGATGCTTGTTTTCAGCTTAGCCTATTTTACCTAGTATACTGATAAAAACTACGGTTTCAAAAGCAAGGATCATACAATAGTACGATTGTATAATACTTATACTGTTTTCACAGGCAAATATAATAGTTAAAATGGTACTAAATGGGCAATAGAATGAGGCTGTAATTCTATGCAAAACTGTTATTTCGGTGTTTGATGGGATCACCCAACAACATCCTTGATATATGGAACATCATTTCCATTTTCAAAAGTTTATTTGCCTAGCACACGATCAGGTATCCAGATTGATCAGGTGTGAACTGGTAAAATATCCTAAAAGCTAAAGACAAACTTGGGTCCACATAGCATCCCTTTTATAAAAGTTTCAGAGTTCCTTTTCAAAGCACTGCCATTTCTCTCAAACACCTGAGCAAAAAAGCCATTTGTAGTCCCATAAATTATTGCTGCTGCCATTTGACAGTGTCAGGGCACTAAGTAAACACTCGAGAACATAGAAATGTCAGGCCATGGAGCTGACTTGCCATTTAAATTAGATTTACAAGAAAAAGGCTGGGGTGGAGGTGTGTTCAGAGATGAACGAACAAGAATATAGGGCACGGGGAAGCCAAGTGGCGGGCAGTACAAGGCTAAGGTAGTTCAGAAAACACTTTGAACTCATTGTATTGGAGAAGAAGCAGGAAGTTGCTTTCCTTTTAAAAAGAGCTATACAGTGGTACCTCGCAAGACGAATGCCTCGCAAGACAAAAAACTCGCTAGACGAAAGGTTTTTCCGTTTGCGAGTTGCCTCGCAAGACGAATTTCCTTATGGGCTTGCTTCGCAAGACAAAAACGTCTCGCGACTTTGTTTCCTTTGTCTAAATAATAATTCGCAAGACGAAAAATTCGCTAGACGACAAAACTTGCGGAACGAATTAATTTCGTCTTGTGGGGCACCACTGTACTAGGTACAGGGAGCAAGATATGTGAGGCCATGAAGACAAAAGTAAGAAGAAGCAATAACTATAGATGCTATTCCAGCAAGGAGTGAGAAAGTGGCCTGAGGGGAAACTGAGAAAATACATAAAAGGCTTTAAAGCATAGATGTCAACTTACAGATTTGGAAATAAGGGACCAGCAGCCTCGAAAATAAGGGATCAGCAGCCAAAATAAGGGATTTTCCAAGCACAGGTATATTCGACTTCTGAGCCCCTCCAAGCCAAAGGCAGAAAGCCCAGCCAGCAGCCAAACGAAGCCTCAAGCAGTGGTTCCCACAGCGCAGCAACCCGGCAAAGGGGATGCAGCAAGGAAAACCACCATCACCTCTCCACTGGGAAGCGCTGAGCAAAGGCGAGTCCCCAGGCAACGCAGCCGATTTGATCGGCACAAGACATGCAAGCTCCACCCCCCAGTCGTTCTTAGACTCCTTATTGGGTGAGCAACGCAGCCAAGCAACACAGTTGGAGCCTCCCTCCTCCCTGGCCGGCAGGGAGGGAGGGAGAGGAGCTGCTTCCTTTGAAACCCAGCAAATTTAAGGGACATCATCAATAAGGGACGGCAGCGGGACACAGCGTTGGGACAAGGGACTTTCCCGCCAAATAAGGGACGGTTGACAGCTATGCTTTAAAACCAAGAGATTTTTGTTAAAAATGTTAATCGTGCAATTTGCAACTCACTTAGCTGAAGTGAACCTGGAGTTCTTTAGCCACTTCTGCATATTTCATACTAAAATAAGAGTTTGCAATGCACGGACGTTTACTGAAAAGGATGGGAGGCTCTGTAACAGAGTCACATTACTACCATCCTCTTCCAAACTGAAAACATCAGTCTCTCTTGTACTACACAACAACAGTGCAAGTGTGTTAGTATGCTCAGTGCAATGTATACGGGTGTCTGAACTACACTCTATTGGAAACAGTAGAACAGATTCCCCCACCGTGACTTGTCTTTCAGATTTTAAGTTTATTGAGGGGAGACATCTTTCACTTTTTGCAGAACTCTGTAAGATGCCCTACAATGATGGCACAATACAAATACAGTGGTACCTCTGGTTACGTACTTAATTCGCTCCAGAGGTCCATTCTTAACCTGAAACTGTTCTTAACCTGAAGCACCACTTTAGCTAATGGGGCCTGTAACCTGAAGCGTATGCAACCTGAAGCGTATGTAACCCGAGGTACCACTGTAAGAGGCCTAATAATTACAGTGGTACCTCGGGTTACATACGCTTCAGGTTACAGACTCCACTAACCTAGAAATACTACGTCGGGTTAAGAACTTTGCTTCAGGATGAGAACAGAAATCGTGCTCTGGCAGCACGGCGGCAGCAGGAGGCCCCATTAGCTAAAGTGGTGCTTCAGGTTAAGAACAAACCTCCAGAATGAATTAACTACGTAACCAGAGGTACCACTGTATTGCGTTATCAGGGAAATAAGTATGGCCGTCCTAAAAAGGGGTATAAATGATGCACATGACAACACATGTGACTGGGAGTGGCCGCCGAGACCATATACCACCGGTCCTGAAAGACCTACATTGGCTCCCAGTATGTTTCCGAGCACAATTCAAAGTGTTGGTGCTGACCTTTAAAGCTCTAAACGGCCTCGGCCCAATATACCAGAAGGAGCTTCTCCACCGCCATCATTCAGCCCGGACACTGAGGTCCAGCTCCGAGGGCCTTCTGGTGGTTCTCTCCCTGCGAGAAGTGAGGTTACAGGGAACCAGACAGAGGGCCTTCTTGGTAGTGGCACCCGCCCCTGTGGAACACCCTCCCACCAGATGTCAAAGAGATAAAAAACTATCTTTTAGAAGACATCTGAAGGCAGCCCTGTATAGGGAAGTTTTTAATGTTTGATGTTTTATCATGTTTTTAATAATCTGTTGGGAGCTGGAGCAACCCAGCCAGATGGGAGGGGTATAAATAATAAATTACTATTATTATTGTTGCTGTTGTTGCTGTTATTATTATTACACATATATTCTACGTAAGTTGTATGTTGTGGTGTTACACTGGTCACAATAAATTGTGCATATTAATTACTTTTCAGATAAATTCTCCTCACATTTTCCTATTGCTAAGAAGCCTAAAGAGGAAAAAAGTTAAAACGTACAGATTTTTCTTTTCATTTGTTGAGGGAGAGTCGGTATAGTTGAGGCCAACATAACATCTTCAACCAATGTAGACTTTATTGTCCTGAGCTTATAGGACTTTGTTCCTAACATAACATTTCTTGTCAGTTCACCAAATAGGGAAGCAGAATTATCAATGCAATAAAGTGTCATTAATTTATTATTCATTTTCTTGGAGGGGTTTTTAACTGAAAATTAGAGGGGGGGGGGAGAATAGAGAAATTCTGTGTCAACTTGCATGTCATGCTTCTGGTTGTCACATGTCCACTGCCAACAGTTTTGAAAAACTGTTGCCACATCATGAAACTATGGAAAATTATCTTTAAAATGATATACAAGTAAACTATACATGAAAATGAAAATGAAAAATGGGTTGGTATTTCCATTCCAAATACTAGCAGAAATAACTCTGCTAGTATTTCCTTTTTCTAAGGTTTATTTCAGATATCATTCCAAAGAAAGTTCTGTTGTTCTTGTTTTACGTTATCTAAATTGATTCTAAGTAGCCAGGAAACATGTTTGAGAAAACACAGCTTGGCTTAATGTCTGAATTAAGATACTAAACATGGTTTGCTGCTCCTCTTCTGGAACCCAGATACAGCTAAATTCAGAAGTTTTTAATAGACTGAAAATGAAAAGAAAAAAACAGCTCTAAATCACTGTTTGCCTGACTGTTAGGAAGCTCAACCCATGGTGTGGTACTTAACAATAGTTAGCACAACAGTGGTGTTTGAACTTAGAGAGGATGATAGATAGATAGATGATAGATAGATAGATAGATAGATAGATAGATAGATAGATGATAGATAGATAGATTGCTGCTGCTTCTTTACAGCGTTCATTACCTGGGCCCATTCCACAGTACAGTATAATTATTCTAACTGGAAGGAAGCAGGGGCTGGATAGAAACTTACTGTCTTACCAACAGTATACTGCCTTGCAGCTAAATTATCACTTAGGTTTACATATGAAAGGAATTAGTATAAAACAGCAAAGATAAAAAATGCTAGCAATTAAAACACTAAAAGGTAGAAATACAAGTTCCATAGATTCCGGCGTATAAAACAACTTTTTAACCCTGGAAAATCCTCTAAAAAGTCGGGGGTCGTCTTATACACCGGCTATGGGTTTGCTGGGCAGCGGCAGTGGGTGGCGGGCTCCGCGCCGGAAGGAAGCCACCCATCGAAGCCGGCGCCCACTGCCGTTGCCCAGTGAAGCTGCCGCATATAAGACTGGGCATATAAGTCGACCCCCGAAATTGGCAGCTGTCAATTTGGAGGGGTCGTCTTATAAGCCCAGTCGCCTAATAAGCTAGAATCTACGGTAGCATAAAACAATAAACACCTAAAAAACACCTTAAATGACTAGGTAAAGGTAAAGGACCCCCTGGATGGTTAAGTCCAGTCAAAGGCAACTGTGGGGTTGGGGTGCTCATCTCGCTTTCAGGCCGAGGGAGCCATCATTTGTCCAGACAGCCTTCCGGGTCACGTGGCCAGTGTGACTAAACCGCTTCTAGCGCAACAGAACACCATGACAGAAACCAGAGTGCATGGAAATGCCATTTAGCTTCCCGCCACAGTGGTACCTATTTATCTACTTGCACTGGGGTGCTTTCAGACTGTTAGGTTGGCAGGAGCTGGGACAGAACAATGGGAGCTCACCCCATCGCTTGGATTTGAACCACCGACCTTCCAATCAGCAAGCCCAAGAGGCTCAGTGGTTTAGACCACAGGACCACCCACTCCCATAAATGACTATAGTTAGCAACACACACATCCATTCAATCGCTATCCTAACTTGAAAAGACCATCCAAATAGAAACAATATACTACAGTCCTGCTTGACAACACCAGCCTTGAATCCTTACTCCTTTTTTCAGAAAGCAACAAGACCACACAGGACATTCAACCTAAGCCCAAAATTTCTAAGGTCACAAAGGAGAAATTCCAAATTTCTGCAGACAGGCCAAGGAAATACTTCTTTCCTACTACACAAAATAAATTAATAATAATAATAATAATAATAATAATAATAATAATAATAATAATAATAATAATTTTAAAAAGGAAGCTCCTGCAGCCAATCACAAGCCAATCACAAGCCGTGGAAGCCCCATCGGACGTTCGGCTTCCAAAAATAGTTCGCAAACCAGAACAGTCACTTCTGGGTTTGTGGCATTCAGGAGCCAAAACGTTTGAGAACTAAGCTGTTCAAAAACTAAGGTACAACTGTACACCAAAGAACATTACAATAGAAGAACATTTAAAAAGCTGAAATAACCACGACAACATTCTGTCTGATCGACATTCACCGCAGGACACCAGCAAAGTCCAGGGAGTACCAGAAGCATCTGAATGACTACTTACTGTTGGTAACAGAATAGTAGAGTCGGTTAATCTTGGTTAGACCTATTTTTTCATTTAGAAATTCTCCAAGTCCTCATCTTAAAATAGGAACCCAGGGTGGTATACTTGCAATCAAGTATCAATACAATAATTAAAACAAGCAATTCTTAAAACATTGGGTAGCATCCAGCTGAACTTTCCTCAGCGCCAACCCACCAAAATTAATGGACCAAAGTTAGTCATGTGCATTACAGTGGTACCTCGGGTTAAGTACTTAATTTGTTCCGGAGGTCCGTTCTTAACCTGAAACTGTTCTTAACCTGAAGCACCACTTCAGCTAATGGGGCCTCCTGCTGCCACCGAAGCACAATTTCTGTTCTCATCCTGAAGCAAAGTTCTTAACCTGAAGCACTATTTCTGGGTTAGCGGAGTCTGTAACCTGAAGCACATGTAACCTGAAGCGTATGTAACCCGAGTTACCACTGTAATTTCCATGGGTTGTATCCAAGGATATCAGTGTGAACATGAACTAACTTACACAGGCACAAGAGAACTTTACTTTTTTCTCCTTCCACACTCACCCCTAAATCTGCTCCAGAGAGTTGGGGGGAACTCCCAGAGCAGATTTTGGAGGTGGAAGAGGGAGGTTCCATATTGCCTGCGGAATTGCATTTTCAATTATTTTGTTGGTTACAACCCAATGGTTCTACTGTGAATATGACTAATGTTGGATACAACCCAAAATCAAAGCCATGAAAATCCAAGAGCGCCATTTTTCTCAAAACGTGAAATAATGATTTTAGATTGTTCATTAGATGTTATTTACGCCACCACTGAAGCATTCCAAACCTTCAAGGCAAAATATTATATAAAAAAGAACCTGCTCATACCTGATCGAAAACATTCAATAATTTGCTGTATGCCGGATTTTGATGTCTGAAGAGGCTGCTGCAATAAAGGATGATCTCCAGGTTCCAGTATATGCACTGCAAAATAGTCACAATAAATAGTAAAAAAAAAAGAGCTTAAGGTACCTGTCCACACATAAATGTTAACTGCACTGAGGCTGTTCTATTAAAGTTCTATTAAAACATTGCAATATAGTCTGGACATCAAAAATGACAAATATGTAGGTTTTTTTATTGCTATTTCCAAAACAACTGTAATGTCTGTGACTGTCTCAGTTAAGCTCAAAAAAGGGTATTCACAAACAAATAGAGATACAGTGGAACCAAGGTTCTCGAACAAAATCCATTCTGGAAGCCCGTTCAGCTTCCGAAATGTTCGAAAACCGAGGCGCGACTTCCCATTGGTTGCAAGAGCTTCTTGCCCTCAGCGGAAGCCGCATCGCACGTTCAGGTTTCAAAAAACATTTGAAAACGGAAGCATTTACTTCCGGGTTTTCGGCGTTCGAGAACTGAAACGTACGACAACGGAGGCGTTTAGAAACCGAGGTTCCACTGTATACATACAGCTTATCTAGAAAGCATTTACCACTAGAAATGACAAATAACATTTTTGAAAGATAGAATACGCATCATTGCTAGAAATAATTGCCATAAGGTTTTACCAATGTTGTCTAGCAATTCCTACGCTCATGTACCTATATTCATATTAGGATTATGTTTGCTGCTCAGTTGCATTAATCTCAATTTAAGGAATGAGTTATGCTAGTGTTTGTTAACTCTGTTGAGTCAGTCAAGACGCAACTGGGCATCTTTGGAAGAACATTTATTTCAATCACAGCTTTTTATTTGTAAAGATTCCTAACAGACATGTCACCTGATTAAAGAAATCTGAGATGATTAGCCATAGACGGTATAGTCAAGTAATCATCTGATCAATTAATTCTATATAGGTAACAACCCTATTCTGAAGCAACTTACTTTCTTTGGGTTGTACCCACTTAAGTCATGAGTTGATATTAATGGGCTTAAATTATTAGAATCCATTTATTTCAAAAGTTTACTCCAAGTGTGACTTAATAGGATAAAACTCTTTGTTTTTAGATGATACATACAGTATATGCATTATAGTAAAGGTAAAGGGACCCCTGACCATTAGGTCCATTCGTGGCCGACTCTCAGGTTGCGGAGCGCATCTCGCTTTATTGGCCAAGGGAGCCAGCGTACAGCTTCCGGGTCGTGTGGCCAGCATGACTAAGCCACTTCTGGCAAACCAGAGCAGCGCACGGAAATGCTGTTTACCTTCCCGCAGAAGCGGTGCCTATTTATCTACTTGCACTTTGACGTGCTTTCGAACTGCTAGGTTGGCAGGAGAAGGGCCGAGCAACGGGAGCTCACCCCGTCGCCGGGATTTGAACTGCCGACCTTCTGATCGGCAAGTCCTAGGCTCTGTGGTTTAACCCACAGCGCCACCCGTGTCCCATATGCATTATACCAACTATATGAGAGAAAAGGGGGAACACACTTTTCTCCATCTTAAGATGGTACTTGCCATCTGCACTTATTAGAAGTATTTCTTAAATATACATAGAAGCAGACCTCTATTTATGTGGCTGTGCATATTTAGTCAATTAAAATGTTTTTATACATGCCTACTAAAGCTCAGGTAAGTAGGTTAGTAGGTATCCTATCTTAAGTTGAAGCACCTACTAATGTGTATATTTATCTTCATTTTCTAGTTTCAAGTGTTTTTAGGTTACAAGCCATTTTTTTAAGCTCATGTGGTTATTACAGCAACGTGCCAACATCAGAATATTTGTATATATTTATATCAAGCTATTTGTACGCTGAATAAATTTTGTTTTGCAGGCCTTGGAAACATAGTTTCCAGAAATGTTTATTCCCTGCCTTTTCCCTCAACCCAGTCTACAAGAAGGAAACACAGATTTAAGAAGTACTCCATCAAAACCCAACCATTTTTAAAATACTGGCAATACAACAATATTTGAAGATAGCCTATATTATGCTGCCGTAATGGAATTAGGACATCTTTTCCCGACAGCGTCTTACTGCATTTATTTATTTCTTTTTTAAAGAAAGATAGATTACTAAAGCACTATTACCTGGTTCACAGCAGCCATGGTGATGGTGGTCAGTCTGACAACACTTGTCCCTTAGAGGCATTTTCTACATCAACACCCTGCTTTCCTTCTACATCTAGTAGCTCGTTTCTGCTAAAATAAGCAAATTTTCTATAATTTACCAAGGAAAATAAGGTTCTGCAGTGTTACATGACTTCCCTGTAAAAACCACTGATCTAAGAATGAGCGGTGAATATTGAACATATATACAAAGAGCAATTCCACATATGAAAAAATGAAATCTTCACAACTCCGCCATTGCTACGATATGGATACATGGATAAATTTTGTTTTAGAAATAGCTATTGGAATTAGAGGCAGCTTAACTTGCATCAAACGGGCTTGGAAAAGAGGCAAGTCATTCCCTCCCAAATCAGGAAAGTTCTTCACTCCTTTTCAGCGCTCATTCAAATTAGCTGATCTAAGCTCTGTAAACCCCCAAATACCTTTTGTCCCATCTCAATCCCCAACCCTACTTATTCCTTCTCTCTAACCCCGTTACATTTGAACCACCCTGTGATGAAGCAGTTACCTGGCTGGTTAGCCAGGTATACTGCTCCAAGAACAGCAAATAGCTATGGGATGTGTAAAGGGGGAAAGTTTCTCCAGTGCAGCAGTCTCTGGGTAATGTAGTTTTCCTGAAAAGCACTGCTGGAACTCTCTTTGGGAATCTCTTTTCTTCTCTTTCCCCATGGCTATTTGCTACTTTCCAGCTGGGAAAGGGCTCTGGGACAGCAATTATTGTCTTGACTTGGATTTTAATCCAAAAGGGAAAATAATTCTCCTGAATTCTTTCAGCAGAGCATTAGGTAAAGGGTAAACGGACCCCTGACCGTTAGGTCCAGTCGTGACCGACCCTGGGGTTGCGGTGCTCATCTCGCTTTATTGGCCGAGGGAGCCGGCGTTTGTCCACAGAAAGCTTCTGGGCCATGTGGCCAGCATGACTAAGCTGCTTCTGGCAAACCAGAGCAGCGCACGGAAACGCCGTTTACCTTCCCACTAGAGCAGTACCTATTTATCTACTTGCACTTTGTGCTTTCGAACTGCTAGGTTGGCAGGAGCTGGGACTGAACAACGGGAGCTCACCCCATTGTGGGGATTCGAACCACTGACCTTCTGATCAGCAAGTCCTAGGCTCTGTGGTTTAACCCACAGCGCCACCCGTGTCCCCCAGCGAGCATTAGAAACCTATAAAATGCACATCGGAGTAACCAAAATAACATTTTCACTCAGCCCTATTTACAAACATTTTGTAATGTGAACTTACATTCACAAAGGAGTTTATTTATCGGAATGAAATCATTCACAGGCGGACAGATGATAGCCTACTCAAAAAAGGGGCTGTTAGCGGTTTTCAGCGCTCCACCAGCATCCAATCAAAACAAGAGAGGTGGGAACAGCAGTGAGTTTAAAAGACTTCAGATATACACTACTTTAGAGTAAAGTATATCTACGAGCTTATGGGGTGCATTTACCAATCCAGTATTTTTTATGCAACTTGTTCCTAAATATCCTCCAATACAGATTTCAAATAACATGCATCAAGTCACATCACTGCCAACTTCTAAGCCACTGACCTCCTTTGCTGCCTCACACATATTTGAGGCTACATACATAGAACTGCAGAACTTTGGGCAGGTTCCCTCATGCTGCAATTGAAGGAGTTAAGAGCACTACAAAATGTCATTCTCTAAAATGGTCCAACTGTTTGCAGATAAAGTATATGATGCTTGCTCCTTTGTAACAGCATAACATTTAATTCTGTTTCTACGTGTACACACACCACATTGATGGCTTTATGTTTTGAAGCGGTCTATAAATTGGTTTAATAATTGTGAACCACAAGAGCTCCTTCAGGTGTAACCATTGCAGGCCATGCCTTAACACATTTACTTTCCATTCAAAGGAAAAGTACTGGTACTATGTTGTCCAGTTATACCAGCTCTTACTCTACTCCCAACATAACAATGGAAAGCGTAATGTCAATGAACAATAGGTTCAAAGATGCTCTCAAGGCAAATCTTTAAAAAATGTAGTATAAACACCAACAACTGGAAAACACTGGCCTGCGAGTGCTCCAACTGGCCTCTGCTAAAGGCGTCATGGAGTTTGAAGACACTCGAACTCAAAACGAAAGAGAGAAATGTACTAAGAGGAAGGCACGCTTGGCAAATCCTCATCTTCATCAACTCCTGCCTGTAAACCTATGTCCCCACTGTGGAAGGATGTGTGGATCCAGAATTGGCCTCCACAGTCACCTACGGACACACTGTTGAGACCATATTCATGGAAGACAATCTTGCTCGGCTAGGAGTGATCTCCAAAGAAGTCGAATCATGGCAAGATCTACACACAACTCAATCCAAGCATGTTTACTCAATGGTAAGTCTCTTTTCCGCCCAATGGGACTCACTTCCCAAAAAAGAATATGTAGGATTGCAGCACCAGCATCTAAATAAATGATCAAGCTTTGTGTCCTTGACGAAGACTATCTCATCTCCATGTCTATATGCAGTGCATGTGGACCAGTGTTAGAAACTTAAATATATCAGCTAGGCACCAGACGGCTCCTTAAACCAGATATGCATTATAACATGTAATATATCAAATGTACCCAGTAACATGACATCCCAGAATACTATTTCTATCACTTTTCACCAGCACCTGTTGCTTCCCCATGTATCCAGCAATACGGCTGGAAAATGTGTTTAACTGTTGGCAACCACAACTGTATTTGAAAATGCACATTTCTCTGCACAAATATCTCCATCAAAAAAGTCATCCTACCTTACACACCAAACTTGACACCTCCTCTCTCCCTTCCTCTCCATATATGCAGTAAAACACTCCCTTAACAACTTAAGCCAGACAATTTTAGAAATATCTACAGAACTCATTTTGCTGTCTCACTTTTTGTGGCCTGTTTTTATGTACACTGCTTATAAATGGAAACAATTAAGCAGTATATAAACGTCATAAGTAGATAACAAACCTATTTTTATTGTCAGGAATCAATCCCGCTGTGTAAAGACAGACAAATGACCACATACGGTCTACTGCAACTGAGGAGTCAAAACCAGTACCTTCTTACCTGACAAGTCAAACCATGCAGTCCCCCCCCCATCTCACATCCACCATAAATGAGGGATCAAGAACTTGATCCAAACCTATTCCCAAGCTAGGCACTCCCTTGCCCTCCAGTTGTCAAATATAAACCAAGATGTGTCCTGTGCACGTAGCTTCAAACATGTGATGATGCCAAGGAGATCAGTGCCACAGAAGTCAGCAATGCTGCACCTGTAAATGTCCTGTTGCTGGAGGATATGTAGGATCAACCTGTTGGCCCTACGGCAAGAGATGTTGCAGGTTGGCAGATGGGGTAGAGGGGGTAATGCACTGGCGCACTATCCTTGGCCAAATCCTCAGAGTGTCCCCTTGTGAAAAAGTCATGACTATCCAGGGGCGGACTTTGGTAATACAGTGCCGTAGGTATGCAAGAGCTAGCCAGGTTTTTTGCCCTGGGTGAAGCATAGAGGGAT
The DNA here is from genome assembly GCA_034642415.1 of Podarcis siculus. NCBI lineage: Eukaryota > Metazoa > Chordata > Lepidosauria > Squamata > Lacertidae > Podarcis > Podarcis siculus. Next base: position 2,115,629 of record JAXCMG010000071.1, on the reverse strand, counting down.
GCCACTGAGGCTCCCAGCCTCTGTGTGTGTGTGTGTTTACACACCACTGTTAGAAACTGAGATGTGAAAGCTAGGAGCTAAACGGCACCTTAAACCTAACAACAATACAAAGTTGAAAATGAATGAACAGCAGCTAAAATATTATGTTCATTTTTCACAAGGTCTAGTCCTTTCCCTGCCTACCCCCCTAATATTCTGGATTTCTTCTCCAGTCTTCAGAGAGTAGCTGGAAGTGGGGAGGCAGAAAAAGGTCCTCCTTTCCTTCCACTCCACAGTTTTAATCTGAAATCTTAGGCGCAGTACTGCGCCCAGAGCTCAAAAACTGCTCGTGTTGGTAAAATTTCCTGTCACAAAATGCGCCTGGAACAGTGGGAGTTTTGAGCACCAGTGCCCACAAATGTGCGTGAGGGCTGGTGCCAAACTGGGTCTTTGACCCTTGTGAAGTAACGCCTAGTTTTTCTCCTGGGTAATATGGCACTGTGAGTGAGGATGAAATTTGGCACACACGCACCCCATGTTAATTTGACAATAATTCATAAAGGGGGGAGGGGGGAAACCCAAAACTGTATACTTTAAAAGGTTGTTAATGTACTTCACCAGATCCTAACCTATTACAGTATTTGTAAGAATACCCCATTTCCCCCTCCTCGCTTTATTTTCACTTCTACACAGGTTCTGTTTCTCTTTTTCATTTTCTCTCGTTTACTTACATCTCACAATGTTTAGTGTACATATAATCATGTACTTTTTGAACTTTCAACAACTATGTTTTTAAAAATTGACAATAACTCAATTTGGTACGGTTGCTTTTTAACCGATCATCTCAGTAGGTACCCACATAAATATAAGATATTATTATTATCATCATCATCATCCTTCGGCTCAGCACCCTGTGATGTGGAACCGCCTGACACTGCCCTAAATCCGGCACTGGGCTGATCCATGTCACACACAGGAATGCCAACCCAGTCCATGCCAACCATTACGAGCTGGCCACCCACCCCATCACTAGCCTTTCCATCAGCGATGCAGGAACAAAACAACAACAGCAAGCATTCCAATACAGAACCCACATTCCCAAACACACACACACACCCCTCTCCCTCTCTGGCACTCATCTCCCTCCACACGAGTCCCCTCTCCCCCGAACAGACCACCTCCTCCCAGGTTACCAACTCCTCGCGCGCTCTTCCGGGGCCACCTGTCACACGGGTCGCCCGCTTCACACAACCCAGCATCGGCGCGCGAGGGGAGCGGGCGGGCGCGCGCGCGTACACCAACACACGCCAGCCAAACCAACCAACACGCATCTCCTCCGTGTTTTCCGCGGCGGGCGAGGGTGCCCGTGACGGAGGGAAGGCGGAGAGGGGACTTTCAGCGGCGACCACACTTACGGGAAAGGCTCCTGCGGGAGACGCCAGCCCGGCCCGAGCGAGGCGCGTGGGGTGCCTGCCGGTCGTGAGCGAAGCCCCTCTTCGCCTGCCCGCCACCGGCCGGCGGGACGCGCGCGGGAGGCGGAGCGGGAGGGAGGAAGAAGGAGCCCCCGGGCTGCTCCGAGGAGGCGCAGGCAGCAGGTGACAGCGAGCAGGGCGCCCGGAGAGGAGGCACCGCGGAGGCGGGCGCGGGGGACCCTGCCACCGCCGACGATGCGGGGCCCGGCGGGGAAGGGCAGCGCGCTGCTGTCGCCGCGCCCCGACGCGAACTCGCCGTCGCCTGTCCCGCCCAAGCGGCCCCGCGACGCGACCCCGGAGCCGGATGGGCGCAAGGGCAGGAAGTGACTGCGGCCGCGGCAGGCCCGGGGCAGCGCACGGCGCATGCGCCGCACCCGGCTTTTTCCCTCCTCTCCGCCCCCTTCCCAGCCTCCTCGCTCCGCTCTCCCGCTCGCGCTCTCCTCCCGCAAGAGCCCCGAGCGCGCAGGTGGCTCTTGTGCTCCGCGGGGTTCCCGCCCGGCGGCGAGCAAAGTTGGCGGCGGCGGGGGCGAAGTTGGGCGCGCAGCGGAGGGGTCCCCTGCGCGCGCCTCCTCTCCAACATGCGCCTCAGCCAATCAAAGGAAGGCACCTCGAGGCCCGCCGGGGCAAGAAAGGGCTCCTTGCCTTTTTTCCCCCTTCTCTCTCTCTCTCCCAGGAGGCTCCGGCTGCGCTTGGCTCGCTTGCGCCCTTTGGAGCCGCCGTGGCGCGCGCCTTGGTGCCAGGGCGCACGGCTTGGCGAAGGGCGGTGGAGGCGCCGCCGCCGCGCCTGCCTTCCTGCTTGCTTTTCCGCGACGCCAGCGAGCTCGGCGTGGCACTCCGAGCCGCGTTTAGAAAGGGGCTGAGCGAGGGAAATGCTCGGGCTGCGGCGCTTGGGTACGTCTGGCGCCCTGGAGCAGCCGCCTCGCCATGGCTTTTACGCACTCGCAGAGGCGCGCAGGGCGAGGGGAGTCCAGCGCGCAAGGGGAAGAGGAAAGTTCCTCCACGCCGCAGCTCCCTCGGAGGCGAAGCATCGGGTTCTCCGGGCGCGCTGTTTTCTCCGCTGGTGGGAGAAAAGGCTCCATCCGTGGCGCAACGGTCGCTTCTCTGCCGTGCCATTGCCGGGTTGCCTTACTCGGGTTTCGCGACAGGCGCATCTTAGCAGGCTTTTAAAATCCCGCCGGCCGATCGACTTCGCGTGCCCGGTCTAAATTCTCTTTTTTAAGTTTTCCCAGCCGCCACGTCTGTGTTTACAAAAAATAAAATAAAACGCCGGTTGTGGCTGGTTATACCGGTGCGCGGGGAACCCTAATGGCGAGGGACGTGTAGATTCTGTGCACATGCAGAAAAAAAGCATAATTCTGAGAACCTCTGTCTTTCATTTACAAAACTGAAGTGTTTTTAATGTTTTGACCGCAAAGATAAAGTGGAGCAGGCAACTCCGAAACTGGATGAGGGGACAGTGAAATATCCAAGCAGGCAAGGCTTTCGTTGTTATGCACCGAAGCAGAATGGGCTGTAGAAAAATAAGCACATTTACGCTATTTGCATAATTTATAGAGATATTCTGCGCTTCTTTGGTGCAGATGTTTGAGATCCTGCCTCGCTGGTTTTACAGTAACAGATGTGACAAAACTTCTCTATTAAGTGAAGTTCTTTGGATGCTTCCAGGTCATTTCCGTTGAAAATGGACTGAACAAAATACATTGTATCATCTCCAGCAGATAAATAAATAAAATGCAAGACTATTTTTATATGAAATTATCTAATTTGTAGTCCACCTCATATTGCAACAGAAATCCCTTAGTAGTTTACAAATCCCAACAAAGATATAATTATAGAATACAAATTCCACTTTCAAAACAGCAATACGACTTAATTGTCATCAGCATCACAATTCCAAATTTTAAGTAACATAAATAAATGTCCCTCAATGCAAACTTTAATTAAAAGAAGAATCCAAAATAAACCATATACAAAACATATCAAGATACATAAACATTCAATGCAATACATATAGTTACAAATTTATAAATATATAAAAAGTATACCACATGTCACTCCGTCTATCTACTTCTCACTTCAATAAACATTCCAGTGTTGAAATAACAAAAATCTAACCAATACAGAAGAAAGGTCAAAGAAGTAAAAGCAATCAAATAGTAGAAAAGTCAAGAAGCATTCGTTTTCTCACCATCCCCTCATCTGGGGCAATACAGACACCCTCTTCCTACCCTCTCAACTATGGCAATTAAACCCTTCCCCACAAACAGGTTATTATCCTGTGGGCAGTTGGGCATGGCTACCACTATATAGAGGGACGCGAGTGGTGCTGTGGTCTAAACCACATAGCCTACAGCTTGCCGATCAGAAGGTTGGCGGTTTGAATCCCCACAACAGGGTGAGCTCTCATTGCTCAGTCCCTTCTGCCAACCTAGCAGTTCAAAAGCATGTCAAAGTGCAAGTAGATAAATAGATACCACTCCGGCGGGAAGGTAAACAGTGTTTCCGTGTGCAGCTCTGGTTCGCCAGAAGCAGCTTAGTCATGCTGGCCACATGACCCAGAAGCTGTACGCCGGCTCCCTTGGCCAGTAAAACGAGATGAGCGCCACAACCACAGAGTCATCTGCGACTGGACCTAACGGTCAGGGGTCCCTTTACCTTTACCTTTTACCACTATACAGTGGCACCTCGGGTTTTAGACTTCACTAACTCAGAAATAGTACCTCGGGTTAAGAACTTTACCTCAGGATGAGAACAATAATCGCACGGCGGCAGCGAGAGGCTCCATTAGCTAAAGTGGTACCTCAGGTTAAGAACAGTTTCAGGTTAAGAACGGACCTCCAGAACAAAATAAGTTCTTAACCCGAGGTACCACTCTACATGTTTCTCACTGCCCCACAGGGAGCATCCTAATCAATCAGACCAAAGAAAATAAACACAATTCCACTTAAAGAACAGCAGCCCAAGAAGTAAGACAAGTAAATAAAGAGGCAACAAACTCTGAAGCAACAAACAAAGGAGGTTTCTCCTCTTCTGGATCATTTACCTCAAATTGTTGTGTGTCCTGGGATCCGGTAACAGATTTTGTGGGAAAGTCTCCCCTAATGCCCTTGGCTTGCTGGGAGAAAAGGCATGGGCATGGGCATGGGCATGGGCATGGGCATAGATTTACAGAAGTAGTAATTCATGCTGTGTCTGCCCAGATGTTTCAGTATAACACATTTCTGTTGCCATCCTGGCCACTCCAGCACAGTGAATAGCCCGAAACCAGTCACCGTGTTTTAGGTTTGCTTTGGTGATATTTGTAGTTAATGTTACAGCATGCCTTTTTGCTACTGTAGGTGGCCATGCTGGAAATCAAGGAACCATTTTTATTTCATCGCTTCTAGATTTTATTCTTCCACTACTCTAAGCCTTGTAGCATGTGTGCCCATTTTGAACAAGCTGTCCTGTATGTGTAATGGTGTTTGTATGTTTGTTGTATATAACCCTATGCTCTTTTGGAGGATGGGTGATTTAGAAATATGCTTTTAAGCAGTCCAATCTGGCTTTTAAAGGTAATTCACCTTGTCTGGTTCATTAATCCCCCTCCAAGGCTAAGAGGTCTGTTTAATGCAGAATTGCAGCCAAGACTTTCCAGCTGAACTGTTTTGGAGATATAACTTGAAGAAAAGCTGCAACTTACAAAGCTGTGGTCAGGTAAAGACTTGCTGTTGTGCTGGGCATGAAAGATCTTGGGTTCTGCTAATTTCTTGCTTCCCAAATACCTTCTCATTTTAGTTGTTCCGAGAATGGTCATTTCAATTCTGACCACACCGACTCTTCTTGTTGTTGTTGTTTAGTCGTGTCCGACTCTTCGTGACCCCATGGACCAAAGCACGCCAGGCACTCCTGTCTTCCACTGCCTCCCGCAGTTTGGTCAAACTGATGCTGGTAGCTTCGAGAACACTATCCAACCATTTCCTCCTCTGTCGTCCGCTTCTCCTTGTGCCCTCCATCTTTCCCAACATCAGGGTCTTTTCCAGGGAGTCTTCTCTTCTCATGAGGTGGCCAAAGTATTGGAGCCTCAGCTTCATGATCTGTCCTTGTTGTCTTTGTCCATGGAGTTTTCTTGGCAGGGATACTGGAGTGGCTTGCTGGTTCCGCCTGCAGGTGGATCACGTTTGGTCAAAACTCTCCACTATGACCTGTTCATCTTGGGTACCCTTCACGGCATAGTTCATAGCTTCTCTGAGTTATTCAAGCCCCTTCGCCATGGCAAGGCAGTGATCGACTCTTACTGTCAGTTAAAAGGAACCCCAGAGAGCTTCTGTCAGGTACAGAGTGGTGAGCTAAGTTTACAAATAGTCTGACCTTTGGTGTAAGGCAGTTTCTGAGGCCTTTTCCTCATTCTGTATCTATCTTGCGTGCAAGAAACTATACAGTAGTACCTCGGATTACAGAAGCTTCAGGTTACAGACGCTTCAGGTTACAGACTCCACTAACCCAGAAATAGTAACTCGGGTTAAGAACTTTGCTTCAGGATGAGAACAGAAATCATGCGGTGGCGGCAGTGGGAGGCCCCATTAGCTAAAGTGGTACCTCAGGTTAAGAACAGTTTCAGGTTAAGAACGGACCTCCAGAATGAATTAAGTTCTTAACCTGAGATACCACTGTAATGCATTTTAGGACAAAATACAGTGTGGACAGCCAGACGAGATACTGCATTTTGCAAGCCAAAAGAGCAGTCCTACCCAGAAGTTGCTTGCCAGGTGAGGTGAAGCCACTATGCTATCTTCCCAGCAGGTGGGTCACTGTTGCTTACCAAAAGTGGGAAGGGGTAGGCGGTGAGGATATTGGCATGATGCAAATGCACTGGGGGAGCTAATCCAGCACTCTTGCCAGTATGCTTGTGCCACACTAACCTCCTAACTGCCTTGCCCCTCTGCTTCCTAAGTACCTGTCAGGAGAGTAGCATAGTGGCTCTGCCCTGCCCATTGAGCTACTTCTCTTCCACCTTGCCCCATCATTCGCTTGGTGCTTTCTCTTTCCCCATCTCAATCGTTGTTGTTTAGTCGTGTCCGTCTCTTCGTGACCCCATGGACCAGAGCACGCCAGGCACTCCTGTCTTCCACTGCCTCCTGCAGTTTGGTCAAACTCATGCTGGTAGCTTCAAGAACACTATCCAACCATCTTGTCCTCTGTCGTCCCCTTCTCCTTGTGCCCTCCATCTTTCCCAACATCAGGGTCTTTTCCAGGGAGTCTTCTCTTCTCATGAGGTGGACAAAGTATTGGAGCCTCAGCTTCACGATCTGTCCTTCCAGTGAGCACTCAGGGCTGATTTCCTTCAGAATGGAGAGGTTTCATCTTCTTGCAGTCCATGGGACTCTCAAGAGTCTCCTCCAGACCATAATTCAAAAGCATCAATTCTTCGGCGATCAGCCTTCTTTATCGTCCAGCTCTCATTTCCCTACATCACTACTGGGAAAAACCATAGCTTTAACTATATGGACCTTATCTCAATCATAGCCCAATGCAAATTGAGTGTGTCCCTTCCTTTCTACATATAGACAGTCACGTTGAAGTGGTAAGCCAGTCCATGAATTCCAGGGACTCTCACTTTGCACTCAACTCCTAAGAAGACATGGGAAGCATTTTCTACAGCCATATTGCCCTGAACATGCCTGTCTGATCTCAGAAGCTAAGAAGAGTCGGCCATGGCTGGTAGTGAGATGGGGAATCACCTGAGAATTCCAGGTGCTGTAGGCTTGAGGGAAGGGCTGTAGCTCAGCCCAGGTCCTATCTCTGGCACCTCCAGATTAGGGCTGGGGAAAATTCCCTGCCTGAAACCCTGGACAGCTGCTGCCAATCAGTTTAGATAATACTTAGCTAGATGAACCAGTAGTGTGACTCATTATAAGGTGGCTTCCTACTGTCCTGCCTATGTTACTGTTGTCAGTTTAGGGGAGCCGTATCAGCAGATATTTTAAATACAGTGGTACCTCGGGTTAAGAACTTAATTCGTTCTGGAGGTCCGTTCTTAACCTGAAACTGTTCTTAACCTGAGGTGCCACTTTAGCTAATGGCACCTCCTGCTGCCGCCTCTGCACAATTTCTGTTCTCATCCTGAGGTAAAGTTCTTAACCTGAGGTACTACTTCCAAGTTAGCAGAGTCTGTAACCTGAAGCATCTGTAACCCGAGGTACCACTGTACACGGTTGTACCAACCCTACATACCATTAAATTATGATTAAATATTTCTAAAGCCATTTTAGCAGCGTATTCTTGTTGAAAATGACAAAGCGAAAGCAATTTTAACTTTTGGACTTGTTCCGCTCCCAGTTTCAGAGAGCCTAGGTAGAAGACTCACCTTGCAGCTAGGAGAAAGGGAAAATGAAATATGTGCTTCTGATAAAAAATAGGACTCGGGCAAGGAAGTGTGCCAGGTCGTCTTTGCCTCCCGCATAATCTAGGATGTGCCAACTAAGAGCAGAATGGAGGGGAGAGAGAGAGAGAGACTATACATGGTGACTGAAAAACGTTAGAAGTCCATGCTGGCGTCATGCAATCTTAAAGGAACCAGCAAAGTTTCTACCCTTCACTTCTCCAATGGCACTTGGGAATCTAGTTGTCTTTATGTTAAATTAAAAGGAGTCTGGCATTGCATAATTAATATTTTTCCATTTTTTAAAGTTAAATTGTAGCTGTGAGGAATTGGGGTTGAGATGTGGGAGGTATTTTAACCCTTGTTTCCACCCACACTATGATCGGAACAGCTTACCACACTGCCCCATTTCCATAATATGCACTGGGAACTTTTGGGCTAGTAGCTGGTTCTCTCCCAGTGAAAATGGCAGGAGCAGAGTTGTGCTTTTTTTTTTAGATTGTGGCACAAATTTACTAGCAGGGAGTGAGTTCAATTGAACACAATTTGCAAAAATTCAAACTATCAGGCTATCTATAATTTCTTATGTAAACTTAGGTAATTTTTGCAGGAAAAATTAAACACAATCAGATTCCATGGACATCAATGGAACTTTTAAATGTTACGTTCTTTATTGAAAAATAAAAAGTACATACATAATTACAAGTGCACGGAATAAGATAATACACACAGAAGATAATACACAAAGAAGGAATAGAAACAAAAGAGAACAGAAAATAAATAAAAGAAATTGTATACATTACAAAAAAAGCGGGGGGGGGGGATTGTGGTTAACCAGACTTTAACCTAATGGAACTTAGGTTAGGTATGACTAACTGATCCATTGGTTTCAATGGGATATGTAGTCCAGTCCAAACTATACACAGAAGCAAGTATAATTGAAGCTTAGAGAGTTTACACTCTAAAATGTGTGTTTAGTTGCTCCTAATTTTAGTTGGATAGGGGTTAATAGGCACAATTATTTTCCTGTGCCTAACATTCATTGGGTTGGCTTGCTGTGCTATTTTTTTTCCAAAAGTGTTTTCAATTATTCTTTATTATCTGTGTGCTTTGCCAGCTAACATTGATGTCTTTGTTCCCTTTGATTTTTGTAGGGTGGTTTATTAAACTAATAATAAACTAAAAAAGCTAAACAAAAACAAAGCTCAATTCATCCTTAGATGTCCTTTAGGTGTCTCCTGGCGTATACTGGAGCTCTGTCTTGTACTGTACAAGTAGCCACATAGTTTTCCTAATTACTATACTCTATAGCTGTACGGACACGGGTGGCGCTGTGGTCTAAACCACAGAGCCTAGGGCTTGCTGATCAGAAGGTCAGCGGTTTGAATCCTCGTGACGGGGTGAGCTCCTGTTGCTTTGTCCCTGCTCCTGCCAACCTAGCAGTTCGAAAGCACGTCAAAGTGCAAGTAGATAAATAGGTACTGCTCTGGCGGGAAGGTAAACGGCGTTTCCATACACTGCTCTGGTTTCACCTTAGTCGGCTTAGTCATACTGGCCACATGACCTGGAAGCTGTACGCTGGCTCCCTCGGCCAATAAAGCGAGATGAGCACCGCAACCCCAGAGTCGTCCGTGACTGCACCTAACAGTCAGGGGTTACTTTACCTTTATAGCAGTGGTGGGGAACTTGAGGACCCACCAGACGTTCCTGGATTCCAGCTCCCATCAGCCTCAGACAGCATGGCCAGTGGTCAGGCGTGATGGGAGCTCCTGTCCAGCAACAACTGCTGGGCCCCAGCTTCCCCATTCCTACTCTATAGCTGTGCAAATGGCAAGTAACTATGAATCAAAAGCAACTAGCTAGCAAAGTTGTCCTTTTATTGAAGATAATCTTAACCTGCTCAGCAAATGAGTCACTTGTCATCATTAGCCTCTCACTTTAAATTTATCTTCTGTTTCAGATTTACCATTAGAAAGTTGGTGGGTGGCAGGCAAGGGAGTCATGGTTATCCTTTTCTGGCTTGGTAAGTGATACTGTAAACAAATACTCAGCTGCAACCTCAGGCTGAGCTAAACTTACGCTACCCTACCGACTTGGAGGAATCTCATTAGGGTGTGCGTGTGTAACCATGCCAGTGGGTGTACAGGTGTAGTTTTGTCCTTAATATTTCAGGAATCCTCTGAACATCATAGACCCAAGTGCACAAAGGAAGTCATTTATTCCTTTTCAATAGAGAGAGAGAGAGAATAGAAAGATGGCTCCCAATCAGAAGTCGCAGCTGATATTCTACTCAAGGTAAGGTAAAGGGACCCCAACCATTAGGTCCAGTTGTGGCCAACTCTGGGGTTGCGGCACTCATCTTGCTTTATTGGCCGAGGGATCCGGCGTACACCTCCCAGGTCATGTGGCCAGCATGACTAAGCTGCTTCTGGCGAACCAGAGCAGCACACGGGAACACCGTTTACCTTCCTGCTGGAGCGGTACCTATTTATCTACTTGCACTTTGAGGTGCTTTTGAACTGCTAGGTTGGCAGGAGCAGGGACCGAGCAACAGGAGCTCACCCCGTCTCAGGGATTCGAACCGCTGACCTTCTGATCGGCAAGTCCTAGGCTTTGTGGTTTAACCCACAGCACCACCTGCGTCCCTTATTCTGCTCAAGCACACCCTTAATGTTATGGTTTCCTTCCATATTATTGATATTTCATGATTCACCTCAAATGATTTATTTGAATATTATGCCCGGTGGCAATCTTTATTTATTTTATTGCAAAGTGATTTGGGAAGCCTTCCCAAATGGCAGATGGCAAGTGGTTTCTGTTTTTTTATGACAGCGGACTCTCTTTTGGCGTTCAGCTTTTATAAGAATTCTCTCTCCACAGTGAATGCAAATCGTGTCACCAGACACTCCGGAGGGAAAGAGATCCAAGGATGGAGCATGCAAAGCAACACATCTGTTAAAATATTGAATACTGATGTAGCATCTTCATAGCAGTACTGATGTAGCATCTTCATAGCAGTTAGCTGCAACTGGGTTACTTTTCTCCAGCATAATGTAGTAGCAGCAGCAGTATGGTGACTGTGCAAAAATTCTGGCCAGCAACTTAAATTCTTAAAATGTGATTTGTTTAGTTCTTTGAAATATTTCTAACAGACTGCACATAAATTAAGTACAGTTCAGTGGTACCTCGGGTTAAGTACTTAATTCATTCCGGAGGTCCATTCTTAACCTAAAGCACCACTTTAGCTAATGGGGCCTCCTGCTGCTGCCACACCACCGGAGCCCAATTTTTGTTCTTATCCTGAAGCAAAGTTCTTAACTGAAGCACTATTTCTGGGTTAGCGGAGTCTGTAACCTGAAGCGTCTGTAACCTGAAGCATATGTAACCCGAGGTACCACTGTACCCAATTTTTTTTAAAAAAGTGTCTTTTATTTATATCCTGTATTTTATTTATATCCTAAGTTTCCTTATTAAACGAAAAAGCAGCAACAAGAGCCATTATAGCAGCCAGATGCACACAGGACATTCCAACCGATCCAAAAGCCTTCAAAAAAATAAGCTGCCGTTATGGAAGTGCTTAAAGCTTATGAGGGAGGAACACATATAAAATTCAAGAAGCCCCCATTAGCATTGACATTCCTCCTGCTGTTGAAGACACACCTGCTTCGACAAGTATTCCCTGAGTCTCCTGGCTCGAACTTCCTGTTCTAATTGTTATGTTGTTTTAATGGGGTTGCTTATTGTACATTTTAATTATGGATTTTTATGTTAATGCTTGTGATGTAATTGTTTTCCTGTGTAGTTCAACTATGCAAGGCTATCTTTTTATAAAGTTACAACCCACTTAAAAGTCATTTTGGCAAGTAAAGGTAAAGGGACCCCTGACCATTAGGTCCAGTCGCAGACGACTCTGGGGTTGCGGCGCTCATCTTGCTTTACTGGCTAAGGGAGCCAGCGTACAGTTTCCAGGTCATGTGGCCAGCATGACTAAGCTGCTTCTGGCGAACCAGAGCAGTGCACGGAAAAGCCGCTTACCTTCCTGCCAGAGTGGTACCTATTTATCTACTTGCATTTTGATGTGCTTTCGAACTGCTAGGTTGGCAGGAGCAGGGACCGAACAACGGGAGCTCACCCCGTCACGGGGATTTAAACTGCTAACTTTCTGATCAGCAAGCCCTAGGCTATGTGGTTTAACCCACAGCGCCACCCGCGTCCCTTATTTTGCCACTTATTTTGGCAAGTAAGTTTTAAAAAATTAAGGCATATACCTCCTGGGGAAGATTGTTCACTATCATTGGGGCAACTACGTTGTGGATGCTGCATCCCACAATCAAGATCATTCTGTTGGCCTTCATCCATGCCAAGAGCACCTCAAGATGCCAGTCCAACAGTTCCATAGTATCAATGGGATGAGTAGTTGCAGAAAAGAGATAAATTTGTGTACCATCTGTATTCTGATGATACTGCAGCCCCAATTGCCAGATGACTTCTCCCAGTGCTTTCATATAGATGTTCTATAACATGTGGGGCAAGGTAGCACTTTGAATTACCTAGTAAGCCAAAGGCCATGGGTTGGAACAGTAAAGATCCAATAACATCTTCTGTTAACAAGCCACTGTGACAATATGCCTCCCATACCGTGGTTCATGGTATTTAAAGCCTTTGAGAAGTTGAGAACCAGTTAGGCTGCATGTTCTTCCCCGCTCTCGTGACCACACAAGTCAACCATCAGAATGACCAACAGCACAATGTCTGCTCAGCAGCAAGTCCTGCTGAATTCAGTAGGGCTTGCTCCAAGGTAGGCTGGGAAAGGAGAGCAGACCAAGACTGCTTTAATCAAAGCCTGGGCTCAGCCTGAACTGAAATGAATCCTAATAATCAGTGCTACCATCCAACCTTAACTAGTGGTGCAGATGGAGTTCTGCTTTCCTGTGAATCTTCTAGACTTGCTTTTGTTCAGCTCAATAAATACTATTGCGGCCGCCAAGACCACATAACACCTACAGTGAAAGACCTACATTGGCTCCCAGTATGTTTCTGAGCACAATTCAAAGTGTTGGTGTTGACCTTTAAAGCCCTAAATGGCTTCGGCCCAGTATACCTGAACGAGCATCTCCACCCTCATTATTCTGCCTGGACACTGAGGCCCAGCCCTGAGGGCCTTCTGGCAGTTCCCTCACTGCAAAGAAGCCAAGTTATAGGGAACCAGGCAGAGGGCCTTCTCGGTAGTGGCACCCGCCCTATGGAACGCCCTCCCACCAGATGTCAGAGAGATAAACAACTATCTCATGTTTAGAAGACATCTGAAGGCAGCCCTGTTTAGGGAAGTTTTTAATGACTGGTGTTTTAATGTATTGTTAATCTTTTGTTGGAAGCTGCCCAGCGGGGTATAAATAAATAAATAATTGTTGCTGTTGTTGTATAATAGTTCAGCTTAAGGTAGTTTACTGTCTTAACATTGGAGGAAACCTGGGAGGAAGTGATCCTGCCTTCCTGGATTTCATAATACAGAGGCAACGGAAAGCAAAGTATAGTCAGACATGCCTTCTGGACTTTAAGAAGTCCCATTTCAAAATGCTTAAGGAACTAGAGATCTCATTGTCAGAAATACTCAAAGAGAAGGGAATCCAAGATGGATGGGAGTTTCTTGAAGATGAAATATTGAAAACCCAAATGAAGACAATTCCAACAAGAAAGGAAAGTGGGAGGCATCTAAAAAAAAAAAAACTGGTGGCAAAAGAAGCTTACAGATGAACTGAAATTGAAGAAGGGCATGTATATGAAATGGAAGAAAGAGGAATTCACAAAGGAGGAGTATACATGAGTAGCCAACAGTTTCAGGGTGAAAGGCAGGTCAAAGCTTAGAAAAAGCTGGAACTTGCAAGAGAGGTTTGCCTAGAAGCAGAACAAGAAAGTGGTAGGTCCTCATGGAGAAGACGGAGAAATGCTGTTGGGTGACGGAGAGAAGGTAGAACTACTTTGCCTCAGTCATCATCCAAAAGGAAAGCAGTGCCTAACTTGGCAATCCAAAATAAATGATGCAAGGTGGAAGCTGCAGCCCAAAATAGGAAAATATGTGGTATGGAAACACTTAAGTACTTTAAATGAATTCAGATCTCCAGGGCCTGATGAACTATACCCAAGGGTACTAAAGGAGCTTGTGGGTGTAATTCCAGAGCCTCTATCTATAATCTTTGGGAATTTTTGGAAAACAGGTGAGGTCCCTGCAAACTGGAGGCTGGCAAATGTTGCCCCCATCTTCAGAAAGGGGGAAAAAGAAGACCCAGTGAGCTTGACGTCAATACCAGGAAAGGTGCTTGAACAGATAATTAAACAGTCTGTGAGCTCTTAGAAAAGGATGCTGTGATTACTTAGACCCAGCATTAGTTTCTGAAAAACAAGTCGTGTCAGATGAACCTCATTTCTTTTTTTGATAGGGTTACAAGGTGGATCAGAGGAATGCTGTGGACGTAGTGTATCTTGATTTCAGTAAGGCTTTTGACTAAGTCCCCCATGATATTCTTGTGAGGAAGCTGGATGAGGTAACTGTTAGGTGGATTTGTTGTGGGGGAGGAAGGGCAAGGAGAATGTTAGCCGCTTTGAGACTCCTTCGGGTAATGATAAAGCGGGATATCAAATCCAAATTCCAACTTTATGATTCTGCATCTAGTTTTCTGTATACGGATATCCCTGGAATTGCCACTGGCAGACTATCTGCCAGAAAGCGGACATGAGCAAACTTGCTATACCCGTTTCTTTTTCACAAAGGGAGGTCACTATGTTCCATCAGCCATAATGGTCTTTAACGTGAAATCTGTTTCCCAACTCCTTTATGCTTCCAACATCTGGTACAATGGTCTATTTTCTAAGTTATATGGGTTCCAAGCTAAGTTCCTTCGGTCCCTACTACAGCTCACAAACTGTGTCCCTAACTCAATTCTGTTGTTGGAAACAGGTGAATGCCCATTCTCCACCAAAGTGTGGTGGGCTGCCTTGAAATATTGGCTAAGGATCTCAGTATTTGGCCTGAGGAAGGGATTACTTTTACATCTAACCAATGAGGAGTTGTATCAGCTCATGGTTGAAAACTATGGCCAGAAAAGCCTCCTTGATTTGGTATTTCACCATCCTTTTTACATCATCTGGGCTATGATATTGCCCTTAAATCCCTGAGGTAGAGGTTATGGGATATTTCACGCAGCAATCTTTGCTCTAAATCAGCGATTCTCAACCCTTCGGTCCCCAGATGTTGTTGGACTACAACTCCCATCATCCCTGAGCTCTGGCCTTGCTAGCTAGGGGTGATGGGAGTTGTAGTTCAACAACATCTGGGGACCCACAGGTTGAGAAAGGCTGCTCTAAATCCTATGTAACCTGTGGACCATTTGCATCTGGAATCCACTATGGACATGATTTTCAGTTACCATCACATTTCATGAATCTGTCTGTAATCACCGATTATTCACCAAAGCTAGACTAAATGTATTTCCATTGGAAGTACTAAATGGCAGACTGTCTGGTATACCCCATCAGAATAGGCTCTGCTCATGCTCTCAGGGTGTCGACTCTGAAGCATATCCTCCTACACTGTGAGCACTTCAAACAAGCCAGGGATCAATTAATTAAACCCCTATTGGTAAGCTTAACTGGAAAATCCGAAACCTTCCACCTTAAGTACCTGCTTGGAGATATGCCAAATGATACTACCCTGTCCGTGGCTAAGTTCCTCTTGGAAGTATTAAGAAACAGAAACCTACATACTCTGGATAAAACATAGCAACCGCCTTGGAACCCTTTCCCTGTATTTCTGTTTTAATTTTCTTTTGAAAATGTTTGAAATAAAGTGTGTGTGTGTGTGTGTGTGTGCGTATATGGACATTTGAAATTTGAAATACTTTATTGTCACTTGTACAACTTGTATACAGTGAGATTACACGAGTACCACCCTCCACTCAGCTCTCTTAGTTTTAATTCCCTTCATTTACTGATGCACGCACACCAAATCCGAAAGTCAGTTGCCCTGCTGTTATCTTTTCATTCAGCAGCCTAACAGTCCACGGATAGAAGCTGTTCTTTACCCTGTTGGTGCAACTAATCATGCTTCTATATCTTCTGCCTGAGGGCAGGAGATCAAGAAAGTGCCGGCCAGGGTGTGAATCATCCCTGAGAATTTTAGAGTATATCAGTATATCAGTAACAATCTGAAGCACTTTTGCTTCTCAATATCCATGCAGTTGTGCAACTGCAAATGTGGCTTCTCACATTGAATTCTGGGAACTGTAGTTCAGTGAATGGGATAAACTCTGCAGCTTCTTTTGCCATTGCATTCGTGTAACATACAGGCATCAGAGTTCTGAGTTGTACAATGAATGGGATCAACTTTCATTAACCCTTAATATGCAACACCTGCTCTCAAGTGGGGGTTGAGAACCTTTTTGGCTGTGGGGTCAGATCTTTTATCTGGCCGCACCCTGCAGGCAACCCCCCTGTCAGTCATCCGTGGGTTGCATTTGCCTCATCTGTCAAATCACTTGTGCTTGCAAAGCCTACCTGCTACTGATCCTTTCCACCTCCAAAATTGGAGATGGAAAGAATCAGAGAGGGGCAGGCTTTCCAAGTCTCCCATGCCTCCTGCTTTCCGGCTTTGCAGTCAGACACCAGGTGTAGGGCAGGAGGCATCGCTTCTCCAAAACCGCCTTACAGGCCAAATGGCAGGCTACAAGTTCCCTACTCCTGCTCTCAATCTCAGTTCCCAATCCTATGTTCTAGTCCAGGCATGGTCGTGTAATATGTGGAAATTATAAAGCTTGATGCCCTTGAACAATTGTAGAGTGCATTCTTCTCACCACTGAAAAAAACATTCCAAGTATTACTATTGCTATTATTAAAATTATTTATTAAGAGGATGGACAGCTCAGCTGGATAGAGCATGGGTTGTGGATTTGATCCCCATATGGGACATCTGCATATTCCTGCATTGCTGAGGGTTGGACTACATGATCCTCAGGGTCACTTCGAATTATACTGCCCTTCATCTGAAGATCACGGGACAGTTTACAGTATGAAGTTATTGGGCACCCAACTCCCACTAGTCCCAGCCAGGATAGCCAGCAATCAAGGATGATAGGAGTTGTAGTCCAGAAACATCTGGAAAACCAATCCCATCATCCCTGACCCTAGCACTTTTAATTTCAGAATTTAGTTACTGGTTTTAGGGATTATTACTGAGAAACCCATTCAGTTGAAACTATATCTATGTCCTGGGATTGAACCTTGCTCTGGGTCATAATAATATTATAATAATTTATTATTTGTACCCCGCCCATCTGGCTGAGCTTCCCCAGCCACTCTGGGAGGCTTCCAACAAAGATTAAAAATACATAAAAAACTTCCCTAAACAGGGCTGCCTTCAGATGTCTTCTAAATGTCTGGTAGTTGTTCTCTTTGATATCTGGTAGGAGAGCGTTCCACAGGGCAGGTGCCACTACCGAGAAGGTCCTCTGCCTGGTTCCCTGTAGCTTTGCTTCTTGCTGTGAGGGAACCGGCAGAAGGCCCTTGGCGCTGGACCTCAGAATGATGGGGGTGGAGACGCTCCTTCAGGTATATTGGGCCAAGGCCATTTAGGGATTTAAAGGTCAGCACCAACACTTTGAATTGTGCTCAGAAATGTACTGGGTAGCAGCAAGTACTCAGGCTCAGCAAGAGCTGTGTATAATTCACATCAGTAATTTCCAGAGGTTTCCACCAAACCTATTAACAGTGGCTGTTGTAGAGGGAAATTTCCCTGCAATGTACATAATGAGTCATGTATGTCCCCCAAACACAGTGCCCCATCTATTTCAGCAATTAATTATCTCTTTTGAAAAGTAGATCCATGCAGAAAACATTTTTTGTTTCGATTAAACCAAGTTCCTCTTGCATTTTGGGGGGAAAGTCAAACAGATTTCTTTAGCAAGTGCTGGGTTACCTTCTTAGATATAATCTGTTTGTCTAAGACTTACCAGTAATCGTGCCACAGTTCTGCGGCAGGAAACTTAATTGTTATGACTCATGACCTCCCTTGCCTGTGCCCTTTTGTTCTATGGCATTACCCTTTCCCATCCTATACATCAGTGAAAGCCCCTTTAGAAATTCAGGTTAATGCCCACCGAAAAGCCCCTTCCCCACTTTGCCTGCCCAAGTGCTTCAGAATTTTCCAACACATCCTGAAGCCTGCTTTAGACTTCTCTTTTTTAAGACAGTTTGACCCTGTTGATCTCTGTAGGAGTGGGCTTGTCTTGTCCTGGAGCTTTTGTCAGCATCCTTTCCCTTGCGTCTATTTCCTCATCCCTTGCCTCTGATCTGCAGTTGTTATTCTATTCATGTCTGATGTTAATCAGGCGTGATTAGAAGTTGAGCAATGAGAACCATAGGAAGGCACCAGCCAACGTCTTTTCAAATGGGAAGATTCTGAATAATGCAAAGAAGCCGGAGGAAACCAAGAGGCAACTATATATAATGTCTGGGATTTTCATGAACTGGCAGGACTACGGGAAGAGGAGGAGGAAGAGGAGGGTCCTGGCAAGGGGTGTAACCAGCACTGGGACAAGCTGGATATGGGAAAGAAAATGTAGTAAGTACTCACAGGGTGACAGAGGATGATGAGGGGTAGTGGTCAGTGCACAGCAAACCAGTGCAGTAGGACCCATCACCAGAGCCAGAAGGACCCGTCTCCAGTGTGACTAACTATATGCAGCTTGACTTCCTGATAGTCACGTGTGCTCTAATCATAGTCCTAAATTCCACTAATTAAGATTGAATTGTTAATGTCCAGCTAGAGTGTCTCTTTGAATGGTGCTGGTGGGTGGCTAAAACATTTATTTTGCTTAAGCAATCCATTGTTCTATCAAATCTACTTTCAATTCCATTATCCGTCCTCGTTAAAAAGGAGCAAATTGCTTTAGTAAGGAGCTCATCATTTTTGCAAAGTGGCTGTTGATTTTGGAAGCCCCACGAAAGGCTGACAGCTCTGAAGTTTAGAGAGACAGTTGATTGTGCTTTCCTATTTTGCTGGAGAATGTTCATGGAATAAAATGCTGAAGCTTGGTTATGTTATTGCTACTTTGATCTTTCTAATATAATGGTTAAGAATGTTAAGACAGCTTTACTGAAAGAAACCAAGATCCATCTACAGCTTTCTGTAATCTCCTTCCAACAGTAGCCAGCCAGATGGAAACTCACAAGCAGTATGATTGTAATGGCCATTCCTTATTGTCTGTCTGCAGCATCTCATATCCAGAGGTGTGCTTCTTTTGAACATGGCAGATTCTTTTGGCTGTGATGGCTAATGAGCACTGATGTATTGTCACCCAGGAATGTACCTAATCCATTTGTAAAGCTTCACAATATTTTGCAACACGTGAAGAGAAAAAAATGGTGTTTGCCGCTTATTTGCTAAAAATCACTTTCATTGATGAATGGTTAGGGTATTGTTGTTGTTGGCACCTGTCTGTCTCAAGAGACAATGGAGTGTGCCTCCAGGGGTGAAGTCAAACCACTGCATTAGCAGCACTAAAGTGATGTCTTTGGGGCACAAGCCTGTATGGAGGTCCTGGGTTGCCCAGACAACAAGACCCGCCCTCTCGGCCTCACTGATTATTGGTTATTGCAGATTAGTTGCGCTGCAGAAAGCATGCTGGGGAGACCATACATTCAAGAAATAATTTTTGCTAGGTTTTAATAATGAAATATACTCGGAGTCGAGAGTGGATTTCATGTTCTTTATTCAGCTCATAGTAGTGAGGAGGTATGGAAGTTCCCCCAGAATGTCTGCTTTATATACATTATTTACACAATGGGCCCCACGTGATTGGCTAATTCTGGGATTCTCCTGTAGGCCAATCAGGTTGCGGATTCACTTCCACCTGGAGCTGGACTTGATGGCTCCTGTGGACCAATCAGACTGCTGCATTCTGGATCCTATTGTTCTAAGACCAATCAGACTGCTGCATTTTGGATCCTATTCAACTCAGTACATAACAAATAACAAAAACTCCTTTTACACTAAATTACAATATATCAATAACCATGACCCATCCACCAGGGTGCTGAGAGCTACACGCTGCTCTTTATATACCATACCCAACAGCACAACTTAACAGCACCTGCTATACTGCTTCACAGCTGTAAAACTAGGTCACGTTATTTGCTCTGGCCTTTAAAGAAATACACATCTTGTGAAGCAATAATGAACCTTCAAATTTAAGGAGACCATTCAACACTGATGTGGTCCAAAAGAAAGCAGAGCAATACATTGGCACCAGCTTTGCTGCAGAGGTTGCCAGAGGGATGCGTACAAGGTGCTATCCAACTGTCTTGGGGGCTCTGCTTCAGATTTGGGTATAGTTTACTGCTTAGCCTTTTCTCCTGAAGATGCCCTGCAAGACATCAGTATTTAGGGCAGGCTTCTTCAATCTCAGCCCTCCAGATGTTTTGGGACTACAATTTTCATCATCCCTGACCATTGGTCCTGCTAGCTAGGGATCATGGGAGTTGTAGGCCAAAAACATCTGGAGGGCCGAGGTTGAGGAAGCCTGATTTAGGGGTTTAATCCTTCCCTGGACCCTGCTAGTATTCCTGGCAGTTGTACTGACCACAGTGTGTCTTACTTCCAAGTAAACATGTAGGATACAGAGGTCCACACTATTAGTTTTGTGTTAGGTAGGATTTTTGGGTTTTTTTTGTTTCTAAACGATCTCCAAAATGTAAACAAGGTTCTCTGAATATTTAACCACAGTTCCGCGCCATTATTGCTACATGTAAAAAATGCAAATGTCCTAAGCACAGCTATCTATAGAGCCGTATAGTGTGTATGTGTGAGCACAGGATTTTTCCAGATTGCCTTATCAACAGCCAGCAGTAGTGCACCAATTTTCTTCCATGGATAGAACAGAATCCTAAATGGGTTCATTCCTTCCCAATGCTTCCCAGTGCAATGTGGATGTCATTTAAATAAGCTACAGGCTGTTAATTATTCTGGCAAGTTTTCAGTTACTTTTATTTGTTCTAAAATGTAAATGTGTGAGGCGCATAACAGGGTATTTGTCGAACATGGTTTTTAATTGATTGATTTATTTTTTCTTTAAAGTCTCATTTGCCTCTTTGATAGCTTGCTACAAACTGTGATTATTCCAAATACTTTCTATATGGATGCAAAATTTCATCACATTTTCCCGTGCTACCTTCAGCATCAAATTAAAACATTAAATTGCTCAAGTGAAAGCGTGAGGGGGAGAATTACTCTGCAACCCAAAACGAAAAAGTAACAAAACACTTAGCAATAATGAATGCCTGCTGTTGAAAATTACATGGAGTGCAATCACTATCTCT
The DNA here is from genome assembly GCA_034642415.1 of Podarcis siculus. Taxonomy (NCBI): domain Eukaryota; kingdom Metazoa; phylum Chordata; class Lepidosauria; order Squamata; family Lacertidae; genus Podarcis; species Podarcis siculus. The sequence goes on along the minus strand of JAXCMG010000071.1, from coordinate 2,094,449 downwards.
CGAGAAATTACATATTTTGTTCTTTTCCACTGGCTATGTTTACATTAACTAAAAGAAATGCTGCAGTACATTTTTATTTATCAAGTTAGTAAATGATGTTATTGGTGTTTTGGTGCCATTAGAAAATATTCCTACAAGTAAGATATTAAGGGAAAAAAAGCTGTATTATTATTTCAAAGATGTAATTTCTTTGACACTGGCCCCATCCATCTGCACTATACACTTAAAGCAGTATCATTTCACTTTAAACAGTCATGGCTTCCCTCAAAGAACTCTGGGAAGTGTAGTGTGTTGTGGGTCCTGAGTGTTGTTAGGAATCTCCTCTTCTCCCCACCAGAGCTACAATTTCCAGAGTGGTTTAGCAAGCAATCCCTCTTCCCTAGCAACTTTGTGCAGAGAGGGGTCGTTGTTTCTTTGCAACTACTAATATTCAGTAAAGTGTTACAGATTACTGCAACTAAACATAGGATATCAGTGTCAGGAGCTGATCCTACACTCGAGTAGGACCGTGGCAGAGACACATGCCCGACTGGCATGTTGTCTCCCTTCTGGTCGATCGTTGGGAGCTTCAAATGCTTTCTTCAGCCCGAACTCAGCATTTTGGCTAATCTACTTTATTTACATATAAACACACACAGAGCACTGCAACATGGCTCCCTCTCTCTCTAGCATCAGACAGCAAAGAGAAAAAGAACAAAGGACAATAGTCCCACTTCACGGAACACAGTAACACAAACATCCTGTCTCCGTCACTTCCCACTCTGTGGAGTCAAAACATACACCGTCATGTGATAGACAGAAATCCCATGACTGCAATCACGGAGCAGGAATTCTAACAATCAGCTGGTACATTAGTTACAGTGGGCATAGCACAAACCTGCTGGAATGGGGGGGGGGGACTAGTAGGATATGGTTATTTCAGGATATAACCTCTATACTAGGAAGGGCAGAGCAGGGTGCAGTGCGAATGAAGTACTTCTGTACATCAAAGAGGGCATAGAGCCAAACAAAGTAGAGATCCCAAAAGGGGCAGATTCACTTTTACTGGCACTCAACCTTATTCAGTATTAGATACATATTATCCAAAATATCTCAACTGGTTGGGAAAGGTGTATGGGCAATCTACCTGGAAGATAATTGTATTTCGAGGAGATAGTGCTCTAACATGGTTATCATTCATGCATCTGCTTGCTTCTCCCTCTCTAAGCTCTTTGATGGCTGAAGAACAGCCTTTAATTTCCTAGCCCTGTTGGAAGGAAGTGATAGTGCTGGGTAACTTCTTTTGATGTTGGACATTGTTTGTAGAATGTGAGACATTGGAAAAGGTGGCTAATGAATAATCTGCATGTAGCTAGTAGCATGTAGGCAGTCAGGCAAGTCACGCAGGCTAACAGATTATCTATCTATAAATCGGATGGTTTGGGGCTGAGTTCTTAGATGCTGATGCATGGACTGATGGCCACAGGGCCGGGCAAACGAAGGCTACCTGGGGGATCGCTTCGCCGCTTATTGAGGGCTTCCAAGTGGCAGGTTGAAGTGCTTGCTTGGTAATGTATATATTACTTGCTGTTTAGAATAAAAATCCTTCATCTTCTCTCTCACTTGTGTTTCTATTGCCTCTGAATCTCATTTTAAAAGAACCACCTTGCATTTGACAAGACAGGAAGGCTTGTGCAGATGAGCATGAGCTATATGGATCAAGGGTCTAACTGTCAGGGCTGGAGTCCTGAAGACACAAGGCTCCATTGTCGTTGAAGTTCACTCTTTAGTCAAGGAAACAGGATACAACTTAGCAACCTTTCCCAGCAGGTCTTGCCCTTGACTTCCACCCTTTCTAAGGCGGCTCCTCTCCCTGCTGTTTCCCAAGCATTCTTAAACTGCCTCAGCACACCTGTTCTGCCCTCCTCATTATTCTGCACATTCTTGGGAGAACAGGGGGGAGCGGAGCTTGTTGCAGCAGGACAGAGAGACTCCCAGGATTCTTTAGCTGTCTCTTGCCTGCCTCCCCTTCCTCAGCATCAGCCTCTGAGTCTGAACTGCTCCCTATCACAGACTCTCCTTGCTCACTAAACCTTGTTGCCCCTTCAGTATACAGCATCTCTTCCCAAGCATCCCCCTCTAACCTCTCCTCACTGTCCCACCACCAACCCCCCTGGCTCTGAGCCTTCCTCCTCTGGGATTTCCTTTGGGGGGGGTTCCCCAGCTGGTGCCTCCCACTACTCCTCCAGTGTGGTGTAGTGGTTAAGAGTGGTAGTCTCGTAATCTGGTGAACCAGGTTCGATTCCCCGCTCCTCCACATGCAGCCGCTGGGTGACCTTGGGCTAGTCACACTTCTTTGAAGTCCCTCAGCCTCACTCACCTCACAGACTGTTTGTTGTGAGGGAGGGAGGGAAAGGAGAATGTTGGCCACTTTGAGACTCCTTTAGGGTAGTGATAAAGTGGGATATCAAATACAGTCTTCTTCTTCCTCTTCATCCAGCCAGTCCCTTCCTGTTACACAACCTCCTCCCTGTTGGTTCAACAAAGGCAACACAGAGAATAAGGAGAAGGAAGCTCTCACCCATTGCCCCCCCCCCCCCCCGGGCGGGTTGTAAGTAAGGAGGCAGCAGGTGGGAGCTGGCTGAGGGCAGACTAAGGTTGGCTGGGAAGTGCCCCATTCACTCTAATGGACCAGCCTTGAACTGCCTCCCTTGTTAGCCATTTGGTTCTCACCACTATTCTCCCTCTGAATAAGGGAGTGTCTGTTTTGACATCATTTTGTCAATAGTTGTTGGCCGGCCTGCCCTCCATGAATTTGCCCAGTCCTTATCAGAAATAGTCTAAGGGCACTATCACCAACTTAGTGTTGCCGCCACTTTTTGCAGCGATGGATTCCAAAGGTCAGTTAGATACATTGGCAACTCCAAAGGTCAGTTAGATACATTGGCAGCACATCCCATCCTCGTTTTCGTTTCTTCTTGTGCACCTCCACTACTGCACACCACCGTAGCTGGTTTTGCTTTCTCTTTTTTTGCAATGGAGTGGGGAAAGGACTTTATTCCTAAAAGATTGCGCCAATTTGCTTCGTCTCCAGGAAGCGTCAGGAAAATAAGCTTCAAGACAGTTTTGCTGCAGTGGAATTTGTTCGCTTTCATTTGTTAGAGAGGGGAGGGATGCCATAATATTCAGGATGTCAAAACGAAAGGTTATAGGGAGTGTAGATGGGAGCGAGGCTGAAAAGACTACTGCAAGACTGACATCTGTTGGCCAGAAAAACACACCCTCTGACTGTGAAATTGTTGTTAAGCTTCCCAAATTTATGGGTTGTGCATTGTTGCAGAAAATTCTAAAATGGAGGTGGAGTGCCTGAAGATGATCACTTTTCATAACCAAGGGAAACTGGTCCCTTGCTGAAAAGTGAGAATAGGTGTTTCAAGCCTCTGCCCAAAGGGCATGGGGTCTATATTGATACTTAGAAGTTGGCTCTGGCAGGCGTGAACCAAGTGAATCAAAGCTGTAAACCGTGTGACTATAATAAATAATAATATTTTTTTATTTATACCCCGCCCTTCCCGGTTCAGGAAACAGGGCTCAGAGTGGCTAACAACAAATTTAAAACACTCAATTGTAAAAGCAGCATAAAATACAGCATAAAAACCATGAATAATAATGAAATTCAAAGTTCAGAAATCAATTTGGGGGAAATCCATCTAATAAGCATTAGATAGTCACCAGGGCTAGCTGGCTGAATTGGTCCTACTTGGGCCAGCGAGGAGGCCAGGGGAGAATTAGCTGTGGGGCCTCAGAGCGGGTGATCTTCATAAAAGGGGAGGGGGAGGGAAGAGAAGGGAAATAAAAGATCTCTATTAAGCACAGTCCAACAAAGGTAGTTGGCCTGATGGGGGAGATAAAGATCTGCCCCACTGAGCCCAAAAAATGTTGCCTGCATTTCTTTTGATCAGTTGAGTATTGAGAATCTTTGTTCGTTGGCAGGTGACACCATCATCAGGAAGCTAAGTCATGCCATGTTAATTGTGGTCAGGAGCCTGAGATATTGTAGGAGAGCTTCCTAATTTTCTGTGCAGGGAGAAATCGAGGTTTTGTTTTTCTTTCGATTGAGGAGTACTGGGAACTAGCATTCCAGTTTGGTATCAGGGAGGAGTGAGATTCCAGGGTTCAGCCACTGGCCGTTTCCAAGCACTGCCAGCTGACTGGCCAAAGTCGGAGGTGAGGGTGGGAGGTGAGGGTGGGCGTCCCCTCCCTCGCTCCCTCCTCCCTATTACAGTCAAAGGAAGGGATAAACTATACTGTTATGTACTGAGCTGAATCCTAGAACAATAGGATCCAGAATGCAGCAGTCTGATTGGTCTGCAGGAGCCACCCAATCCAGCTCCAGGTGGAAGTGAATCAGCAACCTGATTGGCCTGCAGGAGCAGCAAATCAGGCTTCTGAAGGATGTGAATCCACAACCTGATTGGCCTACAGGAGCAGCCTGGAATTAGCCATTCACACAGGGCCCCTTGTGTAAATAATGTATACAGTCATACCTTGCGTTACAGACACTTCAGGTTGCGTTTTTTCAGGTTACAGATGTGCCAAAACCCGGAAGCGCTAAATCACACTTTGTGCCTGCGCAGAAGCACTGAATCGCAACCTGTGTTTGCACAGACGCGCCACTGCAGGTTGCAAACGCTGCGGGTTGCAAACGTGCATCCTGCACGGATCACGTTCACAACCCGAGCGTCCACTGTATATAGCTAGACATTTTGGGGAAAGTTTCATTCATGGCTACTATGAGCTGAATAAAGAGCATGAAATTCAAACTGGACTCCGAGTATATTTCATATACCATCTCCAGAGTTTGTGGAGTTCAGGGCTCCCTTGAGGGGAGCATGTTGGGGAAATGAGAGGCTTCCCCAACATGCCCCATTCCACCCTCCCCAACAGCTGGGAGAACACCAGTAACAGAACAGATTTGACTGTGGAGCTTGCTTTGGGTGTACCAGGTACCAAGTACTTCTCCATTGGCAGAGCAGCACTTTAGGACTGCTCCTTTATCATCTTCCTAATTGCTGTTTTGCTTACAAATATACAGGTACAGCAGAGTAGGTGCAAACAATTCCTTCAGCAAACAGCACTGCCACTGCCAGTGTGGTGTAATGGTTCGAGTGTTGGACTAGGGCCTGGGAGAGCAGAGTTCGAATCCCCAGTCAGACATTGAAGCTTGTTTCGTGACCTTGGGCCGGTCACCATCTCTTAGCCTAATCTACCTCACAGGGTTGTTGTGAAGATGAAATGGGGAGGAGAAGAACCATGTACATTACCTTGAGATCCTTGGAAGATGATACCGCATTGGCCCTAATATAAGCCACAACCAAATATAAGACGCACCTTTAAAATTGAAAGAGGGGGGAGAAAAAAATACCCAAATATAAGCCGCTCCATTCCTCGCTGTTCCTGGCTGCATACTGGGCAGAGAGGGGGGAACTGCACTACATTGCCAGTAGCCTTTCCCATTCCTTGCTCTCTCCCTTCCCGGCTTTGGGGGGAGAGGATGGGGGGCTACAAGTGGGGCAGGCACCACTTTGCTACGCTCCCGGCTGCATACCGTAAGGTCGCAAATATAAGCCACACTTTAACTTTTCACAGTTGGAATTTTGGGGGAAAGTGAGGCTTATATTCAGGCCAATACGGTAGTGTTATATAAATGAAAATAATAATAATAATAATAATAATAATAATAATAATAATAATAATAATAATAAT
>JAXCMG010000071.1:2066230-2088694 GCA_034642415.1 Podarcis siculus | reverse complement strand
ATAATAATAATAATAATAATAATAATAATAATAATAATAATAATAATTTATTAATTGTACCCTGCCCATCTGGCTGGGTTTCCCCAGCCACTCTGGGCAGCTTCCACAAAGACCAAAAATACACTAATATGTCATACATTAAAAACTTCCCTGAACAGGGCTGCCTTAAGATGTCTTCTGAATGGCAGGTAGTTGTTTGTCTCTTTGACATCCAACGGGAGGGCGTTCCACAGGGCGGGTGCTACTACCGAGAAGGCCCTCTGCCTGCTTCCCTATAGCTTTGCCTCTCACAATGAGGGAACCACCAGAAGGCCCTTGGCGCTGGACCGCAGTATCTGGGCAGAACGATGGGGGTGGAGACGCTCCTTCAGGTATACTGGGCCGAGGCCGTTTAGGGCTTTAAAGGTCAACACCAACACTTTGAATTGTGCTCGGAAAATTAAAATAAAATAATAATCCTGCATCAAATCCACCCCCCCCCCAAAGGCCAGCTGCACCTGAAAAATACTTCAACAATTTCTAGCTCTACACAACCCCTTGGAGGTGGAAAATCTATGAAGCTATTTTTCTATATGGGTGTTGTTGATGCAGTGCAGTTTTTCTTCAGGATTGTAATGCCATGCCAGATATATCTTCCATGCTTCATATAGGTTTCCATTACCTATCCTCGTCACTTTTGCCACAAGGAGCGCCCTGATCAATTTGGATGTTTTCGCTGCACTTGTTTGTGTATAAACTTTTGTTAAAACAAGGGCCACAAGAAGAAATGACCTTTATGCAGACACCTATTAAGGCACTAAAAGGCTTGGGCTACATTCATCTCTGCGGCATATATATAATGATCGGAACAATGACAGGATCAGCAGCTGCTAGGGGCTTGAATTGAATCCCCTAACAATGACAAAGTTTTTCCAAGCCCAAAAGACATTTTAGGAGTGGGGAGGGGGGCAGATAACCCAAAAAGAAAGAAAGAAAATATAGGGGGGGGGGGATGCTAGCCAACTTTGCAGCAGTTAGCATAAGGTTACCATCTGAAACATGTCAGCTTAAGAGTGGGCCACTCTTTCATACAACTTTTTATACAACTGCAGCATTCAGAACTGGTTTCCCCTCAAATAATCCCAGATGGCGTGGCCACAAAATTTCAATTCTTTTTCTCCCTTTTTTTTTAAAGCCTCCTTTGCCGTTATTATGCAATTGAGAGACTGCAAAAGCAAAGTTGCCATTCTCATGGCACTATTTGCATTGGCTATTATCCCCTAAAATCCCCTTTAAACAGCTACATTGTCAACCCATAGGCCCCCATTTAGGACGACAAAAAGGCTCAGATTAATTTGATCAAAGGGACGGCCAAGTACAAAATGCACTTTTCAAACTGCATCAGAGTAGGTTCCTTTTACAGATCGCTGCATAGCAGGGGCAGTGGAAGGAAGGGGAGAGGGGGAGGGGGAAAGAGAGAGCTTTAGTGGGTGTTTTTTCTTCCCATGATTTGTACCAAATATATATAAAATTGACTCGGTCAGCACCGAGGTATGAGAGCCACTTTTGCATATTTGGCTTTCTGCCCCTCATACACACCCCTCCAAATTCCTCCCAGAAAGGGTTTTACCTAGCAGCAACTGTGACACATCTGAAGTCACAGAGGACAAGTGCTTTTTCTGACTTAATGAAAACATTGCTACAGGAAGGTCTGTAAGAAAAGGAGAAGGTATATTACGCCACCATCAGTTTTTCCTGTGTAAACCAGGCGGGCAGTGGGTGGCCAGAGCCACGTGACATCACATGCCAGTACAGTGGTACCTCGGGTTACAGATGCTTCAGGTTACAGATGCTTCAGGTTACAGACTCTGCTAACCCAGAATAGAACCTTGGGTTAAGAACTTTGCTTCTGAGTGACAACAGAAATCGAGCGGCGGCAGTGGGAGGCCCCACTAGCTAAAGTGGTAGCTCAGGTTAAGAACAGTTTCAGGTTAAGAATGGACCTCCAGAACGAATTAAGTTTTTAACCAGAGGTATGCTGTGGGTTAAACCACAGAGCCTAGGACTTGCCGATCAGAAGGTCGGCGGTTCGAATCCCTGCAACGGGGTGAGCTCCCATTGCTCAGTCCCTGCTCCTGCCGACCTAACAGTTCGAAAGCACGTCAAAGTGCAAGTAGATAAATAGGTACTGCTCTGGCGGGAAGGTAAACGGCATTTCCGTCCGCTGCTCTGGTTTGCCAGAAGCGGCTTAGTCATGCTGGCCACATGACCCGGAAGCTGTACGCTGGCTCCTTGGCCAATAAAGCGAGATGAGTGCCGCAACCCCAGACTGGACCTAATGGTCAGGGGTCCCTTTACCTTTACCACTGTACCAGGAGCTGCAAGGAGACTTGGGAGATTGGGAGGGCTGTAAAGTGTGAGTGGGAAGGTGGGAATAGCTACCTCCTGGAGGAGCAAATTCTGTAGATTGGCTATGCACTGTGTGAACAACTTCCTGATGGCCCCCAATTTCTGGTTTTACATGAGAGGGAAAGCTTCTTCCTATCCACTTTCAGAGAGCCAAATACGAAAGAAAGACGAGGCAGCTTGAATCATTCCATATGAATCTACCCAGTCCTGGAGATCATCTTCTGAGGTCCTTCTTTGTGTGCATCCTCCCTGATCAGAGGCATAGCTAAGGAGGGGCGGGGGACACTGGGTGCCACACTGCGGGGTGTGGCACTTATCCTGCCCAAGCCACGCATCTCTCCTGGGCATGACACAGTGGCTTGGGTGCCCAAAAAGCAACACAAACCTGCAGGGTGCTAGAGCAGGGCTTGGGCACTGGGATTCTGATGCGTCCTGATCTGCAGGCCCCTTGCCCCTGTTAGAATTCCTGCTCCATGATTGCAGTCATGGGATTGTTGTCTTTCACATGACAACATATGTTTTGACTCCACAGAGTGGGAAGTGATGGAAACAGGATGCTTGTGTTACTGTGTTCCGTGAAGTGGGACTATTGTCCTTTGTTCCTTTTCTCTTTGCTGTCTGATGCTAGAGAGAGAGGGAGCAATGTTGCAGTGCTCCATGTGTGTTTATATGTAAATAAAGTAGATTAGCCAAAATGCTGAGGTCTGTCATGCAAGGTGTGCAAACTCTGCAGATCCCTAAGTGTGCTGGTGTCAGTTGGTATTGGTCGCTGTGATGTTCGGGCTGAAGAAAGCTTATGAAGCTCCTGAACGATCGACCAGTAGGGAGGGAACATGCCAGTTGGGCATGTGTCTCTGCCAGGGTCCTACTCGAGTGTAGGCTGAACTCCTAACAGCCCCGTCCTCCATGTGCAGTGTGCATGGTGCCCCGGGCACCCAAGTGGCTAGCTATCCCACTGTCCATGAGGGTGGCAAGACAAGAACAGGCTTTTTTTCAGTGGCTCCCCACTTGTGGAATCCTCTCCCCAGCGGGGTTTACCCGGCGCCTTCATTATGCACCTTTAGGCGCCAGGCAAAAACATTCCTCTTTCACCAGGCCTTTGGTTGATTGTCATCAAATGCCCTTTTAAAGTGGTTTTATTTTTGTTTCGGTTTGGTTTTTGGAAGAGAGGTGTTCAGTTGCTTTTGTTTTGATTATGTGTTCTCTGTTTTTTATATTGTGATTTTATCCTGTGAATTGCCCTGAGACCTGCAGGTATAGGGCGATGTATAAATCATAATAATAATAATAATAATAATAATAATAATAATAATAATAAGACTAGCTCATGGAGTTCCTTGAAGCTGCCTGAATTGGAGGTACATTTTGGAGTGTCTCTGACCTTGGTTTGGGTGGTGGTTGTTTTTGGATTGCCCTGTTGAATTCCTCGGCAGCCAGACCTCCCTCCAAAATAACCTCAAAACATCTGGGTTAAAAAATGCCAAGAGAATTTTCCTGAGTGTTTCAGTTCATTAGTAGTTTTTGTTGTTGTTATTTATAGCCATGTCTTAGGGTGGTAGCAGAAAGCAGCTTTTGTTCACTGCTTATCTTCTAGGGAAGTATATCCCGCCATCTGCCAGTAATGCCCTTCTGGATTCGACGCAGGAGAAACAGTCCCGACGCTATGCAAAACAATCAATGGACAGGCACAAATCTGACATCAAAAATGGCAATATTTGTAAAGGGGGGGTATTCAATCTATCAGGACACTCTGACACTGATCTTAAGGTGGCCTTGCTTGAACAAAGGGATTTCAAAAGGAGCCTCCAGCATGAAACTGGAGCGTGAAACTCTATTCATTTGGGTCTGAATAGAGACAATGTTTCCTTTCCCACTACAGATGTTAATTAACTCCACATTGCCGAGTTAATTGTTTTATCACCTATCACTGCTGTTCTGAAGGGTCAACTGTGCTTATTTTGCATACATTCTAGCTCCAATTGAAATGTCACTATCTGTAGTTTTGCGTTTCGTTTTCTGTCCAACACCACAGCTTTCAACTCCCACTTACTACAGTGCCTCTGTGTGTGTTTGCATCTGATGAAACAGATTCCAGGCCATGAAAGCTTATGCAGAAATAAAATCTGTTAAACTTTAAGGTGCCACAAGACCCTTCGTTGCTTTTTCTGTAACAGACTTAATTCAACTGCTCCTCTGGCACCTTTCAAATGTGGATTTGAGGACTTTTTGGGTGGCAGGTGTAATGTCTTGTGTTATGTACTGAGCTGAATCCTAAAACAATTGGATCCAGAATGCAGCAGTCTGATTGGTCCGCAGGAGCCACCCAATCCAGCTCCAGGTGGAAGTGAATCAGCGACCTGATTAGCCTGCAGGAGCAGCCAATCAGGCTCCTGGAGGAAGTGAATCCACAACCTGATTGGCCTACAGGAGCAGCCCGGAGTTAGCCAGTCACGCGGGGCCCATTGTGTAAATAATGTATATATAGCTTGACGTTTTGGGGCAAGTTTCATTCATTGCTACTACGAGCTGAATAAAGAGCATGAAATTCACACTCGACTCAGTATATTTCATCTTGCCAGATTAACTTGCATCATTCAGGAAAAGGACCATGCATTCTCCTCCCCCCACCTCCCCCTGTTATGAGCACACCTAGCTGTAGTGAGCAATATACAAGTTTTGCCACCTGAGGCTTGTGAATCTGTTTAGAGGGAGTATTTGTCAATAACCTTCTAAAACTCAAAGATTTCTGTTTGTCCTGGTGGGCACTCGGTGCCAAGGTCAGCAGGCAACGTGAAATAAGACAGCAGGGTCCTGGGTGCCCCCCTTCCCAACATGAACAGCAACAGATGATTTGTTGGAGCCTTCCTCCACAGTAAGCACCACAGCTGCTCACTCCTGTGTTTGTTTGTTTCCTGCCTGCCCATCTGGTTGGGTTTCCCCAGCCACTCTGGGCTAGTTCCAACAGAATATTAAAATACAATAACCTATTAAACATTAAAAGCTTCCCTAAACAGGGCTGCCTTCAGATGTCTTCTAAAAGTCTGGTAGTTGTTGTTCTCTTTGACATCTGGTGGGAGGGCGTTCCACAGGGCGGGTGCCACTACCAAGAAGGCCCTCTACCGGGTTCCCTGTAACTTGGCTTTTCGCAGCGAGGGAACCACCAGAAGGCCCTCAGTACTGGACTTCAGTGTCCGGGTAGAACGATGGGGGTGGAGACGCTCCTTCAGATATACTGGGCCGAGGCTGTTTAGGGCTTTAAAGGTCAGCACCAACACTTTGAATTGTGCTTGGAAACATACTGGGAAACGTACCAGCCAAGGTACGGATACCTAGAAGCTGAAAAGCCTAGAGAAAGAGTGTGATTCCACTGTCTTGAATTGAGTGGGACATCCAGGAAATTAGAGAAGCCATCCTGGCTTTTGATTGGATCCCAGAATGTCCTGGGTTCTTTTGGTCTCGCGCTCTGTCGCAAATCAGCTAGCTCATGCCAGAGTGCTGGACCAACAGACATTCATCTCCAAAAGAGACACCTGCAAGAGCTCGAGACCCAAAAATGTGCATCCAGATTTTGATCAGCAGGATGTATGAGAATAAAATTTGGACTGGATAGCTCAGATAGTGTGCTGCTGATAACAGCAAGGTTGCCTGTCCGGTCCCCGTACGGGACAGCTGCATATTCCTACATTGGGCTAGAACATGGGTAGGCAAACTACAGTCCAGGGGCCAGATCTGGCCCAATCGCCTTCTAAATCTGGCCTGTGGATGGCCCGGGAATCAGCGTGTTTTTACATGAGTAGAATGTGTCCTTTTATTTTAAATGCATCTCTGGGTTATTTGTGGGGCATAGGATTTGGTTCATTTCCCCCCCCCTTTCAAAATATGGTCCGGCCCCCCACAAGGTCTGAAGGACAGTGGACTGGCCCCCTGCTGAAAAATGCTGACCCCTGGGCTAGAAGATGATCCTGAGGTTCCTTTCCAACTCTACAATTCTATAATTCTATGACAGTGTTGTTATGTACTGAAGTTCTCACCCTGGGCCAGCAGGGGGATACTGTAGATAGTTTTCACTCAGGTCCACATATGCAAATAAGGGATTGAAAGTGATGTTCAGTGATTGGATAGTTACAGAAAGTGGTTACTGTTGCATTGTAGTGGAGCTCTATATAAGCAGGCTGGCTGAACCCTTCAGTTCAGTTCTGTTCTGGCCTGTGAATAAACAAGAGCTGTTTGAAGAATCACTGTGTCGTCTGATGTTCACCCACAACTTAACAAGTGTGGCAAAGGCCTTTGCTGGTGGCCCCCCTGGGCAAGAAAAGACGAACAAACCTTTTGCTTGTGTGCTGGCTTCCAGATGTCCTTTTTATTGTGCATTTGTTATTATTTGAGCTCAGCATGGTATAGGGGCAGTTCTACGCAATCCTGCTTTCAGTAGTGTTTTGCCTGCAAAAGTTTTGCTTCATTTCTAGTTGCGGAAAGTCCAACCGCCTTCATGCTGAAATCCTGCAGCTTTTTATGCCACAGGTGTTCCAGTTTAGCTTGTCTTTTCGGTCCCTGCTTTTGTTGCAAGAGTGCCTCTCTAAGTAGCAACAATGCAGTAACATTGGGGAAGCGTCAGAGAACCACTAATAAGGCAGAATGATGTGCAGACACTCCAGTATAAAGCCACCATTAATGAAGGATTTAAGCATTGATGACACGCTGCAGAATATACGGGCAAATAGAGAGTAAGAGCAGCTTCTGGGATGATGAATTGCACAGCACTGCCACTTAGTGGTGTCTGTTGCGTAGCGTTTCATGCAGCAACATTATGCATTTTATGAGCTGCGATTTGCCGGCACTAACATTTGGCTGGAGCGCTTGATGATCCAGAATTTCCACAAACAGGAAGAGTGCAATAAGAGCTGCAATGTGATGCCAGTCGGAAAATAAATATGATAAGAATAAACATAATAATATTTTTTTTATTTGTATCCCGCCCTCCCCGGCCAAGGCTGGCCTCAGAGAGGCTGACATCACAAAAACAACACAATATGCATAAAAGCAGACGTCTGAATTAATTTTAAGATGTATTTTAATTAATAAGTTAAAATCTGGGCAGGTGGCAATTATCAGGTTGAAATTGAGAGTGGTTAATATTTGCCAGGACCAACTGTTTCCACTGAAAAGCATTTCCCACCAATAGTCTCCCAATTTTTCTTAATTTCTGCTATTTACATGACCGTATTTATACACAATGCTTGATTTCTCAGCTGTATGAAAAGCAGAAAGGGGAGACCACATGAAATTTCTTTGTGATGCCAAGGCGGTGAATTCAGCACATACAGAAATCCTGCAAGGTATTCAAAAGTGAGCTTAAGATTTATCTTTGAGGCTCCTTGCAAAAGCAGGAACAGCTTGCAGATACTGAATAGAATTCAGTTCTTCCTTTCTGTGCAACAAGCAGTTTGTGGGGTGCAAAACAAGTAACAAAGGCTTTTGGGGAGGGCAGGGAATTCCAGAAATGGAGTGCTGCCACTGTAAAACCTCACTCTCTTGTCCCTACATTCCTTACCTGAAGTGGCAGAGGCAACTGGAGGAGAACCTCCAAAGATGATCTCGGTGCAGGTTAGCCCAGGACATTTTGCTACAAACAGAAAATAGGACCGGCTGCTGCTGCCACCACTTCTACTTCCACCTGAGGCAACTGGAGGTGGCCTGAGAGAGCCCAGGCGTGGTGAAGGTGGTGGAGGAGAAGCAGAGGCTGGAGAAGAGAAGAGGGGTGGGTGAGGAGCATAGCTGTCAACGTTTCCCTTTTTTTAAGGGAAATTCCCTTATTCTGAATAGGATTCCTTGCAAGAAAAGGGGAAAGTTGACAGCTATGGTGAGGAGGGAATGAGAAGCACAGGAGGTGGTGAGTGGCGGATTCCTCAGGGCCCAGATCAGCTGCCATTCCCAGATGTCCCCAGTGTGCCACCTGAGGTGACTGCTTTGGGGAACATTTCTGCTTTTAAGGAAAGAGGTCTTAATAATGTGTTGCACTTAAGTCTCTCTCTCTCTCTCTCTCTCTCTCTCTCTCTGTATTTTAGCAGATAATTTCATTATTTTTTAATAACACTTTATGCTTTTAGCTAAAGGTAAAGGTAAAGGTACCCCTGCCCGTATGGGCCAGTCTTGACAGACTCTGGGGTTGGTGCGCCCATCTCACTCTATAGGCCGGGGGCCAGCGCTGTCCGGAGACACTTCCGGGTCACGTGGCCAGCGTGACATCGCTGCTCTGGCGAGCCAGAGCCGCACACGGAAACGCCGTTTACCTTCCCGCTAGTAAGCGGCCCCTATTTATCTACTTGCACCCGGGGGTGCTTTCGAACTGCTAGGTTGGCAGGCGCTGGGACCGAGCAACGGGAGCGCACCCCGCCGCGGGGATTCGAACCGCCGACCTTTCGATCGGCAAGCCCTAGGCGCTGAGGCTTTAACCCACAGCGCCACCCGCGTCCCATGCTTTTAGCTATGTGTATTTTATTGGTATTTGTTTTGATTTTTATGAGCTACCCTGAGTCCTGGTTGGGGGGGGGGAGTGGGAAGAATAATAATACAGTAGTACCTCGGGTTACAGACACTTCAAGTTACAGACTCCGCTAACCCAGAAATAGTACCTTGGGTTAAGAACTTTGCTTCAGGATGAGAACAGAAATTGTGCGGCGGCAGCGGGAGGCCCCATTAGCTAAAGTGGTGCTTCAGGTTAAGAACAGACCTCCAGAATGAATTAAGTTCTTAACCCAAGGTACTATTGTAAATAATAATTAATATTAATAATAATAATAATAATATAATGGATATGGAGGTTATGAACCTAGCCTAGGTCTGTAAAGAGAAACTGCCAATGAACTCTGCTCTTAGCATCCTGCCAACTCATTTATTTATTTTTTGCATTAAGAGGGAAATTTGTCCAGAAAACGATAAACTTCACAAATGTTATATTGAGAGAACTATTTAAAAAACAAACAAACCACCATCTGATTTCTAAACAAATTAAACAATATTTGTTAGAACCTTCACCACTCTGGTTAGGTCCAGTTTTGATAGCGCTAGTAACTAGATGAACAGGAAAAAACCATGCTCATTTGACATTGGATTGGGAAACACTTGCCTGCGAGTGCTCCAATTGGAGAACAGCCTTTACCAAAGGTGTCTTGGGCTTTGAAGACTCTTGAACTCAGGACACAAGGGAGAAACATGCTAAGAGGAAGGCACGCTTGGCAAATCCACACCGTGATCAACTCCCGCCCGGAAACCTATGTCCCCACTGTGGAAGGACGTGTGGATCCAGAATGGGCCTCCACAGTCACTTACGGACTCATTGTTAAAACCGTGTTTATGGAAGACAATCTTACTCGGCTACGAGTGATCGCCAAAGAAGATGTCATTTACAGTTCTTCTGAGACCAAGAAACCTTTTCAAATGTGCCACAGTGAAATATTTATTTTGAGATGCGTTTTCCCCCCTGCCTGCCTGTCTCCTTGCATTCATTATTTTGCACAATGTTAAGTTTCCTCAGCCTTCGACCTACAGGTTGCTCACTTCAATGTGGCAGCAGGAGGGTGTTTTCTCTTTTCAGGGACCGCACAACAATTCTCTGCTTTCTTACAGGGCAGCATCTGCCATTTCCAAGGAGCAAATGGTAAAAATGACGGCTTCTATTTCATTTTTTTCTTTGTGAGCAATCTGCAGCTTCTTGGGCAAACATTCCTTACCAGATGGAAAGAGGAAACAATAAATCCAACTTGAAATGAGTGGCCATTATGATGTTGCTGAAGAGGTTGAAGGTGAACAACCATTTCTGAAATTCTGCCTTGTAAGACATGCACTTTCTTTATAGATGAGTTCCAGAAAAATAGTTTTAAAGGCTGTGAACATGAACAGGAGGAAAAAACTACCAGGAATTCTTATTTGTAAAATGTAAAGTGGATTCATAAGATGTCTTGGGTTTGACTTTAGCTCAATATCTTTGTTCAGGGATTGGTAATATATGAATCTATTTTGCAATATCCTGTTAGTAGAAATGTATAGCTCAGTTCTAATACGGTACTTTATACCAAAGTACCTGCAGGAGTCATCTGCTTTCTGAGAGAATATATATATCGTAGTAAATGGGAAGGGTGCATATGTTACGCTTTAAATAGTAGCTCTATGTGGCACCTTTATTGCCACGCAGAAAGCCATTTTCTGTGCAACAATTCAACATTTGGATTAGGGTGCTCATCCGAATACTGTCAGAAAAAGGACCTCGCGAAGAGTAAGTGATAGTGAAGAGGCAATTGCCCAGTCCAAACAGCTCACCACAACTGTCACGCCACATTATTCACATTAAGACAGTGGCCCCAAGTCCAATTACTCCATGGGTTGGAGTATTTTCAGTAAAAAAAACAGAAGTTATGAGAGAGACAGAAAAGTCTATTTGAATTCCATGTGTTGAAACAAATCATTTTAAAGTAGTACAAAGGTTAAGACTGAATGATATTGAATCTCATTTCTGAATGACAGCTAGTGAATTTCTGTTCCCTGAAAGCATCTCATTTATTCTGTTAAAAAAAGGTGGTTGCCTATTATTGGTTTTAGTATGCTACAGGTTCCCGTATGACTCCTCTAAACATACTGAAACCCACAGCAGCTTGAACTTCTTCGAAAAATGCCCATGGATAAGATTTAATTTCTTCTTTTTTTTTTAAGCATCATTCCTCTCTTCACTGTGTCTGGCCACTTGTACTGCTTGGAGACTTGGATATTACTGTTCAGTTCTAAGGATGTGGGTTTCTGAAAATCTCAGTGTCAACATTATCCATATGGCTTTTTCTCTTTCCTCTCTCTCTCTCCATGATCTCTATGGGAAGCTAGCAATTTTACCAGCTCCTCCAAAAATGCAAACAATTCTCACATATTATATGCATTACTATAAAGGTAAAGGGACCCCTGACCATTAGGCCCAGTCGCAGACGACTCTGGGGTTGTGGCGCTCATCTCGCTTTATTGGCCGAGGGAGTCGGCGTACAGCTTTCGGGTCGTATGGCCAGCATGACTAAGCTGCTTCTAGAGAACCAGCGCAGCACACGGAAACACCGTTTACCTTCCTGCCGGAGTGGTACCTATTTATCTACTTGCACTTTGACGTGCTTTCGAACTGCTAGGTTGGCAGGAGCTGGGACCAAGAAACGGGAGCTCACCCCATCGTGGGGATTCAAACTGCTGACCTTCTGATTGGCAAGCCCTAGGCTCTGTGGTTTAACCCACAATGCCACCCGCGTCCCATGCATTACTATACTTATGCATAAAATAAATTCTTATATGTATATGTGCTACGGGATTCCCACAATATACAGATACTTGCAACAATGCATTCATTAAAATACTTATTAATACTTATAAAAATATACTGTGGGGAAAATAGCATTGCATGGGGCTTGGCTCTTATATGTATTATAATATGTAATTTTGGGTGTATAATTTTGCATACAAGTAATCAGGTGCGCTGTCTCTCATATATATATAATTTCAATATGTATATAATTTCAATGCAGCTCGGATGTAAGTGCAGGCAATGCTTGAGCAGGTCAGAACCACCAAATTCTGTGCATACACCCATTAAAAATAGTTTCCTCCTCCTTCCCTGTTAAGGACTGTAAAAAAAAAAAAAGACTCTTAGAATAGGCTTATATTTGCTTTGTTAGCTGTTGTCATGGCTTTTTTTCAACCGGAACTTGCTGGAGCTCAGTTCTGGCACCTCTCTCTTTATGTATAATTTTTATTTATTTTCTATTTTATAATATATGTTCACATCATAACACTCCACTTTATGTCCCTTGCTCTTTGGAGCCTGTCGACTTCCTTCCCTCCCGCCTCATGGCTTTTAAAATTCACCTTTATATCACTGCATTTTGCACATTTTCCAATTCTAGTTACACACATCACAAAATAACTCAAAATTTAAATAAACATAGAAAGGTAGAAAGTTCCTCATTACAAGTTTTCAAACAACCCTGCTAGTGGTGTTAATTGCTTACAATAAACATTCAGATATCATATAAATTTACTCCGGTGCTTTTGGAATGCTTGATCTTGCTGGTCTCAGATTTTTCCTGCCAGCTTCGCCAGTTCTGCAAAGTCCACCATCTTCATTTGCCACTCTTCTTTTGTTGGTACTTCTTCTTGTTTCCATTGTTGGGCTGAGAGAATTCTTGCCGCAGTTGTTGCATACATAAACAGTCTTTTATCTTCCCTTGGTATCTCTTCGCCCACTATACCCAATAAAAAGGCTTCTGGTCAGTTGTGGCACTTCTCACGTGGGCGCCATTGCCATTCTAAGGGGACGAAGGAGATGTTCATGGTTAGTTCTGGCACTGCTTTTTCTAGGAAAAATGACATTGGCAGTTGCTATAATTATCTGCACAACTTAACCGACCATAAGTTCAACGGAAGTAGTTCAAAGTATGCAATTCTAGCACAAACCCACTGGATGGCAGCGTAAGAGCAGGAATGAAATTAGTTCCCAACAAGGTAAAAACAAGTCCTTCAAAATTATTTCCAAACTTTTAATAATAATATTAATAAGAATTTATTATTTATACTCCGCCCATCTGGCTGGGTTTCCCCAGCCACTCTAGGCGGCTTCCAACAAAATATTAAAATGCAGTAATGCATCAAACATCAAAGCTTCCCTTAACAGGGCTGCCTTCAGATGTCTTCTAAAAGTCTGGTAGTTGTTTTTCTCTTTGACATCTGGTGGGAGGGTGTTCCACAGGGCGGGTGCCACTACCGAGAAGGCCCTCTGCCTGGTTCCCTGTAACTTGGCTTCTCGCAGTGAGGGAACAGCCCGAAGGCCCTTGGCGCTGGACCTCAGCGTCCAGGCAGAACAATGGGGATGGAGACGCTCCTTCAGGTATACTGGGCCGAGGCCATTTAGGGCTTTAAAGGTCAGCACTAACACTTTGAATTGTGCTCGGAAACGTCCTGGGAGCCAGTGTAGGTCTTTCAAGACCAGTGTTATGTGGTCTCGGTGGCCGGTCCCAGTTACCAGTCTAGCTGCCACATTCTGGATTAGTTGTAGTTTCTGGGTCACCTTCAAAGGTAGCCCCATATAGAGCGCATTGCAGTAGTCCAAGCGGGAGATAACTAGAGCATGCACCAATCTGGCAAGACAGTCTGTGGGCAGATAGGGTCTCAGCCTGTGTACCAGATGGAGCTGATAAACAGCTGCCCTGGACACAGAATTGACCTGCGCCTCCATGGACAGCTGTGAGTCCAGAATGACTCCCAGGCTGCACACCTGGTCCTTCAAGGGCACAGTTACCGCATTCAGGACCAGGGATTCCTTTTAAGCTGCAGGGTGGCTGTTACAACTGCCTCATGCAGAAGATTTCACTGAGCTCATGCTAACTTATCAGTCTATGGCATGCGAGTGGTGTGAGCACTGGCATGTTTTCTATTTCCTTGGCTATGGTTTCAACTTCCAGCTTGTGCCTTGATCCTGTGCCTTGGTTTGTCCTCTTGCCAGGATGTCTGGTGTCCCCCATAGTTTCAGGCTCTCTAGCTCAATCTAGACTGCCATTCATGCCTCGGCCCCAACAACTGGAAGCCTCTGCTGGCTTGTGGAGAAGCCAAGTTACAGGGAACCAGGCAGAGGGCCTTCTCAGTAGTGGCACCTGCCCTGTGGAATGCCGTCCCACCAGATGTCAAAGAGAAAAACAACTACCAGACTTTTAGAAGACATCTGAAGGCAGCCCTGTTTAGGGAAGCTTTTAATGTTTAATAGGTTATTATATTTTAATATTCTGTTGGAAGCCGCCCAAAGTGACTGGGGAAACCTAGCCAGATGGGCAGGGTATGAATAAATTATTATTATTAGTACTACTACTACATATATTATTCCTTCCTTCCTTCCTTCCTTCCTTCTTTCTATGAACAGCAATCCTTCTCTGCACTGAAGAACAGTGAACATAGGTAGGGGCTGCATCACTCAGTGGCAGTTTCTTGACTGCTGTCAGGAAATGAAGACATCAGGAGGGATTTGCAAACAAGCAAATGCAATTATTGAATTTAAACATCAAATTGAAGTGCTCTGCCTTAACTGGATTATCAATCAGGCTGATAGAATAATCTCCACGTAATGCATGCAAGAGGGGAGAGGACCGCAGTGGTGTAGCGTGGGGGGTGCAGGGGGGGCCGGCCGCACCGGGTGCAACATCTGGGGGGGTGCTCGCACTCACAGCTCTCTTCCCCTACGGGTTAGGGGGCGCAGATTACTTGCATTGCCTCAGGTGCTGACAACCCACGCTATGCCACTGGAGGACCGGAAAAGCAAATAAATAGTGTTGCATTCAGCTATGCTCTGGACCAGTAAATAACTGACAAAACAGAACTTTAAAATCATATCTATAAGCATTTTGGCTTCTGCCATATTATTAATATAGAGGTATAAAATGTTATAAAGCTAAAAGTGGGTACAGAACCCCTGGACATTATGGACATATAAAGTGCTGTATGTATTTATATGTCATTTTGAGAAAGTTGTAATTCTCTGGCATCTTATGTCGTAAGGGACGGGTGAGTGCAAGAAACAACAGCTATAGACAACATATGCCTTGTCACTCCTTTGCAATATTTTAGTTGGTTCTAATAAAACCTATTACCCTTCTATCACTTCCATTCCCCCCCCGATGAACTCTGTGCAATACTTGACTGTTACTTTTATAACTGTCCTTTGTGTTGCTGTCACTATGTGAAGTAAATTATTGCTCATCTGTCAGTCTTGCTTGCACTCATTCATATTTTATTCTGTAATTAGAATATCAGCAGATAGTATGTGTGTATATTAAAACATATTATTAGTACACTAGAAAAGAAAATCTAATGGGTGTCTTATACCATATGGGTGTGATAAGGAAAGTATATATCCTGAGCTGTCTCTGCTTTGTGGTTTCATGACTCCTCTCTTAGGTAAAAGGTGGTAGAAAATAATTAGGTGTCCTCCCAACCCCCCCGCTTCCGCCCTTCCATAAAACTGCTAATCAGTGTCATTTTTTAATCATTTTTAAATGGTGTTTCCTACTCTCCTGACCATAGCTTAACGCACACCACGGACCTGACCGAAGCTTAGATCCACGCTGTACATTTCAAGCCCGTCTGGCACACATTTAAAACATATGACTTGCCCGAAAGGATCCTGGGAACTGGAGTTTCCCCCCTCGCAGAGCCCCACAACTCCCAGCACCCTAAAAATCTGCCTTCCCTTGAGGTGCATCAGAGCACACACGTTTTCAGAGGGAGAAATCCTAATTCTTCTTCCATTTGACAAACATTAAACCCCAGGCAGAGTCGAAAGCCATATTTCTTCTGCATCAAACGAGGGAGAAGAGGCTTAGTGGTGAAGGGAAGTTTCCCTCAGTCTTTTGCTCAAGGAAAACATCCCGTTCCCCTTCTAGTTGTAAACAGGGTGGTTTTTTTTGAGGGGGTGAAATATACTCGGAGTCGCGTTGAAGGAAGGTGAGGACACGTGACCTCACCTAGGCCCGAAGTCACCCCCCACCAAAGCAGGCTCAAAGCTTCTCAGAGCTTTTCAAAATCATTTTTCTCAGCAACTAAAAGGCATTAGCTAAGCATCAGAAACATTCCGCTTGCTGTAACTAAAAAGATTGCAACAAAGGTAGGGAACACAGTCCATTGTTTCTCATGCCTTCTGGCCTTGCTAAAGAACCACATTGCAACTTGCTTTCTGTCCGGAAACCATGCCAGAACAAGAGATTGAAACATATCTGAACACTCTGAAACCCCTTTCCTGCCAAGAGTCCCAATAGTCCCAAGACAGCTTTCTGTTCATGCTCAGAGGACTCCTGAAGGAGGAGAAAGGAGGAGGGAACTGGAAAGGGGTATATATGCTTGTGCACATGACTGTGAACTTCGTGCATGCTTTTGTGGACTTATCACACTTGCTCCCTCTACCAGTTCATGGATGGTAGAAATAAAAAGCCTTTTCTCCGAAACTATTCCTTGAGTGTCTGTTGACTCCCACTTCCCTTTCCCAGGCGCAATATTTTTTCCACCCGAGGGCAAAGCCTCATAAGGCTACAGCGTGTGAATTTCATTCTCTTTATTCAGCTCGTAGTGGCAATGAATGAAACTTCCCCCCCAAAAAAACATCTAGCTATATATACATTATTTACACAATGGGCCCCGCGTGATTGGCTAATTCTGGGCTGCTCCTGCAGGCCAATCAGGCCGTGATTCACTTCATCCTGGATCCTGATTGGCTGCTCCTGCGGACCAATCAGACTGCTGCATTCTGGATCCTATTGTTCTAGGATTCAGCTCAGTACATAACGGGGTGGGGTGGGGTGGGGTGGGGTGGGGTGGGTGCATTAGCAAGGCTGAGGCCTGGTAAGCGTTTTGGACTAAGTGCAAACAGTTCTGCTGCCAATGTGAATGTCAAGTGTTTGGAGGAGTGTGTTTGGCTTCTTCTTTATTATTCTTTATTAAATTTATATTCCGCCCTTATACCCAGGGGTCTCAGGGCGGTTCACATAACAAAATCAAGATATAAAACCACAAAATACCTAATACTGTAAAAATAAAAACTACAACCCAATAGCCACCTGCCCCCCCAAAAAAATATTTTAAAAGGGCATAGGATGTAAATCGGATCAACAAAAGGCTTGGTTAAAATGGTTTTCGCCTGGCACCTCAAGGTGTATTATGAAGACGCCAAGTGAATTTCCCTGGGAAGCGCATTCCACAAACGGGGAGCCACTGCAGAGAAGGCGCCGTTCTTCTTACACTTTAGAAAAAGCTAAAATGGAAAGAATAGTTATTCTCATTTCTAGAGAGAATAATGTCGGCAGAAACAATGTTAAGTCACAGTGTAATCTAGCTAGATACCTTGTATCTGAAACCCATCATGCATTGCTCTCTTTTAAAAAGTTTGAAATGCTGCCTTATACTATATAGTTGTGTGTGTGTGTGTGTGTGTGTGTGTGTGTGTGTGTGTGTGTTCCTGGACTTTACAAAAGCAGGTCATGTTCTATATTGTACACATCTATAGGAGTCTGTACACATATGTAACAGTTCACCAGGGAGCTGGGTTACACAAGCCCTGAGCCAATGAGATAAGTAAATATACAACCTTCTAGACATCTGGACAGGGAAGTGTTTAATGTTTTGTTATGTTTTAATATATGTTGGAAGCTGCAGCAAATAATAATAAAAAATAAAAAATTGAATAGGGTGTCCTTACTTTCATCAGAGAAAAGTTGGAGAGTATGGAATCCATCCATATATATAGTGTGTGTGTGTGTGTGTGTGTGTGTGTGTGTTTTGCTATATTGCCATAAGAGGTCAGTGTGGAAAGAGCCTATATAGCTCAGATACAATAATTTGAACTTTGGACTTGACATACTGACTTGTCACCAGGCAGGCCAGGGTTTCAGGACAGGTGGCATTTCCAAAAAGGACTAAAAAGTCTTCCTACCTCTGTATAAGCACACTGGCAGCTTTGTCCATTTTTGGTCAACCATGTTCAAGGAGGAGTGATTCTACCTGAGGACGTGGGTGGCGCTGTGGGTTAAACCACTGAGCCTAGGGCTTGCTGATCAGAAGGTCGGCGGTTCAAATCCCCGCGACGGGGTGAGCTCCTGTTGTTTGGTCCCATGACACGGAAGCTGCTGCAACCCCAGAGTCGTTCGTGACTGGACTTGGCGGTCAGGGGTCCCTTTACCTTTAATTCAACCTGAAATAACTGCAATGTATTACTTTTAGGTTTCTAAATCTTGTGTGTCTGAGCTAGTTAACCTCCTGCTCCCTTCCAGTCTAAATCATTCATTATTTTTATATTCCCGAACCCATATATAATATTTGATTATAACTAATAGTTCATAGTTTGATTTCTTTCTTTTTCAAAAGTCTGCTGGAAACAGCAGGGTACAGCTGATTATTATTTTTTAAAGTCAGTGCTTCTATTCACATCTAAGATTAGAATAATTGTAAGAAGAAAGTGCTTTTTTACGCAAATGCTAGCCATAGTTTCCTTTTCTATTAATGATTTTTACCATTTGCATAATATAGCTGAATGTATACACATCAGACTTTGAAAGTTAGCTACTTTGGTCGCTCTGGTAGTTAATACATACAAGATGGAGCAATTACTGGATTTCCAAATACAGGAAGAAAGGATTCATTTATAACACATTTAGAGAATTCCAAGTAGCATGGCCATTTAATATCTCCTATAGCCACTGGAGACTCTGAACAGTCCAATACATCCCTTTTATCCTTTGTCCTGTTCTATCAATGGTTTCACAGCAAGCATCTAAAATTGATGGATAAGGGTTGGAATCTA
Organism: Podarcis siculus; assembly: GCA_034642415.1. Lineage (NCBI taxonomy): Eukaryota > Metazoa > Chordata > Lepidosauria > Squamata > Lacertidae > Podarcis > Podarcis siculus. The sequence continues at coordinate 2,069,949 of JAXCMG010000071.1, read as the reverse complement.
ATGGCTAGCTAGCTGCTGGTACATTTAATGAGCTGATCAGTAACGAACCTGATTAACACTTTGAGCTCTGCCTCTGTATTGTGTGTGACTTGGAAAGCTTGCCTTTCAATACATTACAAATCTAATTTGTAGAAGGTATGAATGCTGCTCCCTTTTTTTGCAGGAGTCATTCTCGGGGGAAAGTGGAATAAATTGATCAGACATGAAGGTCTTGCTGGCAGGCTTGTGAAACCCAGAATTTTAAAATGGGATTTCATCAGCCTGCTTGAGTCAGACTAATGGCACCTCAGGCCTGCATTCAAATGATGGAATGTGTGAATGCACATTCTTAAGCCAGAAAAAAAAAACCCATTGAAAATGACTTTCATCAAAAGCTTGTGTCCTCCGTGAGACATTAGTGCATAAATATGTATACCATCTATATTATGAGATCAGAGGCATGACAATGGATTATTCATTGCCAGAGCTGTGAATTCATTGTATAGGATCCCAGATGAATTTCCCCAGGCTCACAAACGCTGGCAAAACGGATCATATTCATGTGTTTTATACACTACTATGGGAAGCAGGTATGAGACCTCTTCTAGACATGGGGAGATGAAGGAAGGTCCCCTAGAGGATGGGGCAGTAGACTTGCATTTCTGAAGATGGTGAGTAGAAACGACCATCCTGTCTGAGGAAGGGAGGTTGTAATGCAGAGAGGGACAGAGTCATCTTTGTCGTCTTCTTTTCTTCCTTTCTATTACATTTGTTTCCTTTTTCTTCTTGAGAATTAAGGATCTTTGGCTTTGGCTACAATCTCTAATAAACATTAATTATAAAATTAAAAGGAGGAGTCTGGGAATTAAATTTCTCATGTGGACAGGGGGATTATGAAACATATGAATGGCGCTATGAATGTGGGGTGTGGCAAACAGCCTTTTATAATAGTTTATCATACTGTCTGATATATTTATATTTCTATGATGAGCTCTGAAAGTGGAAGAAAACAAAAAAATAGCTTTTTTTAAAAAAAAGTTGGACTAGGTTGGTTCACATAGTAGATCCTTATATCGTTAGGGCCACCAGCCACAATCCAGGGACATTCCAGTGCCCAGTGGAGGACTCGGATGATACTGAGGCAGTGGCACAGTGTGCAGGGTGAGAAGGGCGGTGGCCCAGGGCACATTTGGGTGAGTGTGCAAAATTCCCCTGAGAACTTGATGGCCCTTGCCTGTAAGGCTGGAGTGCCCAGGCAGACTTGGCTAGGACTGAACTGGGCTTATCAGCACCCAGAGGTGAGGAAGACCTGTTGGGATGCCCACCCCCCAAGCCACGCCGGGCAAGGCCAGGCAGGAGGGTGGGCCAGGGGGCGCCTCATGTGGCAGCACTCCTAGGCTCTGATCTAGCAGGCAGTAGGGCCAGAGGCAGGGAGAGGACAGGAGAGCAGCTTCCGTGCTCAAACTGGAGGGGACGGTTCAGAGTGGCTGATGTTTAGAGATAATAATGCCTGGCTCACTCCCACCTTGCCAGTCTGCCCTTGAGGAACTGGCCAGCAAGTCCTTCAAGGGGCTGGTTTCAATCTACTCCTCCAGCATCATAACTCCACCATTTGGCTCCATCACTTCTCCAGATACCTGTGTGGAGGTCCTCTCCATTTCATCATCTACTTTCTCTAACTTTATGCTTCCACTCTTCTGTTCTGGCAGTCTTCCACCAATTAATTAATTATTTTTTACCAAAGGCTCTGTTTCTTCTTTAGCCTCAGCATTGTCTAGTCCATTTTTGTCCACCATTTTGTACAACTCAGCTCTGAGCTCTTTCATCTTGCAGTGTGATGGCATGACTTTTTATTCCTCAATGAATTTGCTTTTCATTCTTTTATTTTTGTGCATGGCATAAAAACCACTGTTTCAAAACCAAAGCAAGTTACAGCTAGTGTAAATGGGAGCAAGACTAAACTTTAGCATTACCACAAGACTGACATCTTTTGGCCAAAATTATACTGACAAAATAGACTATCTATTCTTACGTTAACTTTTATCTCCACTTACGTCCAGAATTGTTGCAGAAAATTCTAAATATGAGATCACACCATCAAGTGAAATTGATCCCTTACTTAAAGCAGGAGCAGACGTACTGGGCCTCATCTGCAATGATAGCGACTGATCCATTACTTACGGTACTTAAATTTGAAAATTTGTCACGGCAAGATTGAGCCATGTATCCAAAATTCAAACAGTGTCAACAAACCTTTTCAGTGGTGGCCCCCCACTTTGCAGAATGGTCTTCACGATGAGGTGGAACACACCCTGACACCATATACTATGGTCCTAGTAGAGCAGCAATAAAACTGCTAGCCTGTTTGTAAAGCTAAACTGGCTCTGGTATTATGGTTTCAAATTGGATAAAGGATCACATCATGTGTTGAGTTTCCTGCATTGCCCTTAGGATCCCTTCCAACTCTACAATTCTATGGTTTTAGATACCCAGTTGTTTAAGAAGGGCTGTAGCTGACGCTTGATATGCTACATTGTTGTTGTTTAATCATTTAGTCGTGTCCGACTCTTCGTGACCACATGGACCAGAGCACACCAGGCACTCCTGTCTTCCACTGCCTCCCGCAGCTTGATCAAACTCATGTTGGTCGCTTCTATAACACTGTTCAACCATCTTGTCCTCTGTCGTCCCCTTCTCCTTGTGCCCTCCATCTTTCCCAACATCAGGGTCTTTTCCAAGGAGTCTTATCTTCTCTTGAGGTGGCCAAAGTATTGGAGCCTCATCTTCAGGATCTGTCCTTCCAGTGAGCACTCAGGGCTGATTTCCTTCAGAATTGAGAGGTTTGATCTTCTTGCAGTCCATGGGACTCTCCAGAGTCTCCTCCAGCACCATAATTCAAAAGCATCCATTCTTCGGCAATCAGCCTTCTTTATGGTCCAGCTCTCATTTCCATACATCACTACTGGGAAAACCATAGCTTTAACTATATGGACCTTTGTCGGCAAGGTGATGTCTCTGCTTTTTAAGGTGCTGTCTACGTTTGTCATTGCTTTTCTCCCAAGAAGCTGGCGTCTTTTAATTTCGTGACTGCTGTCACCATCTGCAGTGATCATGGAACCCAAGAAAGTAAAATCTCTCACTACATTAAAAGGTTTTTAAAAGAAACAATTAATTGCCAAACAATTTAACCTGGGTTTGTTTTTTGTCCTTTGTTTTTGATAAAAGCTTTACTTGCGACATTTTTGCCATTGCTGTTCTTATGCACGGCGACATTGGAATGTGTCACTGTGGTGGGGTGCAATTTTGATAGTGATAATACCTAGTTTAGCAGAAAAGGCACATTCATTTGACATGGATTACTCGGTTTCTGTGAAAGCAAGAAACATTTTAAACCTATCACATTGGAATACATTTTCTCCCCAAGGAGCCCTTTTCCCCCTTCAGCCTGCCTGCATCCATAATTTTACAAAAGAGTCTTCTGCCTATCAGTGTTCACTTCAGATATGATCTATCACCACTAGCAAAAAAAAAGGGATCTTCTCTTTTCAGGTACCATGTGACCATTCTGTGCTTTCATGCTGGGCAACATTTGCTATTTCAAAGAAGCAAATGGCAAAATGATGGTTTCTTACTCGTTTTTTTTTCTATGTGAGCACATTGCGCCTTCTTGAAAAAACATTCCTTATCAAATGGAAACGGGAAACAATAAATCCAGCCTGAAATGTGTGGCTGTTGTGTTG
>JAXCMG010000071.1:1942409-1964673 GCA_034642415.1 Podarcis siculus | reverse complement strand
TGTGACCCCGGGGCTTAGGGATTTTTTCAAAAAAATCTTTTTCTGCCGGTTAAGTTGTAGAGGGCTGATTTCTTTTCCTGACATAAAAAGCCTTCTGTTTCGACCGCAAAACCTCTCAGGGGAGCTTTTGCAACCGTTTGGCACCATTTTTGAGTGAATTGCCGAAAGTGAGATTTTTGATGAAATTGTGACCCCGGGTCTTAGGGTTATTTTTTTTTAAAGAAATTCTGCCGGTTAAGTTGTTGAGAGCTGATTTCTTTTCCTGACATAAAAAGCCTTCTGTTTCGACCGCGAAACCTCTCAGGTGAGCATTTGCAACCGTTTGGCACCATTTTTGAGTCAATGGCCGAAAGTCAGATTTTTCATCAAATTGTGACCCCGGGGCTTAGGGATGTTTTCAAAAAAATCTATTTCTGCTGGTTAAGTTGTCGAGGGCTGATTTCTTTTCCTGTGATAAAAAGCCTTCTGTTTCGACCGCCAAACCTCTCAGGGGAGCATTTGCATCCGTTTGGCAACATTTTTGAGTGAATGGTCGAAAGTCAGATTTTTAATAAAATTGTGACCTTGGGGCTTAGGGTTCTTTCAAAAAAAAAAATTCTGCCGGTTAAGTTGTTGAGAGCTGATTTCTTTTCCTGTGATAAAAAGCCTTCTTGCAAATGCTCCCCTGAGAGGTTTGGAAACATTTTTGAGTGAGTGGCTGAAAGTCAGATTTTTTATGAAATTCTTAGGGATTTTTTCAAATGAATCTTTTTCTGCTGGTTAAGTTGTCGAGGGCTGATTTCTTTTCCTGTGATAAAAACCCTACTGTTTCGACTGCCAAACCTCTCTGAGGAGCAGTTGCAACCGTTTGGCACCATTTTTGAGTGAATGGTCGAATGTCAGATTTTTAATATAATTGTGACCTCGGGGCTTAGGGTTTTTTCAAAAAAATCTTTTTCTGCCAGTTAAGTTGTTGAGGGCTGATTTCTTTTCCAGTGATAAAAAGCCTTGTGATATAAAGCCTTCTGTTTCAACCACCAAACCTTTCAGGGTAGCATTTGCAACCGTTTGGCACCATTTTTGAGTGAATGGCCGAAAGTCAGATTTTTGATTAAATTGTGACCCCGAGGCTTAGGGATTTTTTCAAAAAAATGTTTTTCTGCCAGTTAAGTTGTTGAGCACTGATTACTTTTCCTGTGATACAAAGCCTTCTGTTTCGACCGAAAAACCCCTCAGGGGAGCATTTCCAACCACTTGGCAGCATTTTTGAGTGAATTGCCAAAAGGCAGATATTTGCTGACATTGTGACCCTGGGGCTTAGGGATTTTTTCAAAGAAATCTTTTTCTGCCGGTTAAGTTGTTGAGCGCTGATTTCTTTTCCTGTGATACAAAGCCTTCTGTTTCGACCGAAAAACCTCTCAGGGGAGCATTTCCAACCGTTTGGCACCATTTTTGAGTGAATTGCCGAAAGTCAGATTTTTGATGAAATTGTGAGCCCGGGGCTTAGGGATATTTTCAAAGAAATCTTTTTCTGCCGGTTAAGTTGTCGAGGGCTGATTTGTTTCCCTGTGATAAAAAGTCTTCTGTTTCGACCGCCAAACCTCTCAGGGGAGCATTTGCAACTGTTTTGCCGCATTTTTGAGTGAATTGCCGAAAGTCAGATTTTTGATGAAATTGTGACCCCGGGGCTTAGGGATATTTTCAAAGAAATCTTTTTCTGCCGGTTAAGTTGTCGAGGGCTGATTTCTTTTCCTGTGATAAGAAGCCTTCTGTTTCAACCGCCAAACCCTTCAGTGGAGCATTTGCAACCGTTTGGAAGCATTTTTGAGTGAATTGCCGAAAGTGAGATTTTTGATCAAATTGTGACCCCGGGGCTTAGGGATTTTTTCAAAAAAATATTTTTCTGCTGTTTAAGTTTTCGAGGGCTGATTTCCTTTTCCTTGATAAAAAGCCTTCTGTTTCGACCGCCAAACATTTCAGGGGAGCATTTGCAACCGTTTGGCACCATTCTTGAGTGAATTGCCGGAAGTCAGATTTTTGATGAAATTGTGACCCCAGGCCTTAGGGATTTTTTCAAAAAAATATTTTTCTGCCGGTTGAGTTGTCAACGGCTGATTTCCTGTCCTGTGATAAAAAGCTTTCTGTTTCAACCGCCAAACCTTTCAGGGGAAAATTTGCAACCATTCGGCACCATTTTTGAGTGAATAGCCGAATGTCAGATTTTTGATGAAATTGTGACCCCAGGGCTTAGGGATTTTTTCAAAAAAATCTTTTTCTGCCGGTTAAGTTGTCGAGCGCTGATTTCCTGTCCTGTGATAAAAAGCCTTCTGTTTCGACCGCCAAACCTTTCAGGGGAAATTTGCCACCACTTGGCACCATTTTTGAGTGAATTGCCGAAAGTCAGATTTTTGATGAAATTGTGACCCCGGGGCTTAGGGATTTTTTCAAAAAAGCTTTTTCTGCCGGATAAGTTGTCGAGGGCTGATTTATTTTCCTGTCATAAAAAGCCTTCTGTTTCGACCGCCAAACCTTTAAGGGGAACATTTGCAACCATTTGGCACCATTTTTTAGTGAATTGGCGAAAGTCAGATTTTTGATGAATTTTTTTAAAAAAATATTTTTATTGCGTTTTCAAATACAAAGTCAGAAATATAAAGATCATATAAGAGAAAGAAAGTAACAAGAAAAGAAAAAAAGAAAAAATCCAACTTTCAAAAACATTTTTACATTACCAACTGAACTTACCCACATCTCCCTCACCCTGCGTTCTTTTCAATAAACATATCAGCAAATTATTACCTTGTTTCATACCTTACTTGTATCTTTCAAATATTGTACTTCTAACTTTAAAGTACTTTTTTGTCAATTACTTATACCTTAGAATAAACATAATATAACTTTAAGTTTCACCTTTTTCTTGCATTTTTTTCTAAGTTTCCTACTCACCAAATCTGATTGCTGAAGCTAAAATTTCCAAATCATGCAACCTCTTAACATTCATACAACTTATAGTATTTTTGTAAATAGTCCTTAAATTTTTTCCAGTCCTCTTCCATTGTTTCTTCTCCCAAGTCTCGGATTCTGCTAGTCATTTCAGCCAGTTCCATATAATCCATCAATTGCGTCTGCCATTCCTCCAGCGTGGGAAGATCTTGTGTCTTCCAATATTTTGCGATGAGTATTCTTGCTGCTGTAGTTGCGTACATTAAAAAAAGTTCTATCCTTCTTTAACACCTTTTGGCCAACAATGCCCAGGAGGAAGGCCTCTGGTTTCTCAGGTTTTTAATGAAATTGTGACCCCGGGGCTTAGGGATTTTTTCAAAAAAATCTTTGTCCGCCGGTTAACTTGTTGAGGGCTGATTTCCTGTCCTGTGATAAAAAGCCTTCAGTTTCGACCGCCAAACCTTTCACGGAACATTTGCAACCGTTTGGCACCATTTTTGAGTGAATTGGAGAACGTCAGATTTTTACTGAAATTGCGACCCCAGGGCTTAGGGATTTTTTCCAAAAAATCTTTTTTCGCCGCTTAACTTGTCGAGGGTTGATTTCTTGTCCTGTGATAAAAAGCCTTTTGTTTCGACCGCCAAACCTTTCACAGGAGCATTTGCAACCGTTTGGCATCATTTTTGAGTGAATTGGCAAAAGTCAGATTTTTGATGAAATTGTGACACCGGGGCTTAGGGATTTTTTTTCAAAAAAAACTTGAATCCATTCTGGAAGTCCGTTCCAAAACCAAAGCATTCCAAAAGCAAGGCGCGCTTTCCCATAGAAAGTAATGCAAAACAGATTCATCCGTTCCACACTTTTAAAAACAACCCCTAAAATAGCTATGTAACATGAATTTTCCTATCTAACGAGGACATTGATCCATAAAATGAAAGCAACAATCAATGTACTGCACTATAAAATAAATAAGACTTTACTGTAGATTATTTTAAAAAATCAAAAATCTTACCTGTACTGATGATAGTCATTGCTTTTATTCATTTCCTCAGTCACACAATCAATCAGTCAGTAGGTGAACTGGGTTCCACACAGTCACAAAAACAAATTAACCGAAAAATCCGCAAAAACAAAAGCACCAAACTTAATTCGTTCCAGAAGTCCTTTTGACTCCTAAAATGTTTGAAAACCAAGGCACAACTTCTGATTGGTGCAGGTGCCCCGGAAACAATAGCCGACATCCACATTGGATGTTTGGCTTCCGAAAAATGTTCGAAAACCCGAACACTTATTTCTGGGTTTTTGATGTTTGAGAACCAAAGTGTTTGAGAACCGAGGTATCACTGTACTCCACTTTGAGTATTTCCACCTTGTGAAGCAAATAACTGTGCTGCAGCATTGAAAAGGGGTGCCAAGATTAAGACTGAATGATATTGAATCTCAGACTTTGTTTTTTATTCTATTGTGCACTTCTGTATTGCAAACTCATATAAAAATATATCTATGTGGGGTACAAAATCTCACCTGCAATCCAAACTGCATAGCAAATAAAATCTGAGCAAAGTACAGAAAAGGAACAGAAGTACAAAATAGGTGACAGAACAAGAAACTTATAAGATCAATATACCGTTTCCATAAGGAAGCTTGCTGAAATAACCAAGTCTTAAGCTTGCACCTAAAACCCATTACCGTGACAGATTGATTTCACTGGGTTTCATGGCCTATTGGCTATAATTTTTATTCTCTGTATTCATCTTGTTTAGCTTAAGAAAGCTGTATGCCTCATATTAGTTGGATAACTACGGTAATCCAAACTATAAGAAGCCAGCATAGTATACACTGGGATAAATTATACCAGCGTAATTTACCCCTTATTCCAAATTCCATTCAAGAGCAGGTCTATTGCTGGTTAACCTGGCAGAGGGAAAACACATTTTTTAAAAAGAGTTTGATTTAATCCATCCTTTTTGCTATTTTGCCCTGGGAAATAGGACTCTTTTCCCCTGCCACCTCCCCAACCATAGGGACATGTATACACACCAGGAAGTGCCCAGAGGTAACAATTGCTGAGCTGATTGTTGACCAAAGGAAAGCCTAATCCCATCATCAGACTTGCCAAGGGGCCCAGACACACAAAGGAAGTTCTCTTGTACTTTGGGTGGTGGGACTTCCCTATGTGTTTGCCTATGCCAGGCATGGCCAAACTTGGCCCTCCAGCTGTTTTGGGACTACAGTTCCCATCATCCCTGACCACTGGTCCTGTTAGCTAGGCATGATGGGAATTGTAGTCCCAAAACAGCTGGAGGGCCAAGTTTGGCCACCACTAGCCTATGCTAATCTTATACCTGGGTCTTGCCCTGACATGTCTGCTCATGCTAATCTTGTACCAAGGACTTGTCTGGACATGTTTGCCAAGATTGAACTAGGCTAGCCCCTGTCTAAAAAGGGGAAAGGGACCCCTGAACATTAGGTCCAGTCGCAGATGACTCTGGGGTTGTGTCACTCATCTCGCTTTTCTGGCCAAGGGAGCCGGCGTTTGTCTGCAGACAGTTTTTCCGGGTCATGTGGCCAGCATCACTAAGCCACTTCTGGCAAACCAGTGCAGCACACAGAAACACTGTTTACGTTTCCGCCAGAGCGGTACCTATTTATTTACTTGCACTTTTGGGCACGCTTTCGAACTGCTAGGTGGGCAGGAGCAGGGACCGAGCAATGGGAGCTCACCCCGTCACGGGGATTCGAACCATAGAATCATAGAGTTGGAATAGACCACAAGGGCCATCGAGTCCAACCCCCTGCCAAGCAGGAAACACCATCAGAGCACTCCTGACATATGGTTGTCAAGCCTCTGCTTAAAGACCTCCAAAGAAGGAGACTCCACCACACTCCTTGGCAGCAAATTCCACTGTCGAACAGCTCTTACTGTCAGGAAGTTCTTCCTAATGTTTAGGTGGAATCTTCTTTCTTGTAGTTTGGATCCATTGCTCCGTGTCCGCTTCTCTGGAGCAGTAGAAAACAACCTTTCTCCCTCCTCTATATGACATCCTTTTATATATTTGAACATGGCTATCATATCACCCCTTAACCTCCTCTTCTCTAGGCTAAACATGCCCAGCTCCCTTAGCCGTTCCTCATAAGGCATCGTTTCCAGGCCTTTGACCATTTTGGTTGCCCTCCTCTGGACACCATCCAGTTTGTCAGTGTCCTTCTTCTGATCCGCCGACCTTCTGATCAGCAAGCCCTAGGCTCTGTGGTTTAGACCACAACGCCAGCCGCGTCCAACCCCTGTCTACCCCTCCTCTTTTGTGACATGTTAGTGATGTAGCAATGATGTATCAGTGATGCTGTACAAACTGTATTCTGGGATATGGCGGGAAAGTTTTAAAGTGAATGTCACCCCATGCTTGGGGTTCTTACTGCTGTTTGAACCTGTTGCGCAACAATAAAGGATCCAAAGGACCCAAATAAAGGATGACTGCTGTTTTGCTCCAAATTACTTGGCTGGGATTTCCTTCTTTTACTGACTGCATGGACCCGCAGGAGACTTATACCCCGATGAGCTGGGCTGTTGAGTAGTCTCTGAACCCAGAATTTTCCTTATCAAGGTCATGTGACCAAGCTGAATGGAGTTTGTGTATAAGGGGTAAATCTCACTCTGCCCCGTCCCATTCCCAGAATGCCCCTTTTTCAGGGCTTACCCTGTCCATGAATCAGACAGTTTTAGCTGAGTCATGATGGACAGCTGACTGAGCTGGGATGAGGGACTTTGCTCTTGCCATCAGCTTTTGGGTTTGAATTGTCCCCTTTGTTACACATGGCTCTTCTGAACATGGAGAAACACTTAAGAGATTAAACTCTGTTTAAATGGTTTTTACATCATTACAGACCCTCCAAGTGTCCCTATTTTCCAGGGACAGTCCCAGATTTGCAGAAGCCATCCCAGTTTCTCACTTGACCCCAGAATTTCCTGCTTTTCCTTAGGACATCTCTATTTTCATCAGAGAAATGTTGGAGGGTATGGAGTTACCCGACCTCCCAAGACATCTGAAGGCAATCCTGCATAGGGGAGTTTTTTTTAAAAAAGTTTACTGGCTTTTTATGTTTTCATATATGTTGGAAGCTGCCCAGAGTGGCTGGGGCAACCCAATCAGATGGGAAGGGTATAAATAGTAAATTTATTATTATTGAATAAAAGGTAAAGGTAAAGGTACCCCTGCCCGTATGGGCCAGTCTTGACAGACTCTAGGGTTGTGCACCCATCTCACTTAAGAGGCCAGGGGCCAGCGCTGTCCGGAGACACTTCCAGGTCACGTGGCCAGCATGACAAAGCCGCATCTGGCGAGCCAGCACAGCACACGGAAACGCCGTTTACCTTCCCGCCAGTAAGCTGTCCCTATTTATCTACTTGCACCCGGAGGTGCTATCGAACTGCTAGGTTGGCAGGCGCTGGGACCGAGCAACGGGAGCGCACCCCGCCACTGGGATTCGAACCGCCGACCTTTCGATCGGCAAGCCCTAGGCGCTGAGGCTTTTACCCACAGCGCCACCCGCGTCCCTATTATTGAATAGGACGTCCCTATTTTAATCAGAGAAATGTTGGAGGGTATGTCATCGTTTGAAACAGCTGTGTGGACAGGATTTGATTTCCATTTTTAAAGCATCACCCTGCCCATAACTTTGGAGACTGAGATTTTTAAAAAGGAAAATATATTATATTCACTTTTATTTGCTCTTGTTACAACACTTGCATAAGTTAATTGACCCTGGGGCGGGTTACCAACTAGAGAAGAACAAGATGTGCCATTTTAATAGGAGCCCACTGGGTGGCAGTGTGAGAGCAGGAAAAACTTAGTTCTCAACCAGCCCTCCAAATTATTTCTGAACTTTTACCTTAAGGTTAACAAAACTGTTTCACGCAAGACCTTTCAGTGAACTCCTGCTAAGTACTGACCACATAAGTCTATGGCATGTTGGTGTGTTGAGGAGCAGGAGCTGCTGCTGTTGTTGTTAGTCAGGCCTGGTGTGGCACCCGCCTTGAGTGGCAGAAACCCCAAAGGCTGTTAGCAGAGAAGCAAAAGCAGCGCCAGTTTCTTGTGAAATTTTGCATAGCACACAAAATCTTAGAGATTTTGGCAAAGTTTGTCAGGAGTGCTTGCAGGAGGCAGGCCCTGTGACCAATAGGACTTTGCAGGACTGGGGCTTTCCTAAGTTTGTTCTGAAGAGGCAAGGCGCGGCCTCACAGCACCTGGTGGCAAGAGCTGGGAAGGGATATAAGGTCAGCATTTCCCTTCAGCTCTTTGCCACAGCAACACGTTCCCTGCCTTGCTGCATTTGGTTCCTTGACTCCTTGATCCTCGGACTCTTGACTCCTTGCTTCTTGATCCTCGGACCCTTGACTTTGTGACTCCTGGCTTCCTGAGTCTCGGACCCTTGGCTTACTGACTCCTGGCTTCTGGACTCCCGTTCCTGCTCCACCCCGCCATCTTGCCCCCAGTCCTGACGTCCCCAGCCGGAACTTTGATCGCCCGTGAACTGTGACAAAATTGCATGAGATCTCACAGGAAACCAGTGCCTCACAGCAAGGTAAGGGGGCAGCACATTCCTGCTTCAACTCTAGCAGCAAAATGGGACGCACTTCCCCTATACTTCTATGTAGCAGCAGAATTTTATCATAATTCTAGGAGCGTTTAGCAAAAAGCACTGGGTGAAATTCGATGTCTCACTATGATGAGCATTCCATCTACGCAAACATATCAGCTTGCCAGATGGAAGGACCGCTCTCCTCCTCTGTTGCTGTTCCATGGGTTCTCCTGAGGCTCCCAGAACCAATTTTGGGGATGCAGGGAGGCATGCAGCGGGAGGAAGGGAAGGGAAGCTTTGGGCTTGTTGGGCATGGGAGATGAGCAAGTAAGACATGCAGGGGGCACACAGAGAGACACACATCAAGGAAAGGTCAGCTCAAGTGTACCTGGGCTTCAATACGAATTGAGCAAGGCTACAGTTCTCAAGTTGGATTAAAGCTGGATCAGTGGAAATTGCATCAAAGAGCAGCATTTCACAAGAAACCACAGAATGCCTTTGGATTGTGGCTAAAGTGACGTGTACACAGAGTAAAAAAAAACAGCAGTGAGAGCACACTCAATCCAAAGTAAACAGTGATGTGTACACAACTGAAGTTCCATGGGGTCAGACTCCTCTTCTTAGGAGGACAATAGTGAAAGAAGCAACTTCCTCCAGAAGTACAAGAGAAGCCCCCAGAAGAGCCAGTATCCCTCTCACAGACAAAAACATGTTTTCAAACAGTGCATGGTTATTTTTTGTCTTCTTCTTTGGTGATCACTCCTAGCCAAGTAAGATTGTCTTCCATAAACATGGTTTTAACAGTGAGTCCGTAAGTGGCTGTGGAGGCCAATTCTGGATCCACACGTCCTTCCACAGTGGGGACATTGGTTTCTGAGTGGAAGTTGATCACGGTGAGGGTTTGCCAAGTGTGCCTTCCTCTTAGTGCGTTTCTCCCTTTTGTCCTGAGTTCATCTTCAAAACTCATGACACCTTTGGTAAAGGCTGTTCTCCAACTGGAGCGCTCGCAGACCAGTGTTTCCCAATTGTCAGTGTTTGTACTATATTTTTTAAGATTTGCCTTGAGACAGTCTTTCAACTTCTTTTGTTGACCACCAGAATTACATTTTCCATTTTTAAGTTTGGAATAGAGAAGTTGCTTTGGAAGACGAGAATCAGGCATCCCCACAACATGACCAGTCCAACGAAGTTGATGTTGAAGAACCATTGCTTCAACACTGGTGATCTTTGCTTCTTCCAGTACACTGGCATTAGTTTGCCTATCTTCCCAGGTGATGTGTAACATTTTTCGGAGACACCGTTGATGGACTCTTTCGATGAGTTGGAGATGGCATTTATAAGTGGTCCATGTTTCACAAGCATACAGTAATTCAGTACCAAAAGATGTGGTGATGGTGGCCACCGATGTAGATGGCCTTCGATGGGACTTAGCCTTATACTCTATGAATGTGTCAATATCAGTGTTTACTAGTCATCATGACTATATACTACATTCAGAATCAGTGACAGCATGCCTCCAAATACGAATTACAGGGAAATAACCATGGAAGAGGCCTGCACTCCCTGTGTTCTGCTCATGGGCTTCCCCATAGACATCTAGTTGACCTCTTCTGGACTAGAAGGATCTTTGTTCTGAACCAGCAGGGATCTTCTCATGACTATAAGACACCCAGGGTCGAGGTCACACATAGTTAATCAGCCTCAGTGAATACATGTGTGCTGTGTGTGTGCATGAACAGGTGCATGCAAGACAAGGTAGTGTTCCACCCATTCAATATGCACACCTGATTCAACCCACTGAAGGCCTCATAGAACCTTCACTGTTTCTGAAAGAGAGTGTCTCTTTTGAAGAAGGCACATGCGAAATGTTAGGAGGAACTCCTTGTCTGGTTCCTCTTTTCTCCTTTTCTACCTGTTCACTCTGCCTTGAATTCATTGTTGAAACTGTCATGGCATGTAATTTTTTTAGTACCAGGACGAACTTAGATTATTATTTCCATCCTGGGATTCTCCTTGCACTCATGCTGTCATCCTTTGCATGCCACTTTCAGACATCCGGGAAGAAACGTGGAAGGCTCATCAGGATGCGAACAAAGTTGTGCCATTGCCCATGTGAGCATTTCAACATTTATGAATGCATGAGGCTACCCTGAATCGAAAGTCATCTTATGGCTCTGCAGAAAAGTGCTGAATTAAGTATTTATAAAGCAGATGACAGGATATAAACCCCCTCTAAACAGACAGATTCTTATGATCTATAGTAAAGCAAATCACTGCAAAAAGGTAGCAGCTCTAGAGGGATAGGAATATGGACATTTTGAGTCTTTTTTTGTGGGTAGATCTCGACACAATTTATCAGGAGCCATATCTGTATTAGATCTTGAAATCCAGCAGGCTTGTTTAAAGCCAGAAGTTTTCAACGTTTGGGAATCCATGGCTCCCTTAACCAACTACATTCTTTCTGCAGCACCCCTGCGGGGATCAGGAGCCCAGTTATATCAACCCTTGCCTGCAGACGTGGCAGCCTCTCACCCTTTTTCAAACACCTTCCCTTGTGGAGTGTTCCCTCAGCCTCCTCTCTTCTCTTCTCCCTTCTCCCTGGGAGTCCTCCAGGCAGCTGCGGCCACCACCCCTGGTCTCTGAGCTGCCCAACCCCAAATAGAGGTGCCTCTCAGAGACACCATTCGCCTGTGGAGCTTCTTACTAGGGTTGCTGGAACAAACAGCTGTGCAAGCCTTTGGGAGGCAGAGGTGCAAGAGGGCATCAGAGGAAGGAAAGAGGGACAGAGGCCATTGTTGCCTGCGGCACCCCTGACCATCATTCAAGGCACCCCAGGGTGCCATAGCACACTGGTTGAAAACCATTGTTTTAAGGAAGTGGACCTGGATTAGAAGATGGCCCAACAACATAAGAGGAGGTGAAGCCCAAACAAATTATATTCTCACAATCAGAAGTTTTCACAACACAACCAGACCACTTTAAATGTGCCTATTTTGTCCTCTGTCACTTTTTAAACTTGGGATGAGCTTTTCAGGAAGCCCTCTGTGCCACATCCTTCGGTACCAAAGTTCCAGAGGAGTAACGTCCTTGGAATCCTCATTACGTGGGATACTATTTTCACTGAATCCTCTGGAAGGTTGGATGGTTCATGCATAATAATGTGAGGCGATGGTGGTGTCACAAAGGGACAGTCAGGAAAATCACCTCCCTGTCTCTGCTGGGTTGGAGCCAATTCCACAAGCAGGAGGAGGCTTTCTGTTTGCTAAAGGGCAACTCTGGGCCTAATCCACAGAAAGGAGTGCACCACTAACATGGTGACATGCTGTGAAAGTAACAGGGGCACAATTATGGCCCGTACAAATATTGCTATGTAAGTTGCTTGCTGGTTAAGTACAACATACTGCCAAAAAAAGAGAACTAAAAATTCAGGAATGTGCCTGTAGAATCCATTACTCACCTGTGGAATCCATTACTCACTGCAAGTGAGATAAAATGATTACATGTGCAAAGCACAGGCTAGAGTTAAGCTGGCCTGGTTATCTGCAACCGTTCCTGCAGTGCCAGCACTCATTTTCCCAAACAAAAGAACAATGGAGGACTTCTCTGTTGCAGTGAATCATTTACCACCTTTCTGCAATCTCTTCATTCTGTCTTGCAGCTATTCAAAGACTTGTACCTTTCAATTAACAAATTTTGGACTCAGTCCAGCCTTGCTGGACCCTGTTCCACAAATCTAACCATAGGTGTGATGACAGCACAATCCACCCCGAGGGCATCTTGGCAGTACAAGTTAAAGTATGTTTGGAGCAATTTCAAGAGCTGGGAACTTCTCACAAAAGAAGCATAGCCAAACAGATACTGGGGGGTGCCTCAACATGCAGCAGCATCAAATTAAGTTGGATGTCCCATTCTTTGGGGTTTGCTTCCCTGAAATACGATGAGTAAAAAAATAAGAAACGTTTTTCCTCTATAAAAGCTCCATTGAGCTTTGAAATTTAGCGGCATCACTGAATTTCGGCGGAGATGGAGAACCTTTGTCCCTCTCAATGTTGCTGGACTGCAACGTCTCTCTGGTCAGGTTGGCTGGGGCTGACGGAAGTTAGACTCCAACAACCACAGGTTCCTTATCCCTGCTGTGCTCAGATGGCCCCAGGATGATGCATCAACTCTTAATTGCTCTTGGAAAACAGCACTAGGGTCACTTGGGAGTAATTCTATTGGCAGGAGAATGTGCGATATGAAAGACCAGGATGCAAAGAATATGCTGGTTGACACTACTAGATGAAGCAGGATGGACACTGGCACGCTGGCCTAGATTCTCTTTGCAGTATGATGCCAGGAGTAAGTCGGCAATTAAAAAGAAAACCAGTGTCAGTGAAGTTAACTCTTTATTTAAAAAAACAAAATGGCACAGGCCTAGTGACCACAGCAACTCTTCACAGTAGGTCTTGAGGCAGTTGCGAAGACTGAAGCTCCCCGCTTTCCCACTCCTCTAAGGCTTCTGCCCCACGTCCTTCCCCAGCAGAACTAACCTTGTACTAACCTTGGATCTTAGAACAATAGGCAAGTAGGATCCTAGAATGCAACAACTGATTGGTTTGCAAGAGAAGACCACTCAGGCTCCAGGAAGAAGTTAATCAGCCTGTTAGGCTGGTAGGATCCTAGAATGCAACAACTGATTGGCCTACAGGAAAAGACCAATCAGACTCCAGGAAGGAAGCAGAATCCGCCAATCAGATGGGACTCATTATGTAAATAATGTATATAAAAGCCTAAGGTTTGTGGGGCAATTCATTCACTGTTTTACAAGCTGCAATAAAGAGCATGAAATCACTACAGGACTCTGAGTATATTTCACTAAGTCTCAACCATCTTGTCTCTCTTTGCTCCTCCCTTTTTAGTTCTCTGTGTACTCTGGGAGACCAGGAGGGAGGGAGCTGGCCGCAGCAGGAAGGGGAGACTCCCTGGATTCCTCTGCAGCCTGCCTCATCTCTGTCTCCTGGCCCCCTTCCTCCCCTGCCTCTGAGTCTGGACTGCTCTCTGCCACAGCCTCTTCCTGCTCACTAAACCCTGTTGCCTCTTCGGCTTCCGACACCACTTCCTCCCAGTCTGTTTCTTCTTCTCCCTCTGAGTACGCATCACCATCCCACGACCAGTCCCCAGGCTCTGAGCCTTCTTCCCTGGCTGGTGCCTCCTACCGCTCCTCTGCATCCAGCCAGTTCATGACATAAGACTACAACCCTTTGCACATTTACTTGAAGGTGAAGCCCATGGGCCTTGTTTTTGAATCAACACACTGGGGAGCAGGTGGCCTTACAAACAGCAGATGCCTTTGCAAGGTTTTTGATCCACGCAGGCATCTGAGCATGTGGGTGGGTGTTTCAACAAAAGACAAAAGCTTGGAAGTTCCTTTTATCAAAGGATAATATTTTCCTCTTCCTTTCTCATTAACCCAGCTTCTTTCATTCTCTTCCATCACAAAATAAAGCTTGTTCAATACATGCAGGCAAACCTTTGTTGCGTTTCTCTTATTACGCCGACATTTTCAGAGTCTCTTTCAAACACACCACATTGCCAGGCTACAGATGGATCCAGGCTGTTCTGGAGAGGCAGTAAGAGGCATAGATTACTACTGAGTAAACCTTTTCCTATTGAACTTTCTAGTGTGGTTTCAACGAATGAAATCAGTGATTTGAGAACTATGGTTCAGGTACATCTTCACTAACTGCTTACATGCATATTCCATATGTTTTGAAGCACAAAAACAGGTAGATTTCAGCATCGTCAGAGACAAAGACCCAGTTCACACATTGCTATTTATTATTTCCTACATTTATAAATAGCATAAATAGCAACACCCTAGAGGTCCCGGGCCCTAAGGAAGTTAGATTAGCCTCAACCAAAGCCAGGGCCTTTTCAACACTGGCTCCGGCCTGGTGGAACGCTCTGTCTCATGAGACCAGGGCCCTGCGGGATCTGATTTCTTTCTGCAGGGCCTGTAAGACAGAGTTGTTCCGCCTGGCCTTTGGCTTGGAGCCAATTTGATTCCCTCCCCCTCTTTTTTTTCCCCTTTCTCCTCCTGTGATGAGGCTGTATTTTAATGTTTTAATATTGTATTTTAATCTTGTTTTTTAAGTTGCATTTTAATGAACTTGTTTTTATTATCAGTTGTTAGCCACCCTGAGCCCGGTCTTGGCTGGGGAGGGCGGGGTATAAATTAAAAAAAATATTTTTATTTTATTCTGACTTTCCTCCAAGGAGTTCCAGGCAGAAAATGGGGTTCTCTCCCCCCCCCCCCACTTCCATTTTATCAACACAACAACCCTGTGAGGTAGGTCAGACTGAGGGACAGTGACTGGCCCAAGGTAACATAGCGAGCTTCATGGCTGAATGGGGATTTGAACCCTGGTCTCCCAGGTCTTAGGCTGATGCTAACCATTTCACCACATTGGCACATGGACACCACATGGTGGTAGGCTTACTAGGTCATAATTTGGACACTGCCTGCCCTATAGTGACACCAGGGACTTGCCTGGAAGTAGTTTGAATCCACCTCCATCCTGTTTCCTTGATACTCCCTAAAGCAGGGTCAATGTAGACATGCTTCTGAGCATGTCTAAATCCCACTTTCCCTCCATTGTTTCCAGTTGGAGTGGAATGTAATAAAATAAAATAAAATAATAAAATAAAATAAAATAAAATGAAATGAAATGAAATGAAATGAAATGAAGAAACCCTTTACAGCCTTTCTCAACCTATGGGTCCCCAGATGTTCTTGAACTACAACTCCCATCACCCCTAGCTAGCAAGGCCAGAGCTCAGGGATGATGGGAGTTGTAGT
Organism: Podarcis siculus; assembly: GCA_034642415.1. Classification (NCBI taxonomy): domain Eukaryota; kingdom Metazoa; phylum Chordata; class Lepidosauria; order Squamata; family Lacertidae; genus Podarcis; species Podarcis siculus. The sequence goes on along the minus strand of JAXCMG010000071.1, from coordinate 1,949,330 downwards.
CCAACAACATCTGGGGACCCACAGGTTGAGAACCGCTGCCATAGAAGGTGTGGTCAGATACACTGTCACCTGTAGGCACCACATTGGTAACTTTGATGTTTGGAGTTATATTGCCAGCTCATAGGGTGTGGTTTCAGGATCACACCATGGGTGAGCAGAAGATAATAACTAGAGCAGGCATAAGCAAACTCGGCCCTCCAGATGTTTTGGGACTACAATTCCCATCATCCCTGACCACTGGTCCTGTTAGCTAGGGATTATGGGAATTGTAGTTCCAAAACATCTGGAGGGCCAAGTTTGCCTACGCCTGACTTAGAGGTTCCTAATAGGACAAGCATTGATCCAAACATTCTTAGAACACAAATACTATTTACAGACTGAACACTCAGTTTCTTCTACACTTTGCTTTACACAGTCTTAGTATAGAGAGAGTACGCTGCTCTTCACCGTACTGTACAGATGTGGGAGAGATTTCAAACCTTTCAAATCCTTCAAGGCAAAGCAGTTCTGCTGCGTGTGATGGTTCTCCCCCCATGTCTCTGTAGAAATCCCTCCACCTGTGCTCTTGAGGTCTTTGTGATTTTGAGTTTTCTAGTGAAGGTTATTTATAATTGTCAGACTCTCCAGCTGTTTCAGGTTTTGTTTTGTTTCTAAGAAAAAGGGAAGGGGAGTCAAATCTCAGTGCATCTGAACAGGATATATGATGTTTCATGCCAGAGCTTTCATTTCCAAGAAGACAAAGGGTACCTCTCCATACCTCTGCCCCTCTGCAACCTGCTCTGAAATGCTTGGCTAGTTTCTCTTGTACACAGGCAATATATATTAAAAGATAAGAATACCAGAAGAGGCCTGCTGGCCATAGGCCCATTGAGTTCTGCATCCTGTTTTCACAGTGGCCAGTCAGATACCCATGGGAAGCTCGCAAGCAGAACTATATTCCAAAAATGCAGAACTAATGTGGGCAATAATTGTGAGCTGTAAATCATTTTGGTTTCCTTCTGCGCTCACTAATATGCTGCGAGGAGGACTGTAGAAGTCACGTGAGGGAGCGATTTAGTGGGGCTGTGTCTTCCGAGTGATTGAAGGACCTCTTGAGAAGGCAGCTCCTTTGCCTCCTGGGAAAGAGAGGCAGAAGAAAAGGTTGCCTGGTGGTTCTTATTACAAGGGCACCCTCCCCCCTGCCCGCCTCCAGATTCCAGTACAGCACAATACCAAATCCCGTTCTGTACAAGAACAGGTGTCCCATTCCTGAATATAAATTATACTGAATTCAGTGCTGCCTGTGAATCTTCACAGCCGCTTCAGGTTCCAGACCAGTGTTGGCAGCATAGCGGGTTTATTTGAAATTAAAAAAAATAAGGTCTTATCTATATAATAAATGTTCATAAATGTACCAACCAAGCATGTACATAAATATGTATGTGGACCACATGTCTGGAACAGCACAGGAAGACCGCCCTAAAACCATTTTGACTCCCAAACTGACCAAATGTTTTCTCTGCAAGGAAGGAGGGGGTCAGGGAGCCTTCCCATTGTCTCAGGAATTGGGAAATCACCATCTCAAAGGAATGGCCAGACTACCAGGAGAGGCAATCAGATAAGGCATTATCAGATAACCTGGCAGACAGGAAAAACTACAGCATTCAAATTTCTGTTGTAGACCACCTTTTCTGTGATGTAGGTATGATGTTTGTGGGGGGTGGTCTTGGGTTACACCTTTTCTGTGATGTATGTATGATATATGGAAGGGTGGTCTTGAGCTCCAGGGTAGGGAATTTAAAATGTCTATATAAGGGCAGGCACACCTTTGTTCTGGGTCCTCCTCCTTTCCTGCATTTGAGGGGAGCACCCTGTTGCAACAGCTTTAATAAAGATCAGGCTTACTAGCTGCTTTGCTTCTCAATATTCTCTGGTTGGCCTCTGTTATTTTCTCCTACTGATGGAGAACCTACAAAGGACTCTATAAGGGCTCATGTGTCCCCCATAAGGGAATAAGGGCAGATTTTATTACAATTAAACAGGTTTTTATGGTGCTCCTTGGCAGGGCTCTAAAGGCCTGCAGCAGGTTTCCCTTCAAGTAGAATCATAGAATTGTACGAGCTGGAAGGGACCCTGAGGGTCATCTAGTCCAGCCCTCTGCAATGCAGGACTATACAGCTGCCCCATACAGGGATCAAACCTGCAACTTTGGCATTATCCACACCTCACTCTAACCAACACAGCTAATAATGGCAGGGGTGAGTAAGTCTGGAGTCTATGCCATACACAAGGGGATAATGTACAGTCATATGCAGTGGTACCTCGGGTTACAGACACTTCAGGTTACAGACGCCGCTAACCCAGAAATAGTACCTTGGATTAAGAACTTTGCTTCAGGATGAGATCAGAAAAATCGCGCAGCGGAAGGCCCCATTAGCTAAAGTTGTGCTTTAGGTTAAGAACAGTTTCAGGTTAAGAATGGAACAAATTAAATTCTTAACCCAAGTTGCCACTGTATTGCGTTATCTGTGATGAAAATAGGGGTGTCTATTATTATTATTATTCAGGTAGCTAGCCATGTTGGTCTGACACAGTAGAAATATATTTTAATTTTTTTAAAAAAATTGTCCAGTAGCACCTTAGAGGGCCTTAGAGGTGCTACTGGACAATGTTTTATATATTTCTACTACTACTATTATTATTATTAGCCCACCCATGTGACTGGATTGCCTCAGCTACTCTGGGCAGCTTCCAACATATTTGAAAACATAATTAAACATTAAAAAACTTCCCTATACAGGGCTGCCTTCAGATGTTTTCTAATGATTTTATAGTTACTTATCTCGTTGGCCCACATAACTCCATATCCTCCAACATTTCTCTGATGAAAACAGGGGCGTCCTAAGGAAAAGTGGGACATTTCGGGATCAAATCAGAAACCGGGGTGGCTTCTGTAAATATGGCAGTGTCCCTGGAAAATAGGGGCACGGAGGGTCTGCAGTCGGTGGATGCCCTATGCCTGAATACAATGCAAAATCCACAGAATGTGCCAGGCACTATTGTCTTTTGAAATACCGTATTTTTCGCTCTGTAAGACAACTAGGTGTGCCTTATGGTCTGGTGCGTCTTACAGAGCGAAAAATACGGTAGTCCCTAATTCACTGATAAGTTTCTTCATGCCATGGGGAAGATCTGTATAGAGAGATATAAACAACCACACCAATCTTCTACTCCAGGCTGCATTGCTTTGTTAGCTTTTGATTATCCTGTTGTCAGACATTCCAGAAGAATTTCTGGCGGGGGTGGGGGATATATTGGCAATAATGCCTTCCAGCAGTGGGCTGAGACTATATGACTTTAATAATTAAAGTCAGCTGTAGCACTCTAACTCAGATGCTCTAATGTAGGTGCTCTGTGTTCAATCAATTTCACTACAAACATTCTGACTCATTTGGCTGGCAGCAGATAACTCAGCGAAATCAATCGATAAGGAAGACCTTTCTTCACAGTGTGAGGCCACAGGTATCGCAAAGTGCAGCAGGCGGGTGAGATTCGCTGGCTGCGTTCCAGGGTTAACATCCCTAGCAGTGATATTTTATTCAACGGGAAGGTGGGGTGCTGAAGTCTCGGCTTCCCTTCACAGTAAGAAAAGAAAATTTGATTCTTTCCCCCCTCCGACTGCCCCCCAACCACCCACAGCACAAGCTGAGCATTTAAAGATTCAGAAAATGCCATTTTACTTCTTTCTCTGATGCATACAATCATGCGTAGAAAGCCAGATTTAATTATTCTTCTCATTCTCCTCCCACCCCCCAAAAAAATAATTAAAATGGTTTTCAGATTGACGACCTGGGGTTGCTTAGAAGTGTATCAGGGGTACATCAATAAAAATACAAACGTAAACTGTCTATCAAGCATTTCGAATCCTAGGCATGCCAAGTTTTGTGGGTCAAAAGTAAAATTTCCCCTCACCTCGCATAAGCTGATCATAAGCCTTGGGATGTGGCCAGTGTTCTCTGCCATGCACTGGAGTTTCCCAGCAAGGAAGAGTAGATAGAAAGCGTTTTCTGCAGGTAGGAAGTTTGAAAACCAGAGGTCGACAACATGCAGCTCCCCAAAGCATCTGGTAGCAGCACTGTGTAGCTGCGATTTATCGCTGTGATTTATTCAGCTTGGCCACATTCCCTGGATACTTTGCACATGTGCTAGTTTGCAGAGCTTATGTTGATCTACATGCACAGCACATGCAACTCAGGCATTCAAAGAGGACTGGAGCCAATGCTCGTGAAGATGGTGTGTTTTTTAATATATATAGTGATGTTTCTAAAGTTCATAAGTTCTGGGTCTAAGGAATATAACCCCCTGAACTTATAATGCTCATTTTCAGTCTGAGCCAGACAACCATCAGAGTTCTTCTCCATCTCATATTGAAATCCAAGCCGCAGAAGAACACCTTCCTTCCTTTTATCTCCACCTCCTACCACCCAACCCCCATTTAACCCTTCCTTCCACATCTTCTCTCCTGGCTCCAGTGGTTGGAGTGGTATAATAATAATAATAATAATAATAATAATAATAATAATAATAATTTATTTATTTATTCCCCAGCCACTCTGGGCAGCTTCCAACAAAATATTAAAATGCAGTAATGCACCAAACATTAAAAGCTTCCCTAAACAGGGCTGCCTTAAGATGTCTTCTAAAAGTCTGGTAGTTGTCAAAGAGAACAACATCTGGTGGGAGGGCGTTCCACAGGGCGGGTGCCACAACCGAGAAGGCAACCTATTTTTTCCAGAGCCCCTAGTGTCGGGGTCAATGCTGTAGAAGCTGAGGAAGTAATGAGGACTCACATGGGAGTAGTGCAGTTAGAAAATGGTCCCCAAAGGATTAGAAATTGGGCTGAGAAACAGCTGCTTCCCTAGAATTGCCTTTCTTTTTCTCTTTCCTGTTGATTTTAGTGAGCGCTACCAGTTCTCTGCAGAATTCCATCAGTTCCTGAAAAGGCAGAATGACAAAAGAATGCAATCATCATACTATCTTTTCCATTTTCTTATTTTACTGTATAAAGAAGATAGAAAAACTCATTTGTTCTTTGCAATACCAGAAGTAATGGGTGGAAGGAAATTATAATTAATGACTTAACAATATTAGCACATTGAGCTGCAAATTTGTTCCTGTGCAGCTAGTCAGGGAGACATTTTCTAAAAGAGCGCAGCTCCGAAAACATGCGAATATTGATATATTCCTTTTAAATGGTGACTCCAATGGGATCTGGAGAAAAGCTTCTTTTCTAAACCACTTGCTCTGCTGAATAGAATCATAGAGTCACAGAACTGTAGAGTGGGAAGGGACCTCGACAGATATCTAGGAATCGCTATAGAGTAACCTATAGAAGAAACTCAGTGAAACAGCAGTGATTGTTTCAGCAGCAAAACCATACCATCAAAGCAATTATCATCCATCAAATGCCTTGGAGAATAAATAAGTTTTCACCTGACACCAAATGATGGCTCCAAGTGGACCTCATTGGGTAAAGCATTCCACAATCAGGGAGCCACCACTGAAAAGGCCCTCTCCCTTGACACAACCCATGGGCATAGCCCGGGGGACGCAGGGGGGCAGTTGCCCCTCAAAATCAAGTAAATAAATAAAAGTACTTAAGTAACTGACCAACTGCATCACAGATAACTCAGTTCTGCTCCCCACCAACATAAAGCCTGCCTCCCCCCAAAAAATAAATCCTGATTATGCCCATGTCACAACCCTCCAAACCTCTCTCAGAGTGGGCACCCAGAGAAGGGCTTCAAGTAAAGACCCTAGTGTCCAAATAACTTCAAAACAGGAGAGCAATTACAAGAGAGATGGTGCTCCAGATGAAACTAAGGGTAAAGGTAAAGGGGCCCCTGACCATTAGGTCCAGTCGTGGCCGACTCTGGGGTTGCGGCACTCATCTCGCTTTATTGGCCAAGGGAGCCAGCATACAGCTTCTGGGTCATGTGGCCAGCATGACTAAGCCGCTTCTGGTGAACCAGAGCAGCACACAGAAACGCCGTTTACCTTCCCACCGGAGCGGTACCTATTTATCTACTTGCACTTTGACATGCTTTCGAACTGCTAGGTTGGCAGGAGCAGGGACCAAGCAACAGGAGCTCACCCCGTCGTGAGGATTCGAACCGCCGACCTTCTGATTGGCAAGTCCTAGGCTCTGTGGTTTAACCCACAGCACCACCTGCATCCCCCAGATGAAACTGCAAGACCCATAATTTTGCTGACATTCAACAACAGTGTTATAAAAGAAGCAATAAGAATGATGCAGAGACGTTTGCTGCAGCAGGGAAAACGGGTGGCATGTGCATAAATTGAGGACTTGGCTGGTTTGTTGGCATCAGTCAAACTCCTAGATTACTTTGAAACAGGAGATGCTCTCTTTAAGGCAACCCATTGGTATTTCGCATGCCAGCCCTTATTTTCCCTTTGTAATACCATCAACATTGCTTTGTGAATGATCACTGCAATGATTTTACAAACATTGAAGCAGCAAGTCAAATTGTCCCACTCTGTCCGTTTTGTGTTCCATTTCCCTCTAACCTCACTGTTTACAATCATGCGCACACACGCAAAACTATGTTTATATATATATACCTGCCTGTTTAGGATAGCAGTTGGCACATCTGATGAAGTGTGCTCTAGTCCACAAAAGCTTGTGTCATAATAAATGTGTTAAAATGCCACATAACTTTATTGCTTTTGTTGCAGTAGTCTAACACAGCTGCCCCTATGGAAATCTCTTCTTACTTGCTTTCTTGTCATCTGTGCAATACAATCAGTGTTACACTTGGTGTGCTAAATAACTGGAGAGAAATGATGGACTGGGAGGCATGTGAGCAGGTGGTGCGAACGTGCATTAGTAAAATAACAATGTTGGCAGTGGCGTAGCGTGGG